>OV656872.1:26165756-26389787 GCA_927399465.1 Sarcophaga caerulescens | reverse complement strand
AGCTTCTCACACCACTTAATGTTATACTTGAGTTTAAAGCCGCCTTCGAACGATAGATTTTTGAGAAATTTTTCATGACAATTTAATCTTACTCTCATCGTTTTTTCCAAGAAATCTGCTGAGAGGAAGTCCCCTAAGAAATATTTTTTCATATTTTCATTTGGATGTTTGACCTGAAGTTGGAACAGAGGCTTCATGTCTAATAAGCCAACCCACTACCACCTATACTACGGCGACTTACTTACCCTAATTACTTAACTTAATTGGTCATTACATGCCTTTAGTCAGGATTACAACCTAGCTTCTCAAACCATTTATGTTGTGTGTGTTAATTTTAGCCAAGACACTTGGGACCTACAGTTTAAAGCCGCCCTCGAACGCTAGAGTTTTGTAATTTTTTTTATTTATTCTCAGGGTTTTCGCCAGCAGACGTTTTGTTCGAGATGTCTGAGCTGAAGTTTGTACCACGACCTCACATCTAATACGTCAACATACTACGTACTAGACTACCGCGATTTCAATAATATAATAAGAAGAAGAAATATCTCAAGAAACTTAATTATCAGGTCGACGGATTAACTTTTACTGTGTGCCGCATGAGTAGAAATTGTTGAATGATTCGCGCAGAAGTTGCCCCTGCGATACAGAGTTTAGATGACCTTTCAAACAGCAGAGAAGGAGATGAAGCTCCACGTGTTCTGAGCGCTCCCACTGAAATCTACGTATTAACGACGGTTATTGGCCAGCAAATGTTTGAGTAGAACATGATTTCAAACCCAACCCATAGAGGTCCTCGTAGTAGCTTGACAAACAGCGAAAATTTTAATGTACGCTACGGTTTGTTATTATAAATTCCTAGAGCCAAAAAATTTACTCACAATTAATCGATAAATAGAGTTACACCATCAATCGGAAACTATTGTCCTTATTTCAATGGCATAGATTGTTACATCCAAAGTGTTTTACTGGACATAAGTAGACTCTTAAAATTCCTCGCAGAGATACGCAAAAAATATCGGAAAACATCTGTTAAGTTAGAATAGGTCATACAATTGAGCATGCATAGCAGACCGCTGTGATGCAACCGGTAAGTGCAGACCCTGTACTGATCAACTTCTACTAAACTCATCGAAGAAGTTGGTCAGCGCAAGGGCTGCACAGAAAACATCTCCTAAATTATTGAGATTTTCTTATCGTTTTAGATGCTTCATTTCACTTCTTGCAACCATGCAGGATAGCTTAGCATAGAATCAATTCACATTGAAGCTCCTCTCATTTTCTATACCGTCTATATAGTATAGGGTGTAGTAATAATACACTCTCGGAATATTAACACAACAAAACAAACGAATTACTACTGCGTTGATGCTCAAGTGTAAGTGTATGGTTTTTCATTCTCAAAATGTTTTTTCTCTTTTTTTGTTTCTTTCTTAGGAAACCGCACACCCATACATATGCAACCACACATACCACCACCACCACACTTACAGAGAAGCTTACTCTCATAAACACACACACACACATTTAAAGTGAAATATTTAAATAAACAAAAAACGAGAAGTAAATTCTGATTATGGAAACGAATGAAAAAATAACAAAAAAAAAAAAAAAAAAAGGGAATGAAAACAACAAAAGAGAAGTAAAAAATTGTTTTAAGAATGCAAGTAAATTGAATGCAACAACTGCAGACAGTAGCAGGATAGTAGCAGTGGTAGTGGTAGTGGTAGTGGTAGTGGTAGCAGGAAATGGAAGCAAAAGTCAAAAGCAGCACATGTTTGTGCAACAATAAAAAATTTGTTGAATGTCTTGTTACTTACTTTTCGAAAAATGCACAATCGTAAATGAGCACAGACACACAGATACTGAGACATGTATACACACATATACGCATACATATACACAGTCTTACTGCCATTGCCATACATTTAACGACAGACAGACAGATTTGCTGGATTTTACAATTGCTGCACAACATTTAAGAACTTCCGTTTCCATTTTGTAAATTATTTGTTATTTTTTTTTTGTTTTTGCAAATGTTTTTGTTGTTTTCTGGTTTTTGTTATTTTAATATTTTATTGTTTATTTTTTTTTCCGAATTTTTTTCTGAATAAAAGAATTGTTTACATATGAATTGAGTTACTTAAAATATTTTTATATTACGAATACAAATATAACATCTAGAAAAGAATTATTTATAAATAAATAAATACGTACATGTACATATACATGTACATACATATATGTGAACATGTATGTTATAATATCATACAATAGTTTGAGAGCATGTGCTTTAAACAAATTTATATTTTATTTATGAATAATTTGGCCAAAACAACTGCATCAAATCAAAACAAAAAAAAAAAATATACAAAAAAAACCTAGAGTTTGTAAATAATAAAGAATTCTCTTCTCTAAGATTATGAATTTATTTATTTTTCTTACTAACTTTACGAATTTCTACAATAAATATTATTTTAATCCATAAATACACGGAGAAAAAAGCAAAATTCTACACTAAAAAAAACCATTAATTGGCAAACGTAAGATGGAATAATGAACCCACTTGTACAGATTCCAGACACATCTGGCTTGATATGGATTTATGCAGAACTGAATTTTTATTAAATCCAACAAGATTGTAGCCGCCATAGTCTAGTAGATAGTATGTTGGCTTATTAGACGTGAGGCCTCGCTTCAAACCCAAGGTCAGATATCTGCAACAAAACGAAATAAAAAAACGATATTTCTTTAGGCGACTTCCTCTCACCAAATTTCTGGCAAAAAAAACTCTGAGCCCTCGGTTCAAACTCTAGGTCAGACATGTCTAACAAAACCAAAAACATTTCTGTGGCGACTTCCTCTCAGCAGATTTCTGACAAAAACTCTGAGAGTAACTATAATTGCCATGTAAAGGGTGATTTTTTAGCTATTATCTTTTTGGCAACACTGGTTTAAACAGTTCACGCACGTTTCGTGTTTTGTTTCACTGTCAAACATCTTCAGTTTGGTCTATAATTTAACCATGAATCGTCTTATAAACGAACAAAGCTTGCAAATCATTGAATTTGGCATCATTGGACCATACTTTTTCAAAGATGCTGCGAATCGTAACGTAACTGTGAATGGTGAGCGCTACCGTGAGATGATATCCAACTTTTTTTTGCCCAAAATGCAAGAGCTTGACTTGCATGACATGTGGTTTCAACAAGACGGTGCCACATGCCACACAGCACGCTTAACAATGGACTTATTGAGAGGCGAGTTCGGTGAACATTTTATTTCACGTTCGGGACCGCCTAGATCGTGCGATTTAACGCCTTTAGACTATTTTTTGTGGGGCTATGATAAAACTCATGTCTATACAGACAACCACGCTTCAATTGACGCATTGGAAGACAACATTGAAGCATTTATTCGTGAGATACCGGCCGAAATGATGAAAAGAGTATGCCAAAATTTGACTAAGCGGATGGACCATTTGAGGCGCAGTCGCGGTCAACATTTGCATGAAATAATCTTCAAACATTAAATTATATGGACCGTACTATCGATTCAAATAAAGATTTCATGAATTTTTCTGAATTTTATGTGTTTTTTTTTGAAAAATTTTCCTATAGCTCTTAAAAAATCACTCCTTAAAATTTCTCAAAAATCTGTCGTTCGGAATCGACTTTAAACTATCCACTACTCATGTATAAGAATTAACGTACACAACATAAGTAGTGTGAGAAACTAAGTCGTAATACTGACTTAAGGGTGACAAATGACAAATTATGTTATGTAGGTAAAGTATTTAAACTACTAAACAACAAACGGCAATAATACTACTTACTTAATTCGTTACTACAATCCTTTAGACAGGATTATTACCTATCTTCTCACGCCACCTATGTTGTGTATTAAGTTCAGCAATGAGTAGTGGGACCTAGTGTTTTTTAGAGTTGACTCCGAACGAAAGATTTTTGAGAAATTTTCTTTTACTCTCAAAAGTTTTCATCAGAAGTCTTCTGAGAGGAGGTCGCCTACAGAAATATTTTTCATATTTCGTTTTGTTGAAAGATGTCCTTTGTAACATATAAAATGATTGTCACTGTGATAAATTAAGTCATACTGACTTTTCATACTCATGCTGACTCTCGAAGCCTTTGTTCCTTCTATCATATAAGGATATGGTAACTTGCCGTTTACAGGCATGTTCACTCGGTGGCAATATGGCCCATTATGTTACCTAGTGTGAGGTAAGCCCTCTGTCAAGATCCGTTAGTTGTGGGTTTGAACCCCCCTGAGCTCCGTATAAAACCTGTACGATTTCGTCATTCTAAGGTATATAGTATCTTTCTTAATCTAATGATCTGAAAACAATTGGGTTCTGAAAGTTTATTCACTTTCATGTAGAATATTTGGAAATATCTTCTCAAAAATTTGTTTTCTTTTAGTGTAAATGACTTACAAAAACTGTTTTTGCATGAGCATGAATTTACAAAAGAAGTAAAAATTTTCTGATTATAAATCATATTAAATGATTGCCTACAATTTCATTGTTGTTGTTTATTGTTATTATTTTATTTATTTGTTTTATTTACAACAACAATAACAACAAATTGTTTAAATAATAAACTAAAAATGCATTCAAAATCTGTATTTACTTATAAAGGCCCAACTCTTTGACAGCAGTTGTCAAAAAGTATGTAAATGGTTCCGTAATCCATTTGTGTGGTTGTGTTGGTAAAATCGTTACAATAAATATTTGTTATCCTTTTTATTTCCTACACACATATACATACAAGCACACACTGCAATACTTAATAAAATGAGAAAGAGAAGGAATGTTTTTTAAGATTGAAAGAAGAAAAAAAATTTCATATATGTTACGTGCATGTGTATTCTTGTATTTATTTTTAATCGAAATATTATTTTTATTCATTAAATAATTTAAAAGCAGTGAATTTTAAATTAAATATTAAACAAAAATCTGCCTTATAAATTTAATAAATAATTTGTTCAAAAAGCAAGAAGTTTTGTACGTAGAAAAGCATTTAAGTTTTGGTCAGTGGGAGTCAACGCGTTGACAACGGTTAACCAACAGATAATACTGTTGTCGTTAGGTTTGGCTCTATAAGTTTGTGACCTGTAGGTATCACCCTCGGCAAGCTAGAATCAGTCTGTATATTTATTGAATAAAAATAAAGTTATCGCATCGAATGACAAGAGATTTGAAAGGGTTTTTCATTCAGCAATCACTAACTTTGATTTTTATTAAGATTTCTCAGGAATTGCACGACACAGATTGTTACAGATAATATTTTAGGAAGGTAGTAGGTAGAGATGAGCGATCCAGTGATTTTTGAAGAACGTTGTTCTCAGTGAACGTGATTTATTAATCACTGTTCTTTAAAACAGTGATTGTGATCACAGTATTCCAATAATACAATAATGACAATAACGTATTTTATTAAGTCGTAAGAAAGAGACAACTAGATACATACTACGGAAAGACTACTAAACAAAATCAGTGTTGCCGTTTTGGGTTATTTCTGCCCAAAATTGGTTATTTTTTTGTTCAATGCGTAGATGTGTAGATTTCTCCGGGTTTGGTTATTTATTTTTCTTATAAATAGAGCTTTTTTTTTGTTTGTAGAAATGTATTAATTAGTAAGACTAAAATTTTATTTTGTTATTTTTTGTTTCTTTTCTTACTCTGTTGTATTAATTATAATTTATATTTGAAAAAAATAAAATAAAAAAACTGCGAATTTAGTTTTGGTTATATTTTTTCTTATTTGGTGATTTTTTTCACAAATGTTGGTTACAATATTTTTTTTTTCATGGCAACACTGGTGAAGGGAAACGAAAGTTTGACGTTTACTAAAATTTTGTGAAAGGGACAGCAAATATTACCAATAAGTATTTCTGTCCCTGTCTGATTCTTTCTTTTTTGTTTATTTATGTTTGTTAAATTTTAGGGTGGGTTTTTATTTTCTATTTTGTTAGAATCTGATGCTATTTTTGTAGAATAATAGAATAGTTTTGAAAGGAAATGAACTGTTGTATTGGGGAAACATAATACGGAACTAATGTATTTGGTGACACATTTCATCGATTGTCACTAACTTAGTATTTAACCAATTGAGAGGTATATTCACAAACTCCTGAAACAAAAAGTTATGAGTATATATTTCGTTATATTTTTCTTTTTTACTTATCTTTTACACACGGAACTTATTTCATTGTGAAGAGAAATTGCTAAGAGTTCGATTAATAATAAAAAAAATTGTCGAATTTTAATGTTTTCATTCAAGAAATTCATAAATACTAGTAATATACACAAAGTTCTGCAAGAAAAAAAATTTTATGAGCAATATGTCTTACTTGATCTTGATATATTTAGTTTCTTACTTTCCTTTTGCACAAGAAATTATATTCATTGCGACCAAAGACCACATACATTTCGATTAATAATTAAATATTTAAGAATCTTTTAACTTTTCATTGAAGAAATTAAAAAATATCCCAAATTTTCCCTTTTTTAACACAAAATCAATGTTTGTTTACATTTAATTTTTCAACTTTATCCGCCAGTTTTCAGTCTGTATATCTGTTGCTTCTAACACATTTGCTTTGCAAAACTTATAATTCATTTTTTTTCTCCCTCTAAATATTTTAGTAAACAAAACAAAATGAAATAAATTTGAGTATGTACATAACAATTTTGAAAGAACGACATTATTAGTACCTGTTATTTGGCAATTTCAATCACTGTAGTTACCAGTGAATTATCAATCACCGTGATTAAATCACAGTTTTGAAAATATCGCTCATCTCTAGTAGTAGGTAGATTGGACAGCCGCAATCCAGGACACATACGGCCCATTGTGATACCACAATTTTCCACTTATCCCATAGTCTCAGAACCACCTGGAGATTCCGATGAAGCGACTCAGACCTGCCAATATCAATGCATGACAATTCATTTAGATCTTCCCTACAGCAGGCACCACATTGTAGAACTGTCTCATCCTGCTCCTCGTCTCTATAGCTTCATTTGCGAGATATGTACATACAGCCATGGACATTAAATTAGCACAAAATTCATATATAGTTTGATTGTGAATTTTTTCTCATTTGTATCCTAATTAGGCCAATTGTTTTGGTCTGGAATGTTGCACGATGACATCTAGCTGTTGTTTAACAAAAAATATTACCGTTATCGTAAAAATTTTTTGTTTTGACTGCTAATTAGTATCAGTAGCTAAATTCGAGCTGGACAGTAAATTAGCACAACGTGCATAGGTACAAAAGCTTTGTTCAAGTATTTTTATTCTTACGGTATATTCTTTTAATTTTATGGCATTTATAGTAATTTTTTTAAAAAATGGGACGTTTAAAAGATTGCTCGCCAGAGGAGAAGCTCGTTATCGTTGACTTGTGGAATGATGGCAAAAACCTGGCTGAAATTGCCGAGATTTCGAATTGCTCGGGAAAAATGATTTATAACGTGATCATTTCCTTCAAAGCAAACATAATAATGTCGCAGAAAACAAAAAACGAAAGCCACGTGTCAAGGAAACAACCGAAGTCGTGGACCGTGCTATTGTCCGGAAGTCAAAGAAGGAGCCTTTCATGTCGTCACGCGATATTTTGAACGAAATTAATTCTCAATTTAGGTTAAATTTAAAGGACAGGCTCATACGATGACGTCTTAATCACGGAAAGCTCTTTGGGCGCTCTTGCCGAAAGAAGCCACTTCTACCAAAAGAAAAATATAGTCAAGCGTTTAACGTTTGCTCGCACCCACAAGGGTACAGATCTCCCTCTCATTCTGGAAAAAATATTTTGGAGTGATGAAACAATGCTAAATCGTATGGGACCAGGTGGTAGAGTGGTTGTTTAACGGCCAGAATTAAATCAACGCTATACTCAAAGGATCATAAGGCATGGTCGAGAAAGCACAATGACGTGGGGAGCATTTTCATGGCACGGTGTAGGTCCCATTGTGAAAATTAATGAAAAATGGACCGTTATCAGTATTTGGACATTCTAGAGTACAAAATGGAACCATAAGCTTTTAATACATGCCAGTTTTATTCATATTTTTCCAAGATAGTGGCCCCAAACACACATCTAAGCTGGCAAAGGATTGATTTTATTAAGTGCACATTCCCGTTTTAGACTGGCCGGCGCAAAGTTCTGACTTAAACTCGATAGAAAACCTCTGAAACGATGTGAAATGTACAATTGCTTAACAAAAGTACAAAAATTTGGACGATTTGTGGATTGGAATACGGGACGCTTGGTACTCGATTCCCAAAAATCTTTTCCAAAGAACTTTGTCCCTTAGATGCAACGTGGTGCTTGAAAATAGAGGCTACTCTACTAAATATTGATCAAATAAACTGAAAACATTAATATTTTTACTATTTATTAAAATATATTATTTTTATTCCAAAAATTTTAATTTGTGCTATTTTACTGTCCAGTTAAAATCTAGCGTTTGATATGTTGCAGGTCTTAATGAGCAGACGATTGGCAATTTCGCCAAAAATTTTTGTTCTTTTTTAAAGAAGAATATGCATCTTTAGTTTCTATGTTTAAATTTTTTTATGAATAGACCTAAAATACTATAAAAAATCTGATTGTTTTTATAATGAAGTTTTGTGCTAATTTAATGTCCATAGCTGTATGTACATACATACATAATTGGTCATTACAAGCCTTCAGTCAGGATTACGACCTAGCTTCTTACACCACTTATGTTGTATGTGTTAATTTTATGCATAAGTGGCGGTACCTACAGTTTGAAGTCGATTCCGAACGACAGATTTTTTGAGAATCTCTTCATGGTAATTTGTATTTATTCCCAAGTGTTTTTACCAGAAATCTGGTGAGACGAAGCCGCTGAAGAAATAGTTTTTTTTTTTAAATTTCGTTTTGTTCGAGATTTCTGGCCCGGGGTTTGAACCGTGGCCTTTTGAAGAATGCTTTGCAGACAATCTTACCAATCAGTCGAATATGGACGTTAGGAGCCTAGACAGCTTCATCTGCTCTGCTCTGTATGTTTGCAGAGCTAGTAGTTATGGATGAAAGAACATGTTCAACCAAGTTTCACTAGACATTCTTCTGATACTTGTTTCAATTCTCTTACAATCGTATCCAACTTTTGAGACCATAAAACGCCAGATGAATTTCATTAAAATTAAAATTTTAATGAAGAAATATTTCTCAAAGGAAAATATTCATCGAAATATATATGCGCTTACTAGGGCTGGTTCTAGAGCACATAGTGTACGTAGTACGCATTACTTCTCGTCTTATGGTCTAGAATTTCAAGTGCTTTCGTAATAGGTTACCCTACTCGCAATACTATTTGCCAATATTGTTCGCATAAAACCACAACAATTGAGAATAAATGTTTATCTACGAGACGTACATAATTACTAACCATTATCATGTATTTGTGTATCTATCTATCTATGTGTATCTATCTATCTATGTATGTAGTACAATGGGTCAATTTCGACCTCCGGGTATTGTACTTGTCTTAACGGACAAGTACACGTCCTCTAACCTATCTATGTATGTATGTATATCATTCCTTTATTTAAATGTGGCAGTAGATCGGATGTAACAAACTACAGAGGTATTGCCAAAATTAATGCTATTCCAAAACTTCTTGAGAAAATGATAACTGATCTCCTATACCATACAATTTTACATCTGCTATCGCCATGTCAACACGGCTTTCGAAAATTTCGATCTTCAACAACTAATATCTTGGAACTCACTACAATTGTCAATGAAGGATTTTCAAATAAAATGCAGACTGATGTGATATACACTGATTTCAGTAAAGCTTTTGATAAAGTGAATCATAAGCTTTTATTGCACAAATTATCACTTATGAGCTTTAGTGATTCTGCTCTAAAATGGTTAACATCGTATCTGTCACAAAGAACTCAACAAGTCAAATTTAGAAATGTCACATCTAAAATTTATTAAAGTGCAATCTGGTGTACCTCCGGGCAGTCATTTGGGCCCAATCTTATTCACTTTGTTTATTAATGACCTTCCCTCAGTTGTTTTGCATTCTAAGGTACTGATGTACGCTGACGACGTTAAAATATTTAACACTTTTAATAATGTTTATGGATTTGATCTACTTAGTACTGATTTTTTCTGTTTTTATAAGTAGTGCAAATTGAATTTGTTGGAATTAAATATTAAAAAGTGTAAGCACATGACGTTTTTTAGACATTCAAAGATTGATACCTTCTATTGCATTGATAACGCTGTGTTGGATAAAGTTAAAAGTATTTTGGACATTGGTATTCTATTGGATCATAGACTCAACTTTCGGAATAACATATCAATGATCGTTAATAAAGCTTATGGCATACTTGTTTATATGAAACGCTGGTCTAAGGAATTTGTTGATCCTTATTTAACTAAAACGTTATTTACATCTCTTGTCCGGCCTATCCTGGAGTATGGTTCTATCATATGGGACCCTTGTTATGCAGTTCATATAAATAGCATTGAGTCAGTTTTTAATTTTCTGTTTACGAGGTCTTGGTTGGAACTCCTATGAATTACCGCCATATCGGAGTAGACTTGCTTTGATTAAACTGCCAACTCTTAAAAGTCGTCATTCCATGATGAGTACTCTTTTTATTCTGGGTTTAATACGAGGAGATGTTGATTCAGAGTTCCTGCTCAGTCGATTGAAATTCAATGTTCCTGTGCGACTTACACGCAATTTTGAATTGCTTTCACTGGACTTACTACAGATCAGACTACGAAAATAATGATTCCTTCAGACGTGCCTGTAAAACATTCAATGAATGCTACCAAGTAGTTGATTTCTCTGTGCGCAAAGATGTTTTAAAGAAAACCCTAACAATATTTTTGAACTGTTAATTTAAAGTTGTAGTTGTATTAATATAAACTGTTTTGGATATGTCTCATTCAGTCAGTAAGGATATATTGTATCCATTGACGTTAAATAAATAAATAAATAAAAATGTATGAGTGGTTATTTAAATAAATATATTTCTTTTTTATTATTGTTATTATTGCTGTTGTTATTTAATTATTCATTTTATTTCAGTTCAGTAAGTATGTATGTGTACGTATGAATGTAGATTTTTTATTTATTTTATTTAAATTGCCTGCCTGTGTGTGATATTTATTATTCTCTAACACACAATAATTATACGAACAAAGGACATGTAACAAATTGCAACACAATACAACTACAATTAATGGCGGACATTAATTAATCCCAAATATACAGAGAGAGAGAGAGAGAGAGAAAAAAAAAAACGAAATTATTATACAGCATAAGTATGCCCAGCATTCATTTTATAAGCAGATACGAATACGATACGATACGACACTGTAACTGTATTGGGGGTTAATTATATCAGCTAAATTAGTTCTTATATCTGCTAGCTTGTGGTGTATTGTATTTCTGTAATTCTTTGTACATATTAAAGAATAATTATGCTTACTACGAGGGTGGCATGAAAATTAGCAGACCTAACATGGTACTTTATGCATACATATATGCATACATACGAGTACATAAATGGCCATTACAATCCTTCAGTCAGGATTACTGTGCGTGCGTTAATTTTATACGTGAGTGGCGGGACTTACAGTTTAACGTCGACTCCGAACGACAGATTTTTGAGAAACTTTTTCATGGCAGGTTTATTTACTCTCAGAGATTTTCCCCGAAATCTGCTGAGAGGAAATATTTTTAGAAATATAGTAGAAATATTTTTTTTTCATATTTCGTTTTGATGCCTGACCTGTGATGCGAACCCGGGCTTTACGTTTAATAAGCCAACACACTACCTACTAGACCACGGCGACTTCATGGTACTTTATAATCTCTTATAATTCAATAGCTTTGATACCGAAATACGAAAATAATCTGTATGAACATAGTCTGCAGAATAATGTGTGTGATGAAGCAGTTTGAATTTTACTCCATTGATTTTGATTCTCGCAACAGTGATTATGAACTGGTGTGTTGTGCTGATAATATTAGCTTCGACTGGAATTAATTTCAACAATAAGTTTCCCCTGTTATGCATAGTAGAATTTACTGATCCATCTCTAGCTCAAATGGTTAGCTCTACGATAGAGTTTAGATTAGTTTAGTTGACTAATTAGACGAAAACATCAATAAATTGCCTATTTCTGGCTCTGAGTGTTGTTCTGAAATTATTACCAAATAAACGAAATGAAAAGAAAGGAAATCCTGAGTGATTTTTAAAGTACAGAAGATCAGCTAGATCGAGGCTGGTCTAAGCCATTGAAGAATAATATTTACTTAACTTAATTTGCCATTACAAGTCGTTAGTCAGGAGATTACAACCATGTTGTGTGTTATAATTTTATACATGAGTGTGTCGGCACGTACAGTTCAAAGTCGACTCCAAATGATAGATTTTTGAGAAACTTTTCATTGCAATTTTTTATTTCCTCTGAAATTTTTTTTCCTAATTTCGTTTTGTTCGAAATGTTTGAGCTGGCGTATGAACAACGGATTCTTGTCTAATAGGCCAACACACTACTTACTAGGCTAAGACAATTTCATTAAAGTTATTGATTCTTAAAATAATAATTTTCTAACCATCCCTCGTATCTTATAATATATTAGAATTGCAATTGGTTTTTATTGTCATTTAATGTTATTTTATTTCTACTGCTCTGTGTCTGTCTCTCTTTTCCAAGTGTTTTCTGTGTCCAATAATTAACTTGTAAATGTTATTTTAAATTAATTTCATTACATTTTGGAGAATTAATTTTAATTATCAATAACTAACACATATCCTACATATTTGTATGTACATATGTACGTATACATATGTATGTGTGTGTAGCTTATTTATTGTTAATGTTCATTTGCCATACAAAATAATACATGAAGAACATGCAAATTGTTAATAAAAACCAACAAAACAATATCAACAAATTAACAACAAATAGATGTACAAATATAAATAAACAAATAAAATTAACCATTTTGGTTGCCATTGTTTGTATGTATATAAGGGGTGATTTTTTAAGAGCTATAGGAAAATTAAAAAAAAAGAACACATAAAATTCAGAATAATGTATGAAATCTTTATTTGAATCGATAGTACGGTCCATATAATTTAATGTTTGAAGATTATTTCATGCAAATGTTGACCGCGACTGTCCCTCAAATGGTCCATCCGCTTAGTCCAATTTTGGCATACTCTTTCCAACATTTCGCCCGGTATCTCACGTATAAATGCTTCAATGTTGTCTTCTAATGCGTCAATTGAAGCGGGCTTGTCTGTATAGACATGAGCTTTAACATAGCCCCACAAAAAATAGTCTAAAGGCGTTAAATCTCACGATCTAGGCGGCCAATTGAAATAAAATGTTCACCGAACTCGCCTCTCAATAAGTCCATTGTTACGCGTGCTGTGTGGCATGTGGTACCGTCTTGTTGAAACCACATGTCATGCAAGTCAAGCTCTTGCATTTTGGGCAAAAAAAGTTGGATATCATCTCACGGTAGCGCTCACCATTCATAGTTACGTTACGATTCACAGCATCTTTGAAGAAGTACGGTCCAATGATGCCAAATTCAATGATTTGCAAGCGTTGTTCGTTTGTAAGACGATTCATGGTTAAATTATAGACCAAACTGAAGATGTTTGACAGTGAAACAAAACACGAAACGTGCGTGAGCTGTTTAAACCAGTGTTGCCAAAAAGATAATATCTAAAAAGTCACCCTTTATGTATGTATGTCGTTGCGATTTGGCTTTTATTATCAGCAAATTAACAACACTTTTATTTGTTAGTTTAGACAACAACAAAGAAAAAACGCAAACGGAAACGAAAATAAAAATTAAAGCGATATGAAATGAAATTTTTAAAAGCAAATAAAAATTGAAAATTCAAATTTAATTTGTTGCTAATTTTTAAGTTTTTAAAACAAATTATTGCTCATTTTAATAGCAATTAATTATTTCGATAATACTTTTACGGTTTAATTACTCTCGTTATTGGATAATGAAACAATTAAAAAAAAATAAAATAAAATTCGTTACCATCCTCCCTAACGCAGTACTTACAAGAGCACTTAATGGAAATAATATTGATTGAGAGGAGATGCTCCATTTTCCAGATACCTAGACTTGTCAATTGAAAATAAAAAGAAAAATATCGTTGAAAAAAACATATAAGACGCGAAAGTGTCAGCAATACAGGTTACGATCAAAATTATTGGAAACAAAAATGTCTCCAAATGGAAAATTACCATACCCTTCGATAGCCGAGCGGCTATCAAGGCATTGGATTCTAGCGTTATAAACTCCAAGACGGTGAAGAACTGTGGCAGATAGCTCAACGAGGTAACATATCGTTATGATTGCCAGTTGGGCACAACTATCGGACTCTCTGATAAAATCTCGACTTTAGGAAAGCCTTGCAACACTTGCATGCTTATAATTGGCGCAATGCAATGATGGACTGGACTCTATCAACAATAGGCGGGCAGCTTACGACACCGACAAAACAGCGCATAAAATCTGGCCAAGATTAGATGGAGGGCACACGACAAATCTGTTTCAACTCTAAAAAAGCATTCTCAGTATTGTTGTCGGGGTTATTACGGGGTTTGTCTGGGTTATAATGGGCACGAATGCGATGTGCATTAGTCGTGGATACCTCGCGAATGATTGAATTCGCTACAGTCTAGCGGTTAGTGTGTTGGGCTTATTAGACGTAAGATGAAGGTTCAAAATCCGTGCCAGACATCTCCAAAAAAGAACGAAATATGAAAAACATTTCTTCGGCGACTACCTCTCAGGATAATGGATAGTAATTATGTTACATACGAGACAGTACACATTTATTCTTACTTGTTGTGGTTTTATTGACAATAATATTCGCAATTCGGCTAATAGTAGTGCTTGCTGTTAGTAAAGTACTGGAAATTTTAGTTCATAAGATGAGAACTAATACGTACTACATACACTATGTTCTCTAGAATCAACCCTAGTAAGTGCATAGATGTTGCGATGAATGTTTTCCTTTAAGAAATAATTTTTTTAAAATATTAATTTTAACAAAATTCGTCTGACGTTTAATGGTCTCAAAAGTTGGATACTATTGTAAGGCAATTGAAGTAAGTATCAGAAGACCGTCTAAAGAAATTTGATTGAATATGTTCTTGTCATCCATTCCTAATAGCTCTGCAAACATACAGAGCATCAGATGAAGCCGCCTAGACTCCTAATGTCCATATTTGACTGATCAGCGAAATTGTCTGCAAAGTAAAAACCTACACGCATTACTCTTTGTCGACATAATGGTGTATATGTACCCTTCTCTTTCTTGTCTCTGCAGCTCTTGCAAAGTCATTTACAATATGTCCGAGGCTAATACGTCTTGCATGAGTGCCCGTAATGCAATGTCCAATAAAGATTCCGAGAACTACGCTAAGCATGCTTATTTGAAATTTGAGCAGACTTTTCATGTGCTCTTCATCTATTCCAGACCAGATTTGTTATACAACCCCGCTGTTCACCGAAACCATCCAGGTAGCGCTGCCTTAACAATTCTAAACTTATGGGTTCTTAATGTATAGAACACTCCGGAAAGATCGATGGTTGAACAGTTTCTGGTCAAATCATCCGCAACTTTCTGAAATTTTACACTGGATACCGGAGCAAAGCACGCTCTGTTATCTTGTAGAGGACCACGCGTCAACCGTAAGCCATTATAGAGGTCGTTATTTTGGAACCCAGTGCACTGACAGTCGCCTGGCTATTAGGAGGTATAATATCCTCACCAGAGACAATCACCGCAACCCAAATATTCAACACATGCGTTTAAAAGACTTTGCAATGCTCCGAAAGTTTTATCGAATGTGCTGTATCTGCTGAAACTGTAAAGATACCTCCATTCACGGCTCCATCCATTTTCGTAGCATACATGAAGGTTCATATGGAATTATTTAAGACGTGCTTTACTGTGTGGATGATCTAAACTTCTGAATGAATTTTTTTTCTATCATAACGAATTCTGTTTTTAGTTTTTATAGCTATTTACTTACCCTTGGCTGTGTCCCGTACAAAAACGACCACAAAACACGAAAACTGTCCAATTGGATTAACCAATTCATACAAATTAAGTACCACTTGCACGTAAGTAAATAAATTCGGTTAATAATTGAATAATAAAAATGAAAATAAATTTCTTTTATTGTGTTGCCAAAGCCAGAACAGAACAGCAAATTTGTCAGGTAATCTTATCGGTTAAGTACGGATACAAAGGAGATCATAAACAACAAATTGTCACAGTAAATCAGGTGCAATTTATAGACAACACAAGAAATATTCAAATCATTTCGGGGCATGCATCAGAACAAGTTGAGTTTTCTAAGCATCTCAGTGTACTTTGATGCCTAAATGCCCTGTAGAATACTGGGGCCAGACATGTACGAGGCCAGAAGGAAAATGTTTACTGTCTGGCATTAATTTTTATGACAACAATTTGTTCGTTTAATTACAATGTCCTTAAAATAAAACAGAGAGATGAAATCTTGGAGGATTTTATGATTTTGCCACAGCTATTGTATGATAATGTTGCACAGAAATTTAACATTGAAAATGCTGAGATTTTAATTTACAATTTCCTTCATTGTTAAAAATATTGACTCTATTTCCAGGTAGTTATTGCTGTCAAGGCACTGTATTCTAACATAATGACGTCTAGGAGTACCTACGGTTGCCTCAAGGCTATCAAAGGATTGGAAGAGCAATAAAATTTACACACCACTTAGGTTGTTTCGTTAAACATCGCAGTAGCATCCAGAGATGACGTATTGGTCAGATTTGTACAAACTTTCAGGTGAATTCTCTAAATTTGGAATCCCTTCTGAAAAACGACAAGTTCAGAACTAAGAATGCAGCAATGGATTCCGTAGTGCCACAAACAAAGCCAAATAAAAGGCGCACAGAAAGTTTATTAAAATTCTAAAGCATCACGTTTGTAGTTCGTTCTCAGGATTCACTACCTGCCACAGCATTTTGGCTATTCATGGAAGACGTTTTATCTTGGCGGTATGGATAATGCCTTCTGTAGGAGAAAAAGTAGGAAACTACCCAGCTTTATATCGTAGGAGAAGAGCACTTGGGCTTCTCATTTATTTCTTGTCAATTAAGGATATTAGCAGTCTAAACTGCTTTCGACTAGCTGTGATAGCTACACGTAGCCTAAATTTGTATGTCTATATGGGTTTACAACCACTTTTACGTCCCCTTTTTCTAAACATATTCCACTTGAATTTTTTCTGAGACGCCTACAATAACTCTTATGACCTTATGGTGAATGTATGACCTACCAATGCCATACGCGTTCTACAACCTAACTTAAGCTTTGGCCATCGTTACACAGAAAAAACTGGAGCTCTAAAATTGCCTACAATTTTTTTTGTCTTAAATAGAAAATTTTTTGACTAAAAATTTAGTTAAGTTGATAAAATAATTAGTCAAAAGGTGACTTTATAAAAATAGCAACCGATAAATTCACTTAATAAAATAATTAATCTGTTTGACTAAAAAAATTAGTCAGTTTGATTAATTCACCTACAATTTTGTCATCGAGTGCATTTTCTTGTACTATTCTTTGCTGTTGCTATGCAACTTGCTGTTACTACGCTTTAAAAAGACGTTATAATTTTTTTTTTTTTTTGGGAAAATCATATTTTAGTTTAATATTGTTGTTGTTTAACATCTGTATGAAAGATCATGTCTAAACAAGACACGCGTAAAATTATCAACGGTTTTTTTTTTGTTTGCTTATGTTTTTGTGTTTATGTTTAGTTTTATTTTGCTAGTCAATGTGGACGGACGTATTTTGTAAAAAGTGATCTGTTAAAAAATAAAAGTAATTACAATTGCAATAAATTGTGAAGAGTGATTATAAACAAATACACATAATAATTTTTTTTTAATTATTTATGTACATACATCTATAATTTTTTTTCGAAAGCCACATAAAGATGGTAAGTTTAATTAAGTGTTCCTTTTGTGATGAGGCATTTGACTCCGCAGAAATATATTTTGTGCATTTAAAAAATCATACACCTTTTGGAACCAATTTTATTTGTAATTTTGTGGAATGTTAGTAACGATGAAATGGATTTATATTGGAGGAAATGTTATCAATGTAGATTTCAGCAAATTAAGGAATCAAAGTCTACATCCGAGATCTTAAAATTATGGCCTGAATACATCAAACCTTCCGGATATAAATTAGTAAGTTAACTCTTTTTACACAATATGTTATATTATTTTTAACTAACTTAAATTTTACAGATTGACATAGATTTTGGTCTTAAGTATCAACAAGCTAAAGACATGAAAACTAAGTGGGTTTTAACGGAAAGTAAATTGTTACATCTGCTTCAGACTAAAGTACCCAACGTTTCCGTTTCAAAAATGCTAAAAAATTTAAAGTCGTGCGATAGTGGTAAGCCTTGACTTGTTATATAATTGACATTTAATATTTACTTAATTACATTGAATTTTTTTTTTTCTAGAATCAAGGATATTTTCTATTCTATATTGCCTGCATTATTTGTTTCCACGTCAGCAGAAAGTAGTTACAGACAAAGCCGGGGCCAAAATCAAAAAAAAGTTTACCGTAACAGATTCCCAAGATTCGTTTGCCATAGTTGCAGAAACCAAAGAGGAACTGGATATGAAATTAAAACTCCTTAAACTTCAAAAATGTAACATCCAACCAAGTTTGTTAATTCTTGGTGAAATTGCAAATGTTAAAGAAATTTTTGTTTATTTTGATGAAATTAAATATCCAATGGTACAAATAATCACCGCTGTAGATATTCTATATAATGCAAAATATATAATGCAAAACTATAAAACATTGTTTAAAACTTAAAAATTATTTCTCAATTTTAAATGTTATTTTAAATACAATGAAAATACATTAAAAATGGATTATTTATGTTACTAAAATGTACAATTATAAATATGTATATACATATTATATTTTATTGTAATAACTTTATTATATATATATTTTTTTAATAAAAGTAAAAATAAATTTAAAAAAAAATAATTTTTTTTGGGGTGGAAAAAAGCAAATTTGATAAAAAAATTTGTTAAATCAATGATATTTTTAATTGAAATTGGCATAAAATCCGACAAAAAAAATTGTTGATTTAATAAAAATAATTATCAATTTTTTTCTAATTACTTAACAAATTTTATAATCAAACCAACAAATTATTTTACCGAAAAATAAGTAAAAAATTCAACAAAAACTTTTATTGGTTTGATAAAAAAGTTTGTTGGGGAGTAAAAAATTGACCGAATAATATTTTAGTTGATTTGATTATTTTTTTTTTATCGACTGTAAAAAACCAAAACAAGACAAAAAATTACAAATTTCGTAGTCAATGAGACAAAAATCTTTATAGGCTGGAAATTGAATAATTTTGGATTCAGATCTGTGAATTTTGTAGTCAAATACGATTTTTATTTTTTTCTGTGTAGACATAAAGTTTTCCAATCCTCGTGGCAGATTGAAAAGGGAAAAGAACGAATTTAAAATTTTTTTCCTTGGAAATAAATCGAACTTCGGACACCCTACGCTAAAGTGGATTGCCGAGTCGAATCAGTAGACTACTACTACTACTACTCAACCATTATTTCCTAAAAGGATTTTAATTGTTCAAGTGTTTTCGCTAAAACAATTTTGTGTCAAAGCTCAAACGTCAACAAAATAAAATACAAAAATACAGCAGTCTTCTGGCAAAAACCTGGGAGAGTAAATTAAAATTATAATAAAAAAGTTTCTCAAAAAATCTGTCCTTCAGAATCGACTTTAAACTGAAGGTTCCGCCACTTATGCCTAAAATGAACACACATAACATTGGGGTTGTGAGAGACTAGGATGTAGTCTTGACTAAAGCATTGTAATAACTAATTAGGTAAGTAAGCTTAGGTGGCTTTAAATAATTTTTAAAATTCTTGTGGAGAAAAACTTTCGTAGAGTAATGTCTTCAAATCTGTTTTCTATATTTTATTTTTCTTACTGACCCGGACGATTGTTATCTTCGTCTTAGAATTACCACTATTGAGCCGCCTACAACAGGCAAAACGTTAAAATTTATGGAATTTTTCAGATTTTTTTTTTTTAATTTTTTAAATCAAAAGAACTTTCTCCTCCTTGCATTATTTTGTTCAATATTATTGCAAGCATTGTAAACAAATGGCGAAAATTTATCATCCAAGCAATGTAGGGTGGGCCATCGAACGGTTTAAATTTAAACCATCGATTATTTCTTATCTGGCAATACTTATGTCTTTCTATTCTGTCACAAAATTCACTATATTATCTCTACTGAAGGTAATTAATTGATTTACGCTTGAGAAACGTTGGGATTTATTGAAAATTTATTTCCAAAACAAAGGCAATCGGTCAGAAATTGCACGAAAATGTCGTACAAAATTTCGTCGAAGAGGAGGACCAACAGTGCCTGGTATACGCAAGTTTATTGCTAAACTTCGTGAAACTGTTTTGATTGTTGATACGCCAAGATGTGAGTGTGCTAGTACAGTCCTTACACCCGTAAATATCGAAGCTGAAGCTGAGGGTGGGCGCGATAATCCACCAACATCAACTCGCCATCGTTTTCAAGATTTGGTTCAAAAGTTGGAGCCGCATGACCACTCGCTTCGTTTTAGCTTCGCTAGATGCATCAACGATGATATAGATATTGGAAACAAAAATCATCTTTTCTGATGGAGCTCAGTTTTATCTTAGTGGGTACGTCAATAAGCAAAATTGTTGTATTTTGGGGCTCCGAAAACTAACACGTGGTTTTACAGAAGCCAATGCACTCATTAGGAGTGAGTACGGCTTGTGAAGCGGAGACATCATTGGCCCATATTTCTGTGGACATATGAGGACAGCGCAACCATTACGGTAAATGGAGACACCAATCGCACCACGATAACCGATTTTTTTGTACTAGCTCTTCATGGTATTGATCATGGTATTGGAGGTCAAGCGGTTTCCGCAGGATAGGGATATGCGATCATAGCTCCCTCGGAGCCCCCAGCCTCTACCCTATCAAGACCGTTAGTGCGTGACGTCGTCACATCCTGCTAGAGGTGGCCCTGCCCTTAACAAAACACTACGGATCTAGACTGGGGAGTCAATAAACACCTCCCTCTCAGCCGGGGTGACTATGGCTGACCCCTCCCCCCTTTTGGCACGACCCTTTTCTCTTCTTTCTGACTACTCCTATCCCCCTATTTCTGATTTTGATTGCTCTGAGCTGGTGGCTGTAGCTTTCTGGACCTAGTTGTGTATGCACGGTAGCACCGGGGTGAAACCCGGTGTGAACGGCTCCAGGCTAGGGCTACAGCTGCCCCCGTCCCGTTAAAACCCTGGCAGGCCTCAAAGTACGTTCCTTGTCCGTCGCCGTTAAGTTGGCGGTGTAGGTTCGGTTGAGAAGACTCCCGATTAGTACCCGGTCTGGCTCTGAGCAACTGTCCCCATAAGGGCTGATGCCAACCCTCGCGTGGCCTCCCTGCATGCATAGATAACCACGGGACCATTTAAGGGTAACTACACTTTGCGGGCAAGGATAGCGGCTTTGAGTGGGGACCAACTAGCAATGAATACCAACTTAAACAAACCACACAAACCAGTGCTAACTCAAAAGAGAGAGCGCAAAGCATCCACTGTTACAGGTGGACGCACAACCCTCCCTGGACAGGCACCTGTCAAAAAGGCTGTCCCAACCTCTAAAACCAAGACCCAAGCTTCCACTTCGGTGAAACCCCGCTTGGCACACAAGGCTCCGGCTGCGAAGCCGTTCCCTAGTGTCGCCACACCTTCGACCCTGGCACCTTCTACCGAGGCACCGTCTACCTCTAAGGCTGCTGCGAACATGTCCACGCACTCTTCGGCTGCCGCCAAGGCATTGGCAGACAAGTCTGGCGAGCAAGCCCCTGACACCAATCCATCTTCGGGTGTCAAAAATACCGTGAGTGCTAGCGTTAGGGCATATAGAACTCGCAGATCAGCCATGCGGATCATTGCGAGATTTGGCTCGACCGACCCGGCTCTCCTCTCAGAGGACGAGAAGGGTAGTCTTGCCTGGGCTAAGGCCCATCAAAATGATCGCCCCCCCGGCCCCAAAGAGGCAAAGATCAATCGAGCTTAACGCTCCACTCCAGCCTCCCAAACGCCCAAAGGTGACCAACCCTAACATCCCCCCCCCCTGCAAGACCCCGTCCGTCGACGCTACCCAGACGTCCCGACCCCAGCAAACCTCCAAAGCCTTTAAGTGAGGTATTAAAGGAAGGTTTGACCTGGGCAATCGTTGACCAGAGCCACCCTGATGGTTCCATTGCTCCCACCAAGTGGAAGCTGGTGGAACATGCGCTCTTGGACGTCTTCCTTGGAGTAATGGACTCCAACCCTGGCCCTTCACCCGGCTGTACTGATGCGGGGTGGTATCAAGGGCACATCAAGATGATAGCTTGCTCGGATCTCCGCTCTATGGAGCTCTACAAGGAGGCTATCAGCAGGATTGGTGAAGTCTGGCCAGGAGCTAAGCTTGCTGCCGTCCCTCCGGACCAGATCCCCAACCGCCCCCGATCCAAGGCGAGAATTCCGACCGGACCATCAGACCCGGAAACCATGCTGAGGATCCTCAAGGCCAGCAACACGGACCTGCCCACCCATAACTGGAGGGTGGCTAAAGTTTCTGACCAGTGGGGTGATTACCGCGAAGCGGTGATCATTCTGAATGAGGAGTCACTTCCGCTTATCAATGCCCGAGGGGGCGTGATAAAATATGGTTTTAGCTCAATCGAGCTAAGGGTCTATAAGTCGGATTCCCGCGTTGCCGCACATCCCCCAACAGAATCCATCCCCGTAGATCCCGTCCCATCCCAACCCATCCCACAGAAACCTACCCCATCTGACCCTGCCCCACACGACCCTACCCCATCCGACCCTACCCCATCCGTCCCTGCCCCATCCGACCCTACCCCCGGACCCCTCGTACCCGTCGAAGACGTCGAATGTAGAAGCGTGTGTAGTCATTCTTCTCGACGCTCCTCATCCAGCAAGAAGTCCAACTCTGAGCTGGTGGGGGAATTCTTCGACGGCATTGACATTGACGTGGGTGCAACCTCACCGTTGTCGGACGAAGAGGACGCTGACGCGACAATGGTTGATTCTCTGACCAATGCTGAGAATCATCCAAATTAATCTACAGCACTCTAAAACAGCCTCCGCCGCTCTGCTCCTCCGACTGACAACCGAGGAAGCAGAGCTCGTTCTGGTCCAAGAACCCTGGATTGTAGACGGTAAGGTTTGCGGACTCAACATCAAAGGATATCGCTTAGCGTATATCCAGAACTCAGGTAAGCCTAGGGCCTGTGTCATGGTTAAGAATAGTATTAACGCTCTTCTCCTTCACAGGTTCAGCGATAAGGACACCGTCACCATGGTCGTCGAGATGAACTCGATGACCATCTGGATCACGTCATCGTATCTGGCGCATGACTATGGGCTCTCTCCCCCTCAGGAGCCCATCGGTCGACTAGTGGCAGATGCGAGACTGCGCGGAGTTCCGGTCATCATCGGTGCGGATGCCAACTCCCACCACACGATGTGGGGCAGTTCCGGTACCAACGAACGGGGTGAGTGCCTCTTTGATTTTATTATGAGTAATAACCTAGTCATAGCAAATCGGGGTGATGAACCAACCTTCCTTACTTCAAACAGAAAGGAGGTGTTGGACGTTACTCTGGTCAGCTCCGATTTCTCTACTAACCTTAAGGACTGGTTTGTATCTCAGGAATGCTCCTTTTCGGACCATAGATACATTACCTTCACTATCGACACGAACGAGTCTCCCCCTGCCATGTCCCCTCCGGTCAACAGGAGGAACACGAATTGGACCATTTTTAGGGAGAAACTGCGTGGCAGCCTTCCCTCTACCCCCCCGACTATAACGACCCGTTTCGACGTGGATAGGGCTGCGGACACACTGTCAACCCCGCTTAGGGCGGCAGCCACATCCTCCGTCAAACCCGCTGCCCATAGGGGCAAACGAAAACCGCCCTGGTGGAGCCAAGAGATCGATGATCTACACCGATCTTGTGGCAGGCTCTTTAACAGAGCGAAGGCGACAGGCGAATGGTCAACCTACAAGGCCAAAAAGAGGGAACTTAAATACGCTATAAGGCGAGCGAAGAGGGCCTCGTGGAGGAACTACTGCGCCAGAGTAGAATCCTCTGCCGAAACGGGCCGTCTCCGTAAAATTCTAAGTTCCACTCACAAATCCCTTGACTGTATCCGACGGACTGACGGATGCTGTACTACGTCCAGTTTGGAGACGCTTGAGCTTCTCCTTGACACTCACTTTCCAGGAAGTGCCACCCTGGGTGGTCAGGCCTTTTATCAGGTCAACGAACCACCGTCTGGAAACTATTCCCCCCTGACTCTCACCCTTGGCCAAGTGCAGTGGGCTGTTAGGTCTTTCGAACCATTCAAGTCACCAGGACCGGATGGTATTATCCCGGGTGACATTCAACATGGGGAGGAGATAATCCTCCCTTGGTTGCTTGCCATCTACAACGCTAGTCTTAGGCTCCTTTATATCCCTTGGAGCTGGAGAATATCTAGGGTGATTTTCATTCCCAAAGCTGGGAAACCGTCCCATACTGGGGCGAATGACTATAGACCCATAAGTCTGTGTTCCTTTCTTTTGAAGACACTAGAAAGAGTCCTTGATGTTCATATTAGGGCCTCGATTGATCCAGCGCTTCTATCCGCTTCCCAACATGCGTATACGAGAGGTAAATCAGTGGAGACTGCACTTCACTCCCTTATCTCTCGGGTGGAAAAGTCCATGCACGTTAAGGAATACACTTTGGCCATTTTTCTGGATATTGAGGGTGCATTTAATAACGTCGACCCGGACGCCATTCTTAGGGCTCTTGGTTCTCTGAACTTGGGACAGAATCTGGTCAGGTTCATCGAGCTTCTCCTCAAGTCGAGGATAGTAACCTCCACAGTGGGGGCCACTAATTGTCAGAGAATGGTTCGTAGGGGCACACCGCAAGGCGGTGTTCTATCACCACTTCTCTGGAACCTTGCAGTCAACTCTCTCTTGAGAGAGCTGGAACACTCTGGCAACGAAGTCATAGCTTACGCTGACGACATTGCCATAGCTGCGTCGGGAATTTGTCTGCAGACACTGTCGGATAAGTTGAACTTGGCGCTGTCAATCGTACTGGACTGGTGTAGGGATTTTGGACTGTCTATCAACCCCTCTAAGACCGATACGATCCTTTTTAATATAAAGTTCCGACCTTCTCTCTTCCCATGATACGTGGGACCAGACTTACGTTGAGTCCCGAGGTTAAATATCTGGGCCTGATCCTCGATCCCAAACTCAACTGGAGGGCGAATCTGGCTGCTAGGGCACGCAAGGCGGCGTGTGCTGCTTACTCCTGCAGTAGAGCGGTCGGAACCAGATGGGGTCTTCGCCCAAGGATCATGCGTTGGATATATTCTACGGTCATCGAACCCAACCTCTTATACGGCGTTGCTTTCTGGTGGACTGCTCTGGACAGACAACACAACGTCAGACTCCTTGACAAGGTCAGAAGGTCTGCCGCCATTTACATAACAGGTGCTCTACGCACCACCCCCACGAAAGCCTTGTTCGCAATGCTCAACTGGCTTCCTACTGTGCTTCTCGCTAAGCAGGCGGCCAAGTTTACTGCGACTAGACTTAATGCTTTGTCTCGCTGGCACATTATACCTTCTGGTCACTCCACTATTCTGGAGGTTGATCCGATGGCCCCTGTGAACATGGACTATATCACTGCTGAATATTGTCTTGACAGATGTTTCCACTCTCTGATTCCGAATAGGGATGACTGGAATCCTAATACGGTCGTCCCCCCGGAAGTCCTGGATATATATACCGACGGCTCTAAAATCGACAATGGTGTTGGAAGCGGTATCTACTCTGGGAAACTGAACCTGAACATTTCTCTCCGTCTGCCGGACTACTGCAGCGTGTTTCAGGCGGAGGTGATGGCGATCTACCGGGCCGCTCAATGGATCCTTGTCAACGATGCTCCTTTCACTCGCGTCTCGGTCTTCTCTGACAGTCAGGCCGCGATAAAGTCTCTATCGGGTTTCGTGATTAACTCTAGGATCGTTAGGGAATGTCGTCGCTGTCTCGACCTTCTTTCGGGGCGCTTCACCAGTGTCTCTTTGGTGTGGGTCCCCGGGCACAGTGAAATTCCGGGTAACTGCAGAGCAGACGAGCTCGCCAGAGCTGGTGCGCTCCTTCCGGAATCCTCTTCTGTTGAATTGGGTATACCACTTGCCTCGGTCAAATTGACCATTGCGCGGAAATTCTTTCGAGACGCCAACCTATCCTGGGTCAACGAGGAGTCCTGCTCCACCGCTAGGCTCACCTGGCCCTTGATGGATAAAAGGCGTACCAACCAATTACTTGGTCTTGGTCGTGACGTCATCTCGACTACGGTGGCCGTGCTTACGGGTCATTGTGTCATGGGCAGACACGCGGAAAGAATGAGGCTCCCTTTTAACGATTTCTGTCGTGGATGCAGGTCCTCTGAGGAGGAGGAGACTGTTATTCACTTTCTTTGTCAGTGCCCGTCTCTTGCTAGGTGTAGATATAGGTTATTTGGCTCCCCATTCCTTGTTAGCTTAACGGAGCTATCATCCATTGATATCAAGGATATAGCTTCGTTCATCAAATTCTCTGGCTGGTTTTCCAGTGCGGGGTAGTCGTGCTTCCGTTGTGCAGCCCTTGCGCTGACCAACTTCTTCCTTTTCCCTGATTGTGGTGGAACTTGGTCAGTACAGGGACTGCGTTCACCCGTGGCATCACAACGGGCCGCTATGCGTGCTCAAGTGAGCTTTGTGACATCAGAGCTACCACTCCGACCTAACCTAACCTAACCATGGTATTGATGTGAACGATGTTTGGTTTCAATACAATCGTGCAACTTGCCACACAGCTCATACCACATTCGATTTATTGTCATCAAACGTTTAATGGCTGTTTAATTAGCCGAAATGGTGATGTCAATTGGCTGCCAATAAACTGTGATTTGACACCATTGGACTACTTTGTGAGTGGCGCATATGATTGAGCATATGAAGTTCAACATTCGAGACACGACCCCATACACTCGAAAAAGTTCACGAAAATTGGTCCGATCGAATGAGGTACTGTGAGGCCAGCTGCGGCAGCCGTATGAATGAAATGATATTCCATTTCTAAGCGGAACAATTGTACTCTATAACAAGAAAATAAATTTGGCAAAATTTCAAACCGTTTTTATTTTATTGCATTTTTAAATTTAAACTTTTATAGCGCCCAGCCTATAGGAGATAATAAAATCACAAACGTTCTATAAAAAATATCTCCTTTGTTGGGAATCTCGAAATTTTAAGTCATATACCTGTGTACATATGTAGGTAAACCTCATCTTAACCTCATGCTGATCCACATCTTTCCCCGATAATATCACAGTCTATTGCCAAGATTTTCAAATCCAATCCAATCAACGATTTCCTTCTTATTAAAATTAAGAATTTCCTTTGAATTCTGCTTTAATAATTGTTTTATTAAATATGTATTAAAATTCATAGAATTTGAATTTCTATGATTTATTTGAAGTCTGTCATCTCTGCATTCATCTATTCATTGGCATTCAATAATTCATTCATTATGTTGACTTTCTATGGCCATAAAGCCATAAATGACCTCGACTCACCCTTTTTTTTGGGTGAAATTTAAAATGACAAATTGAATGTGAACAAAAGAATCTGAAGCGCACAAAGGCAAAGACTTTGTAGAACTCAAAGATTCAATTTGTAAAGGATTTAGGAAAAGTAGGATTAAAATCATCATCATTAGGAGACCAAAAACTTTATCAAAACTGTGATACATACACTCCTCATTGGCTTAAAATACAATTCTCTGTGGATGCATGTAGGTGTGTGTGTGTCCTTTTCTAAACTATTTAATGTTAAGGTTAGGATTTTAGTTTTTAAAATACTTGCTATTGTTGTTATTGTTGTTGTTTGTGGTTGTATTCATATTCATGTCAGGTAGAAAATTGGCAAAAATTCAAGTTTAAATTCGTTTTCTTTTTCCATTTTTTTTTTCGAATAAAAATGAGGTGGAAAGACTAAAGTTTACTTTCATAAATACTTGTGACTGCAGAAATGAACACAGCTTTACACGAAGTTATACGTACATATAGAGCGTATGGAATAGTTGTGCATTCTATGCACAGTGGGCGCAGTTAAAGTATGGAAAATATTTCGATTTTGATTTCCATTAATAGTAGAAAAGAAAAAAAAAAATAGGATCACTTAACCCTTAAACGTGCATACTTAGTAATTTTTATGGGGTAGTATGTTGGCTTATTAGACATACGGCCTCGGGTCAAACCCCAGGTCAGACATCTCCATCAAAACGAAATACATAAAAATATGTCTTCGGCGACTTCTTCTCAGCAGATTTCTGGCAAAAACTCTGAGAGCAAATAGAATTGCCATGAAAAGTTTCTCAAGAAATCTATCGTTCGGAATCGCAACATGGGTGGTGTGAGAAGCTATGTCGTAAGCCTATCTAACAGGGTTATAATGACCACTTAAGTACGTAAGTAATCCTCACTGAAACATTTTTTTTTTTTATACTTATTTTCAGCATTTCTTAAGCATTTTTGGTTACCGAACATAACACATACATTTCTGTCATGCAAATATAACTGTTTTTCCCAATTTTTAACAAATTTTCCCTTTTCAGTACCACTGTGTAACTTTTTCACCCATAAATAACAAAACCTCACCCAAAAAGAGACTAAAATTCAAGGAAAAAAGTGAAATTTCGAATTCATGGAGTATGAACAAAATGTCTCCTCCTCATCAACTGTTGCGCTTGGTTTTAATACAAAAGCTCCCCGGTACATTGTTGTTTCCAGTTCACAGGTTGTCGTTGACTTATAGACACACTCACAGTCACACTCCTACACACACATGCATAGTCCTAGAGGGTGAAATTAAACACATGAATGAATTTTTAAAGTGACAGCATAATAAACCGTTTGTCTCTATCTCTCTCTCATTTTTTGTTTTGTTGCGGTGAACAAATAGTCACACAAAGTTTACAAAGTTCATAAAAATTATGGGGAAACACAAATATTATGTTTAAATAACGGTATATGTGGTATGTATGTATGTACAACTATTTGTTGAATTAAATTAAATTTTTGCAGATTTAAATGCATTAAGAAGTGCGGTACGTATGGCATTAACAATTTAAATTAGAATGTGATCGAATACATAATGACACTCAAGTCAACTGCTTTCAGTTGTTGGTTCACCGAGGTGGTGCAAGTAGTATTTGGCAACGAATACATGTGATGATAAACATTTTATATTTTTAAGAATTTCTATTTTCTCTTCCAATAATCTATCCAGATGAAGGCCCAGTTCCAGGCTGGGACTCAACGAACAAGTTCCATCACCTTGCTACCCAATACAATAACCCAATGAATTTTCGCTAAGGATGTTATTTTTAGATAACAACAGTTGACAACTCAATAATTCTGAAACTTGTTATACAAAAATGCTGCCCACTTTGACAATCTGCTTCTTGAGTGCATGTTGGTTGAAGAACAGGACAATTTTAAATACATATGTACGTTGACAGCAAAATAAAACCTGGCAATGACACCAGAAAGGGATATCGATGCCAGACTCATCGTGGCAGGAGGTGTATTTGCACAACTATCTACAAAATGTCGGAATCATCAATTAACAAATGCAATAAAAATTTATATTTTCAACTCCAATCTCAAATCTAGGGAATGAAACGTAACTGATATTAGCAAGATATATATACAAAATCCAAGTTTTTATAAATCACTATTTGGTACAGCGATGCCCCAGAAACTAATTGATAAGTCCTAATTAGCCGACCTTGATCATAAGCGTCAAAATTCTTGTTTAAAGAATAACTCCCTTATACCTTTACACCAGTATTACGACCTAACTTCTCACACTACTCCTGTTGTGTGTGTTAATTTTTTCCATGAGTGTCGGAATCTACAATTCAACCTCGATTTTATTTATTCTTAAAGTTTTTGCCAGAATTCTACTGAGGAGAATTTCTAAATGTCGGAGCTTGCAACGACTTCCTGTAATGTGACTCCCTTGTAATAAAGCTGAAAATCAGCCTAAAAGTTTAACGAATTTTGTAATCGAGCCGATATCTAGTAACGTTAGTTTCGTTAGACTATCGAGCATGCGAGCCAGAGAAGGTTAAAATAACCTCTAACCTATTTTCAACCTCTGCATTGATCATGCATAGGTAAACGAAGTAGCTTAGTATGTCTAAACATTAAGCAATTCATCATGAGAAATGATGCGGTGACAGAGATGTCCCAGTGATCAATTAAGAAGATGGCTGTTACACTTCTTAACCAATGTAGTAAGGCAAGAGTCCCTCTCATCCTCGGGGTATTCTAGTAAGTAGTGTAGCGGTTTAAACCCCATCATCAGACATCAAAACGAAATATGAAAAAATATTTCTTTGTCGACTTCCTCTCAGCAGTTTTCTAGCAAAAACTCTGATAATAAATAAATTGCCATGAAAAGTTTCTCAAAAATCTGTCGTTCGGAGTGGACTTTTAACTGTAGATCTCCGCACTCGTGTATAAAATTAATGCACACAACATAAGTGTTGAGAGAAGATAGGTCTTAATCCTGACTGTAGGGTTGTAATGACCAATTATGTAGGTATGTATGTAATAGACAGCTTAACAGAATTAGAATGTGAATTGGATTCGTATGTGAGTTGGTTCAGAAGCTACACATGGATTGGTTAATTTCTGGGTAATCTCTGATACAAAACTGCCACGAGACTCAATCAACGAAATCGCTTCATATTCCAATGAGCGAAAGGCATTTGATTGTTGCCTGATTCATATAGAAAGTTAACGTTAGAGTACGTTACATTGACCTGAAACACTCAACAGAGTCTCGAAGATGTCTAAAAAAAATTAAAATTGCTTGGACACACGAATCGAAGATCTTTAAACTGAATTCCCCTGTCTTGGAGAACAATCTAGATTTCTTTCTTGGCATTTAAGTTTACCAAAACAGTATAAAGTCTGTATAGGAGGATTTTAGCTACTAGCTATATATCGTAGACTGGGCCCCACCAAAAAGGTGGGCCTAGAACGTATCTCACTGGGTCTTTTCGTAGAAGTCTGATAAACAAAACAAAGTATGTTGAAAACTTTGATCAGATCAGATCGAAGATCATAATAAATTTAATGTATTTTCTACTTCATTTCTACGCCTCTTAAATGACGTACATAATGCCATGGAATACCTTTTCCAACTTCAAATTATATTTAATCTACGCAACCACCAAAATGTTTTCAATTTCCAATGATTGCTTAAATTATTTTCAAACAATTTAAGAAAAGAATTTCAAACTTTTTAAACCTTTTTTCTCTTAACAAGATTTCATTTTCTTTAATTTTCTAGACAGACGGACAGACAGACAGACAACAAATTTGTTGTTGTATGCTTAACAAACTTAGAAAATATTGTTAAAAAGCTGTGCGTACGTATGTATATGGCTGTTGCGTCTTGGTAACAAGATTAAATCAATGCCGGAGTAAAGTTACACAAAATACAATGATTTTTACATGATAATTACAAGACGGTCGGTCGGTATATGCTATGCCAAGATATTTTTGGGCATCCAGAAATAATGAGAATATCAAACAGCCAACCAAACCAAACTAACTAAACCAGCCAATAATGGTTTTAAATGGTTGGTTAAGATGACTCTTCTTTTGTTTTCTAAGAAAGTTTAAGTGGCAAAAGCTAACTTATCTTCCCCCCCTCTCTCTGTCTCTCTCTGTGTGATAGAGAAGTGTCAAGAGAAATAAATCAGATTAAAAATCTTGTAACGATTATACATCATACAGCCATTTGGTAGATGATGCAGGCAATTTTAAAGTCAAATGATACTTAAGAAATGGTTTCGAATTACCCCAGACAGGGGTTTTTAATGTTACAGGGTGAGACATGTAATTAGAAAAGCATAAGTACATGTGTCTACTGCTTACTATTTGAAAACAAAAACTACTTAAAAAACTTTATACATTTACTTGTAGGTGCCCTCTTCTCTCCCTCTTTCTTTAATTTTGACAAACTATCATCAACAGCAACAACAACAACAATTTATTTTAATTTCTTAAAACTTAAGCATGCAACAAAGCTGCCACAAAAAGCAGGAGAAAACAAAACTTTTATTTGCCTCACAATTGTAATTATTGTGTAAGCAATAGCAGCAGCAGCAGCAGCAGCAGCACAAATTGTGGCAACTAGTTTTGACGAAAGTGGCAGCAGCAGTTAGAATAGCTCGCTTAATGGAAGGGTAATCAATTAATGGTGGCGGTAAAATGGAAAATTTTTGTTAAACTGACTGTCAGTCATATGCAGCATTTAAAGACGGCACATAGCGTTAACAAATAGTATTCGTGTCAAGCTTAAAGGAAAAAATTAAAGAAAAGAAGACAGTAAAAAAAATTTGTGTGTCTGCCTAACTGCTTGACTGATTGGTTGATTAGCGCAGTGAATGTTAAGAGTGGAATTATTTACAGTGGCGGGCAAAATTAAATGAATTGCTTAATAACGACATCAATCAACATCAATCCTAACATCAATCAATATCGTTAGGTCTGGCAGCAAAGTTTCTGCAGGAAGAGTAGCATTCAATCAATCAAATGTCCCCAGCATTTCACCCTACTTGGCAACTGTGGTATTACTTTCCAGGATTGGAATTATGACTGAATTATCCCTGCATAAGAAAAGCTTCACATGTTCCCATAAAGGGAAAAATAGCTAAGTCCAATCGCGTTATCTGGGGAGCATGTGGGCTGCTCCAAAACGTCAGCTTAATTGTTCACCTAATTCGCCTTTCATCGGGTGATTACGCTGGAATCTAAACGGTCTTCGAGCGGTAACACAAGAAAGAGAGTAAAGGCAGCGACGTAGTGCTTTACAGTTCCAAAAGCCACGTGACCAATAGTTGGAGACTTAGATCTGCCATCACATATAGGCACTAACAGGATAACCTTGATGTAAGGTGTGCAAATACTATAGGGTCCGCCAAATAACTTTTTTTTTTGAAAATGCTTAAAAAAAAAACTACTGAATATTTTCTCAAATTTTTTTTTTTATTTGAAAGTACAATCCTTCCGGTTAATAATGGAAAATAATTTCATTCAAATGGCTGCCTCGGCTGGCAATGCAGTAGCTTACACGATCAGTCCAATTTTTAAGCACATTATCGATTGTGTGCAGCTGTATTTCACCAATAGCTTCACGAATATTGTCCTTTAAAGCGTCAATTGTCTCTGGCTTGTCGGCGTAACACTTATCTTTGACGGCACCCCATAAATAATAGTATAACGGTGTCAAATCGCAGCTCCGAGGTGGCCAAACGACATCAGCTCTGCGGCTGATAATGCGATCTTCAAAAACAGAGCGCAAAACATCGAGTGTAGCTTTGGCTGTGTGGCACGCAGCTCCGTCCTGTTGAAACCAAATGTTGCCAATATCCTCCTCTTCAATTTTTATGAACAAAAATTCGTTCAACATGGCCCGATAACGATCGCCATTGACTGTAACGGCCACTCCTTGCTCATTTTCGAAGAAAAATGGCCCAATTATGCCTCTGGACCAAAATCCGCACCAAACAGTGACTCGTTTTGGGTGCGTCGGTAAAGACCAAAGTTTTTATGCAAAATTCGTCGCTATGATGTCTCCGAAATGTTCAATTGTTGAGAACGACTGTGAATTGATGTTGATGGCGCTTCACGCACACTTTCTGCAACAGCAGCAATATTCTCGGGTGTACGTACTGTTTTTGGCTTTTCACGCTTTGGTTTGTCGATGAGTATGCCAGTTTCTTTCACTTTTTTCACAAGATAACGAACATACAGAGCTGACGGTGCTTCATTATCATTTATCATTCACAATCATTACCATGATTTTCAAAGTAATATCGCAATATTTCCCAGCGTTGTTCAAGCCTATACACATCCATATTCGTTCAGCGGAAGGATAAAACTTATTATCTGTCAAATCAGACATGATCTAATTTTTTAGATTTTATTGCAACGATAGTTGAGCTTGGAGCCGTAAGGCTTAATGAAATTATTTCCTGGTTTAACCCGGATTATGGACATTCTGCAATTCTGGAGAGTCATAAACACATCCGGATTGTCTATATGGTTCGTAATAGTTTTCATGATGAGACACTTGATTTTAGAATTCTAACTAGAAACTTCTGGTCTGATGATCTGGAAGTGCTCAGTGAGATCTTTGATGTATATATCGCGATTTCTGCAAAATTCTAAACAGAGTAGACTGTGAGATATACAAGCCGTGGACTAATTATTTCGCATAAATGCTGCGGATTTTTCAACGAAATTCAAATGTAACTCGAATGTAGGCTTCAAAATATAAATATATAATCAGGCATAGGAGTTGCGAACAGGGCGTTCGTTTTACATAGAGACTCAACTGTGTTGGAAGTAAAAGGCCACTTGCTGAACAGATGTGTGACAGAAAAGGACTGACTGTCTTCTGTGCTTCAATCGCATAACTATCCATTGTACTATTGCGCTTCTTACAGGCCACTGACGTATATTGATAGACTTATCATTACAGGCAGTAAGTTTTGTAGACTTTAGTCTGAGGAGAAGGAAGGTATCATCTTTCCATTAGAACATCAACGGTCCACTCTTGCTATGAAGAGCTACAGGTTTTTAACTTTTGCAATAACATGATTGATCTTGGATTCGGGTTCGTTCCTTCGTTCGGGTCGTATCATAATGACTAATGGTGGCATCTGGTTTCACCGCGCCCTTTTGGTCTGCCACCTAACTTAATGCAATCTTATTTCACCTCAGAATAGATGCCTCTTATCGCGTGCAATGTGGCATGTGGCACATGATGTACTCAAATGGACGCACCGTGAGGTCGCCAAGATCTAGTAGGTAGTGTGTTGGCCTATTAGACGGGAGGCCTGGGTTCAAACCACAGGTCAGACATCGCCAACTAAACGAAATACAAAAAAAATATTTCTTCGGCAACTTTCTCTCAGCAGATTTCTGGCAACAACTCTGAGTGTAAATTTAAATTGCCATGAAAAGTTTCTCAAAAATCAGACGTTCGGAGCCGACTTTGAAATGTAGATCCCGCCTCACAGGTATAAAAATTAACGCACACAATATAAGTGGTGTGAGAAACTAGGTCGTAATCTTAGCTGATAGGTTGTAATGACCAATTATGTATGTTTGTATGTAATTCACCTCTGAATAGATGCCTCATGACACATGACATGTAGCATGTGGCATGTTATGTACTCTAATGGATATACCCTTTATAATGTTATCGAAATAAAAATGTATGCATTTGCTTTTGTCCTCCACTGTATCAATTGAAATGTTTTTTTTTATTATTTCGCGTCTATTTCTGTGGCTGTAATTCACGCTTTAATAAGCTGTTGTGCGGCTCATTTTTTGCCACGACACTCGAACTCATTGTTATTCTGACAATGTGTGTGTCTGCAGTTAAATATATGCGTGTGTGTAATTGTTTATGTAATAGGATATCATTATTACACAAACGAATATGCATGTTTGCATCTGTATGTGTGTATGTACCCCGTATTATAATTGATTGTTTATTTAATACTTTGTTGCCGATTGTGTCTCATTTTCTTCTTCGTTTTTCTGTTCTTAATATCTCTCTCTCTCTCTCTCTTGCCAAAAGAAAACCTTTATTTATAAAATTTAAAATCTTTGTGTTGTTGTACGCATCTTTTGGTTCGTTAAATTGCGATTTAATGACGTGTAAAGTTATTTTCTTCTTAAAGAATACGAAAAAAGAAGAAGTATTTTAAACACAGTGTGATATACTGTCACGAGAGCATGTAAACATTTTCAAATTTTGAACTCCGGGTGTTGATTACAGTTCATAACCTAACTTTTCATTGCTGCTTCATATTTATTGTCTGTAAATAAATTTATTATTGATTACAGGATGGCAATACTCGTATGCTTATATGTATGGTTGTTAGTGATTATAATACAAAATAAATAATTTGAAGGAGACAAATTAAATTATTAATCACAGTATTATTCGTGTGTGTGTGTGTTGTATCACAATATGTAGAAGAGATTAATCTCTTCCGTTTCCGATTAAATAGAAAATGTTTGATTGATTTTTTTTTTAATTTGTATCGAAGTGAAATTGTTAAAATTATTGATTGAAAATGGAAATAAATTTGTTTAGATTGTTAATCTCGAAATGATTAATAATATATATACTCGAACGTATTATTAGTGTTATTGAATTAAATCAAATCAATTCCTGATTAAGTATTATTTAATTAAGAACAAAAAAAATTTATACGTTTACAAGCGATAACTAAACTAATCAAATTGGGATATCCTTCATTTAATAGGCCTATGAGGGATATTAATTGATTTATTTTATTTAAAACAATACAATTAAAGATTTATTCTCATTTTACAACAAGTTTGACTAAGAACTTATGCTCGGTGTATTGCATGAATCAAACCCGCAGTCCTTATACTGCCACACTAGCGCACATCTCAATAGTCAACCAGGACATTGAAGAATATTTAAATTTGTATGACTGAACAGTTAATATTCATGCTTAGAAGTTTGATTTCCAAGTGTTATCGTGTTATCCATTGGGCTGTCCGTCCAAGAAGATTGAATGGTCACACTTAGATGACATAGGGCCCATTAATTTCCCAAAGTTTTCCATTATCCCCTAGTCCCGGAACTACTCCGAGCTTCTGATGAAACGACTCAGACAGCCAATGTCGCCAATGCATGGCAGTTCCCCCAGATCGATTATATAGTACGCACCATGATACCTTCTCCGTCCACGACATAGTACCGGGTATGTATCCAGTAGGTAAAGAACAGTATATTCCTTTTCCACATCTCTGAACACACATACATACATACATAATTAGTCATTACAATCCTTCAGTCAGGATTATTGACCTAGTTTCTCACACCACTTATGTTGTGTGTGTTAATTTTATACATAAGTGGCGGGACCTACAGTTTAAAGTCGACTCCGAACGACAGATTTTTTGAGAAACTTTTCATGGCAATTTCATTTACTCTCAGAGTTTTTGCCAGAAATCTGCTGAGAGGAAATCGCCGAAGAAATAATTTTTGTATTTTGTTTTGATGTCTGGCCTGGGGCTCGAACCCTGGCTTTACGTCTAATAAGCCAACACACTACCTACTAGACTACGGCGACTTCATCTCTGCACACACGTGCCCATAATTTTGTGACCCGTATAGACCCCTACAACAATTAAAGCAGCCTTGTTATGCATCCTCTATCAAGTTGATAACAAATTTGCTGCTACGTTCTGTCCGTGATTGAAGCCGCCCATTTATTGTTGACGGAATTGACGACTGTATTGTCAATTATAACCTTGCAGGTTTTCAGAGGGATTTTCAAAGCCGCGAATTCATAGGAGAGTTCTATGGTTGTGACATGCCTGGCCAGTTAATTCGCTCTATAATTACTGGAAATGTCACTGTATCCTATTACTCATATGATATGGATCTCATTGAGAATGTACAGTTTAGTTCCAGTTCAGTTGTATATTCCGCAGCTATTTTACTTGTTAGCATCTCTAATTGTGTGCATGATTTACGTATAATATACGGAGACCATGACGTCCACACGTGCCTCACAACTATATATCCATTATTAGCCATCATCTGCGAGCATTCTGAATATTATTCACACAAAAGTTATGAATGAGTATAGAATACTGCGGAGATACGATGAAATCGTTGCATTCTAGTACAACTTTAATATCAGACAGAAACATTTAGATTAGGCATGAGTGACCTATATTTGGATTCCTATGGCAGATAATAGTAAAGGCCGCTTACTGCCTTGGGAAGCCTTTCTAATGGCTATTAGACAATACCACAGGTTTTGAATCAGAATATATTCTGAGTCATTGAGATTAAAGTCAACAGACAGTAGTGAAGAAACCAAGAGTCAAGAAGCCGAAAGTGAGGAAACCGAGGGTGAGGAACCGAGAGTGAAGAAACGGAGAGTGAAGAAACCGAGAGTGAGGAACCGAGAGTGGGGAAACCAAGAGTGAGGAACCGATACTGGGGAAACCGAGAGTGAAGAAACCGAGAGTGAAGAAACCGGGAGTCAAAAAACCGAGAGTGAGGAACCGAGAGTGGGGAAACCGAGAGTGAAGAAACCGAGAGTGAAGAAACAGAGAGTGAAGAAACCGAGAGTGAAGAAACCGAGAGTGAAGAAACCGAGAGTGAGGAACCGAGAGTGGGGAAACCGAGAGTGAAGAAACCGAGAGTGAAGAAACCGAGAGTGAAGAAACCGGGAGTGAAGAAACCGAGAGTGAGGAAACCGAGAGTGAAGAAACCGAGAGTCAAGAAACCGAGAGTGAGGAACCGAGAGTCAAAAAACCGAGAGTGAGGAACCGAGAGTGAGGAAACCGAGAATGGGGAACTGAGAGTGAAGAAACCGATAGTGAGGAAACCGAGAATGGGGAACCGAGAGTGAAGAAACGGAGAGTGAAGAAACCGAGAGTGAAAAAACCTTTACCATAATGGGAATCCATCTGAAATGTACCAGGGCTTACACTTCTTTCCGCTGGACCTTTATTGTAGAGGCTCAGCAACTTTCACCAGTCCGTTGCACTAATAACCGGATAGTGGCTTGAATCGAGTAGTAGTCACTCAAGCAACCTCATTATGAATTGTTAGTACGTAGTAAGTAAGTACTCCAGTTACCTTTGATCTTTTAAATAATACATCCGAGTAATTAGCTTCACTGAGCCCAAGATTACTTACCCATTCCCTAGCATATATGACTTCATTTAGACAAGGTTTTATGAGTCTCGCTAGAAATTTTCCGGCAGTGGTTGGTAAATATATTTGCTTTTGACAAATTTTTATTTGAGGATTTGTTTTCGATTGTCATTCACAATTTATGGATACTAAATGGGCGAACTGTTCATAAATAAAATAAAAATTCTATTGAATTGAGAAAATTTATTTCCTTAAACGAAAAAAATTTTCTTTAATTCGTTTGTATTCACAGTCCTATTGAAAGAAAAATAAACTTTTTTGAAAGAAAATATATATAATCCTACAGAAACTATTTTGTATTCATTTCTTTGTCTCCCTTCACCACTATTTTCATGGTTTATTAGATTTTGAAAATTTTGTTTTGGAATTTAAGTTTTGGGGGGGTTTTTTATGTCCTTGTAGGCATTTTGATTTCCCACAAGACTTGTGGTCTTTTTGATTAATTTAACAAAATTCGAACTGTAAAGCAAATAAAACAAAATCCAAAAAGGATAAGAAAACCAAAAAAAAAAAAAAAATAATTCAACTCTCAAACGCTTAACCTCAAATCTCTTACCTTAAATCCTTTTATTTAATTTCGATGGTTTCGTATATAAAAAAAATTAATAAAAAACACACACACAGATACACATACAACTACACAGAGGAATATAAATGAAATGACACAAATAACCGGGCCATATAAAATAATTCCCCAGAAATATTCCCTCCCTAGACAAAAAAAAGGGTTTCAACTGCATATCTTGGCAATAAGCTTGACTGCCTGTGAGTGATGAATTAAAAGGAAGACCGTTTATCCATCTTAAGCTGTAATGTTGAGGGCGAATGCCGAATGTACGGCAAGGAAACGGAAACTGTTTTTTGGTAATAAAGTTTTCCTTTAAAATTTATGCCAGTTTTTTTTTATGACGAATTTATAGTCACCGTTTGATTGTTATTTTTCTTCTTTTTCTTCTTTTATTAAATTCTTATTGTTTTTCCTGAGTTTTTCTCAGATTATTTTTTGTATTCTTCTTTATAAATCAATGGAAATCAATTTGCCTTCATTTTGACGTCTTGTTTTTTATTTAAACTTCCCCCTTTACACTTGACCTGTTTTGTTGCTCGTATCGTAATTATTTCATTTCATTTGATTTTATTTTTTTTTTGTTTTTATTGTTTAAAATTTCTTTATAAAATAATGAAAAATATTTCATAAAAAAACAGAAATAATTTCTGTTTTTATTAAAAAAAAGCTTGAAAGAAAGAATTTTTACAAGCATTTCAAGCCTATGTAATGATTTCATGTGCTGGCTGGTAATTTTTGTTCGTTTTTTTAAATGCTTTTCTCATGTTCTTTCAAATTTATTCAAGTGGCAACACTTATGTGGTCAAAACCAAACATTACTTTTGAAAGAGAAAGAAAATAAAATATTTACGGTAGCGTATGTAGCTCATAATAAAAATTTATTTTTATTATTAATATGGTTGGCTATTCTCAATATTGTTATTGTTGTTTTTGTATGATCTCATACAAGTGAGTGCGTGCAAGTGAAACTGTAACTGTATGCGTGTCAATATTGTTTGTTTGTTTGTTTTTTTGTATATGTTCATGTTCATGTCCATGTCTATGTCCATGTCCTTGTCCATATGGTAAACACATGTAAAGATGAAGTCAAAACAGGAAAATTTTGTTGGAAATTTTTATTTTTTCGTTTAAAAATTTTAATACCCTACATCGATAGGGAAATCAATTTTCAATCAGTTTCTTATTATGGTCCAACATGCATTCACACTCAGGCGACTTAAAAATTTTTAACCATTTCTACTAGGGAAGGAATTTAGTTTCCGATGTCTGTCAGTTCATAAACAATGATGTAATAACTATCCACATGCAAAATAAAATGAAAGAAAACCTTCAAAAATAGACACGCAGCATACCACATTTCTTGTAATTATCTTTCAACCTAAATTGGTGGGAAGCAATCAGTATTTTGTAGCAATCAGTATTTTGCGTTGATTTTTATGGTTCCAGGATCGAGAAGTAGCTTCAATTGAGCCAAGGCCTTTACTGATGTAACAGTTTTATTTTCAATATGTTCTCTACTGGTGTCTGCAAACGAACTCCCTGGCGTCCAACAGATTGTCGTTTCACAACTTATTTTCTCCTGATTCTGACATTTTACCAGAATATTATCTACATAGTGAATTGTTGGCAATGAAAAGTGGAATTATCGTCATATTCTATAATATTTAAAAGAAAATTTATGGTATTATTTTCCAATGCTAATGCGTAGGCCTATATTATACATGCACAAGTGTACAGCTCATGTATTTTAGTTGCTAATCATAGAAGCTGTGAGCAAAGACATCAAGATCTTCCAGACGCTCAGTCAGGCTCCATTTGATATCTCTCCTAATGGTGCTGGTTTCCTATTTCATTAATATATCTGGTACTGCATTTTAAATATCAAAGCATTTTCTTTGTTAACGTTTAGCTTAATACATCACTTGACGCCTACATGAGTCACATGGCAACCGTTGATTATTATGCTAGATAAACTTTATTCATCGTTGGCTGGGCTCCTATCTTTCCCTTAGGACTCAGAGGGTATTGTTTAGGAATGTATTATCTAAGATTGTTTATGTTACTTCTGGTGTTCCGCAGGGTAGCCATTTGGGTCCTTTACTGTTTTTATTGTTTCTTAATGATCTTCCTTGTGCTATTTCTGATTGTAATATTCTGATGTATGCTGACGATGTTAAATTATTTTATACTTTTGATGATGACCATGGTCAGGCTGTTCTTCAGCGAAATATTGATTCCTTTGTAACTTGGTGCGGGACTAATTTGATGGATCTTAACTTGAGAAAGTGTAAGTGCATGGTTTTCTCTCGCGGGTGCGTAGTTTCGTCCACTTATGTGATAAAATCTTGCCCTTTGGAAACTGTTACTTCATTTCTTGATTTGGGAGTATCATTGGATATTAAACTATCTTTTATTGATCATATTAGTATGGTGATTGGCAAGGCTCAGGCTGTTCTTGGTTTTGTGAAAAGATGGGCTAAGGAATTCACTGATCCTTATATAACAAAACTGCTATACATTTCACTTGTTAGGCCTATTTTGGAGTACGCGTCTGTTATTTGGAATCCATACTCTCGTTGTCATAGTGATTCAATAGAGTCTGTGCAGAAGCAGTTTTTATTATTCTGTTTACGTGGCTTAGGATGGGATTATGCCAATGGGTTTCCATCTTATGAGGCTAGATTGGGTCTGATTAAACTTTCAACTTTGGAACGTAGAAGGGCTGTGTTAGGCGTTTGTTTTGTCTATAATCTGGTTAAGGGTGATATCGATTCCGAGTTTTTGCTTTGTAACCTAAATTTCAGTATTCCAGCAAGATTTTCACGGCACTATCGTCCTTTTTCCCTAGATTTTTATAGAACAAACTATGGTTGTAATTTTCCTTTGCGTAGATTATGTAATGATTTTAACATGTATTATGATTTTATTGATTTTAATTGTACTGTTTATAATATTAAACGTAGCTTATATGCTGCCATTAATTTGTAAATTATTATAGAAAAATATATTCTCGTTCTTGTCTTAGGTAGTTATGGTTTATTGTTGCTTTATTCAGCTTGTGATTAAGTTCTGTAGCTGATTTATGTTGTCGTTGCCTTTACTTTTCCCTAACCCGCTATAGTCCGGACTGTAGTGTGTACGTGTCCCTACGTAATGGGGACGAGCCCTCCGTGGTCGGGTGAGGGTGGGTTAGTGTGAGGCCGGGGACGTTAAAAAAAAAAAAAAAAAAAAAAAAAGGTGTTCAAATCTTGAGCGCTCATCATGTTTCCCTTTAATACTCGTCCAAAAGAAAGGCAGGCTTAAGTTCTCAATCCCTAATTTTCAACTATACATGCTACAGAGTCCTGAGGTATAACTTTATCTTATGCCAACCATATCTGTCTTCTGCTCAGCAGGACCAAAGACATATAAGGAAAGCTGAATTATATAGAGGCGTAGGGTGATACAAAGTTTGGCAATTAACTTCAGCAAAATAAAAATGAGTCATAACTTCGAGGAACTCTAAATGATTAATGAATGTTTTCGCCGTAGTCTAGTAGGTAGTGTGATGGCTTATTAGACATGAGGCCACGATTCAAATCCCAGGTCAAACATCTCCAATAAAACTAAAAACGAAAAAATATTTTTTAGGCGACTTCCTCTCAGCAGATTTCTGGTAAAAATTCCAAGAATAAAATAAAATTGCCATGAAAAGTTTCTCAAAAATCTGTCGTTCGAAATCGATTTTAAACTATAGTGTAATGATCAACTATGTATGTACATATGTACATACATATGTAATGAACGATTAAAAAATGAAAATGAGAAGTTTTTCATAAATCTGTCGTTCGAAGTCGACCTTAAACTGTAGCTTCCGCAACTCAATTACGACACACAACATAAGGGGTGTGAGAAGCTAAGTCATAATCCAAACTGAAGGTTGTGGTAGAGTCGAATCTATAAGAAAACCAAAGAAATAGAAGGCCAGGCTAGATTTCTAGAAGGAGAATGTCACTCTAGTTCAAGGGTTACCAAAAAATTTTTGGTTACGTATTAGTGAGTAAGAGAGAGAAAATAAGTGAGAGAATTTATTTATTTACAGCCATAGAAAAGTGTTAGTAATATACGCTATTTTGATTTTCATTTCATCAACATACATAAAACTATCTATGTTCGGCTTAATAATTTTAGATAAATAATAATAAAAAATCCATTTTTTACATATTAACATACAAAATGTCTTTTAAGGACATATTCCCTACATTCTTTAAATGTTTTATAACATACATATAAGGCATTGAATATTAGCATCTTTTAACATAAAATATTTTTTGAGTGTCATTCCGAAATAATGTGTTCTTGTCGCAGTCTGATCGACAACTAAATCATAAAGCACAAGAATGCGTGTGAGTTCTCTCCGCACAATTGTGTTATGAAATGGTAAACACTGCTCTAGTTCCTTTGTATTGATTAACGTGGCACCCGTACTTCGTCTTGACTAGTTCATTTCTAAATGTCATGGTGATGATATTTAATGCCACAGCTACGTTGTTTTGTCAATTTTAAAATTTTAGATACTACAGATGAGAGCTAAATGCGTCGTACAAAATCAAGTAATTCACTACTGAGTCTAACTTTTACTCATTTCGATCTCACCGTATGTTTTTTTGAAATATTTTCCCTCTTTACGATCACAAACTATATTTCGTTAGATATTGTTCCGGTGAAATACAAAACAGCCAAATTGCAACATGAAATGCCTGTCACCTTAAAACATGTATTCACTTGAAATGCTTGAGCTAGTAACGCCCGTTATAATTGACAATATTTGATAAAAATTTGAAAAATACTTCATATTTTATTTTGAATTAAAAAAGAGTGTGTTAGAAACGTTGTCTTTCATTCTTCAATTTTAAAGTTTCTTAAAATTGTGCTTGACTATCTAAAAACTCTGAGTCTGTATAGCCTCATTTATCAAATGCTTTCCCTATATTTTCCTGCATATAGCATGTCCTTTAAATTCGTTTTCAGCCCTTGAATATCGCTTAACCTGACGTTATCAATGATTTTTATTTAAGAAGATTTCAATAGGCCCTATAAACACACTTACACACTTAAACACACACACACACAGAAAAACAATCACTCTCTCTTTTGTAAAAATAAATCATATTAAGGAATCAACACACACTCACATTGTACACACAGGAACATAAACATAAACTTGACCACACATATCTACAAAAAAGAACAAAAAAAAAATTTAAACTCTGGCCTAAAATAGTGTGAGTGGAAGTGTGAGTGAGTATCGTTTAAATTGCGACTGAAAATTTATGTTAACTTTTGTGTGTGTGTGTGTGTACATGTATGGTTTTATCTTGTTGTTGTTGTTGTTATTATTGTTGTTTTATTTTAATACAATAACAACAAAAAAACAATAAAAAAATCAAAAAAAAATTATTGTTTGGTTGACTTGTGTGGTGTGCTGTAGAGCACACATGTTGATGACAATGACGCTGGCTGTGATGATGATATCCATGAATGGCATCAATGTCCTGGTCAAAGAATCAAGAGGTTTTCTATAGAGGGAAACAGAAAATAACAAAAAAAAAAAAACAACAACAATAAAAACAATATTGTTTTTGTATGAATTTTTATTGTTTAAAAAAACACACGCTCACACTCGGTCACCGTGTTAGCACGTTATGCCAACATGTTTTATTCATGAAGAGTATTTGTTTGTGTGAGTGTGTGTGTTTTTGTTTTTTAAACATCAAAGTAAACTTTAAGGCCATCCTGAAGTATTACACAATGAAACACAAAGAGAGAGAGAATAACAAGGAAAATACATTCAGGATGTTGTTTTTCCTTCTTTCAGGGAAAATACTTATAAAAGTCATTAACAAGAGATTTTTCCTAAAAAAAATTTCAATACGAATTTCCTTTTTTGTTTTTGTTTGTTTTTGTTTCATCAAAACACTATTGCACACATGTTAAGCATTTTGTTTAGAAATAAAAACACAAGAAAATAAAGAACAGAACAGACATGGGGAAGGATTTTTAAATAAATCATTGAAATTTTAAAATATTTTCTATTTCTTCGTTGAAATCGATTTTGATCTTTTACTACCAACAGAAAGCTGTTAACGTGACATAAATAAAGAATAACAGGATCGTATTCACAATGTATTGAGTTCTCCACTTAAAGGTTATAAACACACGCTGACGCTAAATAAATGGCAGTTACGAATAAGGATCGTTTAATAACAACCACAAAATGTGTAAAAATAGTTAAAACGGCTTACAAAAACGGTGATTCAAACTCGAATGTTGATAAGTTAGTTGATGGACACTCGTGGAAGTTTTGGGTTAATTTCATATGGGTTCTTGGTTATAGAAACACCCCAGAGAAGTATGTAGCTGACAAAATTATACGAACAGCTGCACTCCTATCGAATAGCAACCACTTACAGACTTATGTACATAATGGAATATTAGAACCCATTTAATCAGGATTACAACCTAGTTTCTCACACCATTTATGTTGCGTGTGTTAATTTTATCCATAAATGGCGGAACCTACAGTTTAATGTCGACTCCAAATAACAGCTAAGGGATAGAAGAAGGCAATTTAGGCGCACACTTAATGTTTAAATTAATTTTTATCTCCAGCGACTGTTTTTATCGATAGAAGTTTTAAGTCAATTTCATATGGTCATAAGACATCCAAGAAAACTGTTTATTTGACGAAATTGTACGAGCAGGTACACTCCTATCAAGTACCATGTCCTTACATACTCATGTACTACATAATTGGATATTAAAACACTTAAGTCAGGATTACAACCTAGTTTCTAACGCTAATAATTACTCACATCTCATAATTTTTGCGAAAAGATTGATGAAAATTTTTTTCAAACTTTCTTTTGTTCGAAATCTCAGCACCAGAATTTGAACCACAGCCTCATGTCTAATAACCAAATGCACTACCTACTAGACTACGGCATTTTCATCTCGCCTAACTTCAATCAGAAAGCGTACCAATCAACGACTTAAGTTGAATCGCAGGAATATATTTTGACATATCCGAGGGGTTAATGCCTATTAAGAAGTTATGCTGACGGACTTCATTTACCTGTTATAACATTTGCAAAGGATGTTGACCTGTAAAGACGAAAGAAACGACCATTGCCCACTTTGTTTGCTAGTGTAAGTCTTTGACTCAATGAAGTCTGTTCTCATTTGGATGACCCTACCTTTGTACCCTAAAAGAGCTCTCATTACTTTATAACAAGTTCGAATGCAATTTCATTAAACTTTAATGCTAGGCTTTAAGCTCGATTCTAAGTAAGCGAAGCCTGAAAAATCACTTTCTGGAATATCTCAACAATTTCAAGTGAATTTTGGTTCTAAGGACGTGCTACCCTCTCTTGCGTTATTCCATCGAACTATTTTGATTGCGAGAGTAAAAGATAAATTAGAAGCAAAAGTAGAAACATTAACTTCTCCTAATAACTACACGGGCTTCTTTTCATGCGATTTGACTAAATCATCTACAATTGAGACAAGAGAGGTCATCTACTTTTTCGGTGACTGACAGACCACAACCAAGTGATCGTTTGGTCTTGAAATATCTGCAAAGAAATCGAACAAACTGTTGTGAGACCAAATTCATTATCATTAATAGAAAACAGTACAGAAATTGTATTTCTTTCATTATAATCTTTAAAAAAAAATTAACCCTGACCATCAACACCTTGTAGTGGTGGCAACACCCGTAGTAGATACACGTATCTCTACCTATAACCAAATAAAATTGAGTTATTAAACCAAATTATTACTGCCTAATATGTTTAATCTAAAAACATAATAAATCTATTAAAATTCCATTAAAATAAAGCAAAAATAAATAACGCTGGCACGTAATTAAACAGTTCATGGCTTGGCCTATGGCCTGCATGACGTATACGTAATAAAATATTTTTTTTTTTAATATTCATAAAGTATACGCCACCATCATCATCAATATTATAAAATTACTTACTTACGCAGATTAAATATTCAAAAGCACACCATCACACAAACACACAAGCAGATATTATTTATGATATTATAAGTAATAAAATATTTATTTTAATAATTTCCATGAAATTTTTTTTTATATTTTAATTATTAAAAATGCCTTTTGCCAACATTATAGTCAGCCAGTGAATGAGAAAACAAATACGATTTTTATTTGGAAATTTATTGTTAATATAGAATATATTGGGTTATATGAAAAATATATGCGAAAATTTAAACGGTAGATTCAATTGGTGACTATTAAAATATTTTTTTATTTTATTATCCTTGGACGGTTACTCTTCGTCGAATCGACGAAGCTCATTTACACTTTATCATATAGCTCTTTTTTTTTTGACCAAATTTGGCTCTTTTTTTCAACAACGTTATTTGATAATAAAAGCTTGCAGTCAGTAGACGAAAAAAAATTTTTTTTGTTCGTCGATTCGACGAGGAGTAACCTTACTGTACAAAAATGACCATCCTGGATTAAAAAAATGGTTGGCCTGGGTACGTTTACTCACTACAAGCTTTCGTAATCAATCAACATTGTTTATAAAAAGAGCGAAATTTGGTCAAACATTAAAGAATTATATGATAAAGAGTAAATGAGCTTCGTCGATTCGACGAACAGCAACCAATTAGGGTGAAAGTGTTTTTAATCAAAAATGCTGGTTTAAATGAACAGAGAGAAATTTGATTGACCGCATGATTATCAGCGTGATACTCTTGCAACTCCAATGAAATCGAATCATTGCAGGCAATAAAACTAATTTCAATACATGAATATTAATTTTCCAAAATATTGCTCGAAACCTGGTAATTCTCGGACATGGTGAACATATGGTATTTCAAATGGGCTATGAAAGGAAATTCACTAAGCCCCGTATATGTTTTGTCTTTAACAGGTGTGTTTTGAAAGATGAAAGAAACGCCTTTGGCTTCAAGCATTTCAAAATATATATCAGGTTTGATGCGGACATTGGTCTGTAGTGGCAGAGAAAAAGAGAAGAGTCTGTTATATAAGTAACTGCGTATTTTTCTGTGAGGAGAAGTACTTTATGGAGCAGTTCATCACCAACTTGAAGACGCCGTGGCCTACTAGGTAGTGTGTTGTTTTATTAGACGTGAAGCCTCGGTTCAAACCCCAGGGCAGGCATCTCCAACTAAACGAAATACGAAAAAATATTTCTTTCGGCGACTTCCTCTCAGCAGATTTCTGGAAAAAAACTCTGAGAGTAAATAAAAAATTGTCATGAAAAGTTTCTCAAAAATCTGTCGTTCGGAGTCTACTTTAAACTGTAGGTCCCGCCACTCATGTATAAAAATTAACGCACACAACATAAGTGGTGTGAGAAACTAGCTCGTAATTCTGACTAAAGGGTTGTAATGACCAATTATGTATGTCATCACCAACTGTGTAGCACTTGGGCATATGAAAGGGAAACTACTATGCGTATATAAGCCGGGGTGAACAGAACTTGACCTATTCCTCCCCACTCTATTTAAGGAGCTGTTCAAGTTCTTACAAATATTAAAGCAGTAATTTATAATGGTAGCAGGACCCATATAGGGCCTGACTGCATTTTGTTATGCAGCGTGATAATGTACTCAGAAAATATTATGTTTCCGTCAAATGCTTGTGTAATCTGAATTTTAAGAAGCAATATTTTAGTGGTAAATTCACCGTAGTCTAGTAGATAGCATGTTGGCTTGTTAGACGTTAGGCCATGGTTCAAAACCCAGAACAGATAAATCGAAACAAATAGAAACAAGAAAAAAATATTTGTTGGTCGTTTTTCTCTCCACAATCTTCTGACAAAAACTCTGAGAGTGAAATAAAAATTACAATGAAAAGTTTCTCAAGAAATCTGTCGTTCGAAGTCGATTTTAAACTGTAGGTCGCTTTATTTATGGATAAAATTAACACACACAACATGGGTAGTGTGATAAGCTAGGTTGTAATCCCGACTAAAGAGTAGTAAAAACAAATTAATTGAGTACTTATGTATAAATAATGGGAAAATAGATCGGAATCCTGACTCAAGGGTTGTAACGATCAATTAATTATGAGAACAATACTCTAGTTCGACTCCTGCTTACTACAATAATAAAAGTAATTAGCTAAACACAATCAAAATTGGGCAAATATTTCGGCAATAGAGACACAGCAGTTCTACAGTGTGATTAACTTAAGAATCTACAATAAATATGACAAAAAATCTCGAATAACAATGGCAATTAAATTTCATTTAAATTTACCATAGAATCCCTAACCACAAATATTTTTTATACGATCCAATATATATTAAATTTCGGCTAATAACCGTCAGTATTTATTAGGTTTCTAATGGTCTTTAAGCCATTTGTAAGGTGGTAGCAGTGTCCATAATAAAATAGCAAAATTTTTAATCAATTTTGAAAAACTCATTGAAAAAAAAAAGCGAAATTGAAAGAAAAAAACGAAAAATTATTTTCCCATTAAATATTTATTATCTCTGCCATTTCGTGTATGTAGAATATGTATGTATGTATTGTATATGATAAACAATAATTAAAATATGTATTGTAATAATGGCAACAAATGAAAGCCCTGTGTTGGCACGTTAATAATTAATTAAATTTTCTTTTTCATTTTTTTTTTTTTGTAATTTTTCTGAAAGGCTACCCTTTTATTGCTCCTGCTCTATTGTATTGCGCCTAAATATAGGCTGTATTTGGCATTATGCTGGCCTTAACTAACCAATTGGGTTGCGAGTTTTCATTATTTTGTTTATTTGTATGTATGTATGCAAGTATATTTGTATGTGTGTGTATATGTGTATTCGTGTATATAAATTTTTGATATTTAATGCTGGCTTCGGTTAGTGTATTGCTGTATTGTTGCATTGCTGTATTGTTGTATTGGTGTTACGGTTATTTTGGTTTATTTTGGCATTTTTAATAATGTTTACAACCCATAATTGGAGGTTTACGCTTATACGGCCACATTTTAATCAATCGCTGCCTCAACTGAAAAATTATTATTAAATAAAACAACAACAACTACCACTAACAGTAACTTTAACAGTAAAACCAATGAAAACCCGGAATTTCATAGAAAATAATTTTTCCCAAATCACCCGCTCTCTCTCTCTCTCTCTCTCTCCTAAACATTCATTTATACGCCGTTAAGGTAATAATAAACCGTTATAAACCATTTGAAATTTTCAAACGGTTTTAATGAAATTTAAGCGTGTGTATACATATGTATGTGTATGTGTGTGGTTAGCTTAGATTGTGAAATATTTTTGTTTTTCCAACATTGTGCTACAAAATCGAAACGTAAATGTATGAATCTCTCATAATAATTATTACAAATCTACGATAGATAATTAAAAAAACAAAATGATTAGAAATTATTTTACAATTTCAGATAACAAAAGAGCATAACAAGTTATTAGAAATTTTATAATTAAACCTGCTTGTCTTTTTTAATAACGAAATTTCATAAAACAGATAGAAAACACTATTTCATCTACTGTAGCAAGTTTTTGTAACAATGGAGTTGTCAGGCTTTGTAAGCAAACAAAATGCACTCGAACAAAATTTCTTGACGTACTGTATTATTCATCAAATACAAAAAAGACAAATCGCTGTTAGAGTGCTTCCAATCATGACTATGGAGTATAAGTCGGTTAATATGGCAGTGTCCATATGGAATAAAATTTCTCTTCAAAACCATGCTAGGGATACGTGGTTCTTCATCAGGTTTAACTGTTGACAGTGTTACAATTAACTTAACTTACTCAGTTGGTCTTTGCAACCCTTTATTTATTTATTTATTTATTCATTCAGGCGTAAATACAGTACAACAAGATATTATCTTATTTAATAGTACTGCTAAAGATATAGGCATAACAAAATATAAGAAAATACAAAATAATAACGTTAAAAATAAATTAACATAACAAATGTTATTAAAAACAAAATTTATAATTATATTAAAAAAAATATGATTGATTAATTACGTATGCGCATTATGCTCATTCAAAAATTTAATTATTGCAGTCTTGAAATGCTTAGCATTGCTTAGTAATTGTATGTTGTTTGGGAGTTCATTCCAGAGACGAATTGCACTGATGTAAAAGTGTCTCTCAGATATCTGCCTGCGGTATCTAACGCTATTAATTCTCAAGCCTCTATTAGATCTTGAAAAAACTAATCTATCAAACAAATAATGGGGTTTCCTAATATAGATGATTTTATGTAGGTACACCAGAGCACGGCATTTCAACAAATTTCCAAAAGATGTGTTATAGATTCGATATGAGAACTCAGATATCCTACTGTACCTTGTACGACCAAAAACATATCGAGCAATACTGTTATAAGTGACCTTGAGCCTGTTCCTACTTACTGAGTCGCAACTAGAAAACAGTTCACATCCGTACAGCAGAGTGGGGATGAGATATGTTTTCGCGAGCAGCATACGAATATCAAACGGATATTCAGATAGAATTCAAATGGTTGGACCAGTTAAGGCTGTTATTAAAGATAACTCCTAGGTTCTTAACACTATGTACAGTCTCAATAGAAGTATTATTAATCTGTAATGGTGTAAGCTGTGCCGTATAGTTTACCTTGCCTATTATTAAAGCTTTTGATTTCCTCGGATTGAGGCAAAGACCATTAATCGACGCCCATTGAAACACATTATGCAGATCACAATTTATTTTCCCTATACAATTTGTAATATCAGATGGCAAGCAACTAATGTACAACTGAACATCATCTGCGTACATTTGTACCTTGCAAAACTTCAACTTAGTTGGCAGATCATTAGAATAAATCGAATATAAAAGTGGACCAAGAATCGAGCCCTGTGGTACACCTCTAGATATTAAAAAATTGTCCGATTTAGTACCATCATGATACACAAATTGACTTCTATCACGTAGATACGACGAGATTAGCTCGACAGCAGTATTCGAAAAATGGCACATGTGTTCCAACTTTTGGCAGAGAATAGTATGATTAACGGTGTCAAAAGCCTTAGAATGATCAAGTAAAACCAAAAATGATGTCATATTGTCATCCGCACTTAATCGCAACTCTTCCGAAACATCAATGAGCGCAGAAATGCAGCTGTGATTAGGTCTGAAACCAGACTGCCTCTCAGAAAGCACGCCATTGTCATATAAGTATCGGGTAATCTGCTTATAAATTAATTTCTCGAAAATTTTCGATAAGTATGACAATATTGCGATTGGTCGGTAAGTTTTATCTTGTTTCGGCACTGGTATTATCTTGGCACTTTTCCACATTGCAGGGTAAGTAGAAGATGTAATTATCGTATTCATTAAATGAGTCATGCACGGTAGAATATATGGCAAAATTAATTTCACAAATTTGGGATCAATTCCATCACTTCCTATGGAGTTAGACTTAACGGCCAAAATGCTCTCAACAACGTCATACTGTGTCACGTTACTAAATTCAAAATTTGGTTGAAACAAGTGGTTAGTAGTGGGGAAGGCATCAGATGCGTTGTAATATTCCAAATCGGCATCAATTCCCGGTATATTCGAAAATTCCAAACTAAGTTGATTTACATCAATCATTTCATTGGATTTAATACCACTATTTACTATTCCTAATGATCGTATATCCCTCCACTTTCTCCTGGCGCTAATATTCGATCGAAATTTATTAGCAAAGAAACTCGATTTTGCAGCCCTAATTTTCAGATTCGTGTCTCTCCTACATGCTTTAAAAATTTCGTAAAATTCAGTCGTTCTATACCTCTTCCATCTATGATAAGCATAATTCCTTTGATCAATTGAGACCTTAATCTCATTTGTAAACCATGGCTTTCCATTACGTATGTCCTTAACCCCCATTGGTACATATTTCTCAAATAGATACTGTATATTTTCCTGTAAAAAATTAATCTGTTCATCCACCGTAGGCATTAAAAAGGTTCGATTCCATGGTATAGTTACCAACTCTGTCTCAAGTGAAGCAAAATCAATGTTCCTAAAATCCCTATATTTAATCACTTGATTCCTCGTTATTGTCCGAAAATCATATGAAAGGAAAAGAAGATCATGTTTAGAAAAAGCAGAGGCAGAAAGTTGGTCAAATAGAAACACTCGATTGGGATTATCAACAAAGCACAAATCAATTAATGTACTAGCACACGATGTGTAGTGCGTAGGCATAGTGTCGTTAATCAAATGCAAACCAATGGCACTCATATCCTCTGCCAAACCACTATCCAAAAGAATGTTGGCATTGAAGTCGCCTATTAAAATAGTATCCGTATAACCTAAAGTGAGTGAGGGCAATTTATCCAATAAGGGTCTGACATTAATTCTATTGTTCGGCCGGTAGATTACACCCATTAAAAGTTTCTGATGACTACTAAAGAACTCAAGAAATAAAAATTCAACATTATTGGAGCCAGAATCAAGTTCCCCATTATTAGTAACTGCTGCCGTTCCACTACCAAAATCCACTTCATTGTCGGCCGTATAGTCCACCTGCAAAGACTGTAATCCTACTCTTTTACAAGAAATCGATGACCTCACGTATATAGCCACACCTCCGGCATTCGATACTCTATCAGAACGAAAAATACGATATCCCTGCAGATGATAATAACTGTCACTAACATCAATACGAAACCAAGTTTCCGAGATACAAATTACATCCATCTTAGATCCTTCAAAGATAAATCGAAATTCGTCAATTTTCCTGTGAAGGCTCTGGGCATTTATATGACATATGTTAAAACCAGATGCCGTCCTAGAAAGTATTCTGACTATGGTATAAAGGTTTTCCCTAGAATGAACTACTCCATTTTCACCAAATTGTGACATCAATGTCAAAGAAAAATTTTAGTTTAGCAATGCAAGCGCAAATAAATAGAACAATACAATAATAGAAATTGAAAATTACAATAAGAAAAATGTTAAAGTAGATATTACCTAAACTATAGTAAATAAAGAGTGAAATATAAATTCTTAAAACTATAATAACAATTTTTAATAAATTCCTAATTCCTAATAAATTCCTAATTTTTAATAAATTCCTAATTTGCCTCTGGTGGGCGAAACATCCTGTGCAGCATTTTAGAATCATCTATGAGTAAAGGATCATTCTCACCAATCTTCTTAATGTACACAAGACCTCTATTGATGAATGCTGAAGATATAGCATGACTCCTTTTCAAACGTCGTGCATGTTGAAAGATGCGGTGATTCTCGGGTGTTAGATTTTCATTAACATAAAAAGGAGCAGAACTATCATAACCAATAGTATTCAGTCGCAAGACATCCTACTTCGACTTCAAATAGTTGGTTATGGATCTCAGTACAAAGTTTCTGTCGTAAGGACTTTTAAACTTAATTATAATATCAGGATCTTTAGTTACGGTGTCCTGTCTTTCCTTATCTGCCCTTCTTAAATAATTATTTTTAATATTTACGCGAAATATAGCCTTAACATCAGGAGCAGTAATATTTGAAACTTGACACAGTTTCAAATAAATATCACATAGGTTCTCATTTTTCATAAAAGGTATGCCATAGACACGTAAGTCATTCGCAACGATTGAGTTCTCCTGTTGCCGGCCATGTTTTTTTAAAGACAATATTTCCTTCTTCAATTCCTCATTTTCATTAGTGATTTCTATAATTTTATCCGATACTGTATTATTTATTTCCTTTACAGCCGATTCCATTGTCTGTACCCTTTCTGTTAAATTATTTATTTCACTCATTGTTATGCTCAGTCTCTTATTTATCTCACTCAAGAGACGATCTTCGCACTCTTTGAACATTGCCTGCATTGTTGTTTGTAATTGTTCAGTTAATTTCTCGAATCTCTTATCCATTATTTGCACGAAGCGAAGTGGGGAATTAGTGTTCGCTAATCGATGAGAGTCGCAATGTAACAAACGAGGATTTTTTGGAGTGTTCTCCATTACATCCTCTCTTGAAAATTGGTGTTCGGTAGATGTGGTTTGTTTATACATGTTAGATTCTTTTTTACTTGTTTTCTTCTTTTTGTTTTGACTACGCAATTTAGCTTTGTACATCGAATTTATTTATTTGATTTAACAAAACTGTATTCTTGTTTATTGTTTTTGTTTATTGTTTTTTTTTTTATTGTTTTATTTTTGTCTTTTGTGTTTCTGTTTATCAAATATGATGACTTTTTGGCGCGAACAGTTAATTACACAGAAATTGTTGTTTCAATTGTTTTATATATTGTTTATGTTTTGTTATTGTTTTGTTTAGTATGTATATTGGATGGTTTTTTTCAATTTTTTTAAGAGAGATAATTTGTTTTATCAGTTTAATCTTTAATCTTTATCTCACACTATTTTGAGGTAAAAGATATTTGATTCTAAGATGAAACACAAAGATTTATTTGTCGATTTGTTATTGTAAAAAAAATTAATTATAAGAAAAATTATTTTCGGGATTTTTTAAATAAATTTCAAAGATATTCAAGAGCGTTTAAAAAAACACGTCTGTTCACTTCGATGACTCATATAAAATAATCAGGATTACGACCTAGCTTCTCACATTAAACAGTTGAGGTTTGAACCTTAGCTCAGACATTAACCTACTCATGTCAGTATCAACAGTTTTACAATCACTTATAGTAACAGTAAAACGTTCCTTGACGAAATATTGATGTAGATAACTCACAACAATTCGAACATGACTGGCATCGGTTATTGTCATAAGTAACTCAATTTTCTTCCCCAATTTTTATTTTCTAAACATGCAATTAAAACGCTTTTATTTGTTTTTGGCCTACGAATTAGAACCGAACATCCCCATTAAAATGGTGTTCGCCCTTACATGCAAATACTTTACATAACTTAACTGATCCTTATAACTATTTGGTCAGAATTAAAACCTAGGTTCTCATATCACCTATGTTTAATGTGTTAATTTTATTCATGAGTGTTGGGACAGTACAGTTTAAAGTCGACTTCGAGCAACAGATTTTTGGAGAAACTTTTCATGGCAATTTTATTTACTGTTCTTTACTCCCAGAATACTGTCCAAAAAAAATTTCAATTTCCTCAAACCCACTTAATTTGAGTAGAGTCTTTGACTCTCTTTACTTTTCCTTTCTAAACATCTTGTCTCACTCCACGGAAGGGTTGAGGCTCTCCTACTCACTATCTCACTATCTCGTCTTCTTGCTTATTGTCGAGAATTCCCACATGACATGGGACGTAGCAGAGGGTTTCCTTATTCTCTCTATCTATCTGATTTACCTTTTTCCAGACAGTCGAATACTATCTTCGATTTAAGCTCATAAGAGCCGAATGTTTGAATGACGGCCTGACTGTCAGATAGTATTGCTATTAGTGTTGGGAATCCCGGGATCCCGCAGTTTTTAACAATTCCGAAATCCCGGGATTGAGCACTTAATCCCGTGATTTGACTTTTTAAGCCGCAATGAAAAAAATTGTATATTAGAACTGTTTCTAATTCGAATTTCCAGGAATTTTAATCTGTTGTTTCAATGTATTAACCGCTCTGAAATTAGAAACAAAACTTCGCCAACAAAAAACGATGTCTTGCAAAACTATGTTACAGCTGAATTTGGAAAGCAACTAACTCTAATAAAAAACTGTAAAACTAGGTGGAGCAGCCTTTTGTTAATGCTGGAACGTCTTTATTTATTAAGAAATTGTGTACAAAAGGCATTAATAGACATAGGTCCACCTGAAGGTGAATATTTTGCTTTATCCAAAGATGATATTAATATGGTATCCGCAATCATTAGTGCTCTTGTCCCAGTTAAAGCAACAGTTGACGCCCTTTGCCATCGGGATGCTAATCTGATCACAGCGGATGTTGCCATAACTTTAATGTTAAAAAAACTTAAAGATGCTAACAATGTTATAAGTCAAAAACTACATTCAGCCCTCATCCTTCGCATGCAACAAAGGAGAACAGATATCAGTGGGGAACTTCAGAATCTGCACAATGGTAGAACAAATGTTCAGTCCGTATCCGAAACAGAGTTCGTAACGCTTCCTTCTTCCATAAAATGTCGCAAATTAATAGTTGCGTTACTCGAAAGACTAAATGCTTCAAGTCCAACTACATACATCACTTCTAATAGCTTCTGAGTCAGAAATTACACCTTCTGATTCAGATAAGGCACCTTTCGAAATTGTATCAGATTCTTCTGAGCTTCCATCTGAATCTCATTCTTGTTCTCTTGAAGAACCTTTAAATATTTCAGACGAGCTCAATGAAGCTATAAAAAAAGCACATTTACCGAGGATAGCAATTCGATGTGAGACGTTGTCTGTAAAAATTCAGAGAGAAATGCTCTTGTTTGAAAATGGAGGAACACGTGGTGACTTTTTGCAAAGAGCATACGATTTTTTAATGACTATTAAGCCAGCCAGTGTAGAGTCTGAACGTGCTTTTTCTGCAGCTGGATTTTTCGCAACTAGAATAAAAAGTCGTTTGAGCGATGAAACTTTGGATGCTCCGTGCTTCCTCAAAACGTATTTTAAAAATAATAAAAAATAATAACATATCGCACTTGAACAAGAAAAGAGTATATATCTATAAAAACAATTAACTCTTTATAATTAATTTAAAAATGTGTAAAATTAAAAATAAAATTATTTTTCTTATAATTTAATAAATTCTTTCTTATAAACCAATTTTTGGATGTGTCATGTTATTAATTTTATTGAAATAATATGTTAATATCTTTCAAGAACAAATTTTTTAAAATCCCGGGATAAATCCCGGGATCCCGGGACTAGGTAAATGAAATCCCGAAATCCCGGGATTGAAAATATATAGCGGGATTGTCAACCCTAATTGCTATATCCTGTCTTCTGTCATCTTGTCAGCATAACGTAGCTATTATCCATTGATATCAAGGATATGGCCTTGTTTATTAAACTTTTATTCTAGTTTCCAGCGTGCTTTTAATATGCATCTCTTGCGCTAATCAACTTGCTCGATCAGTTTGGTGGAATTAGGTTAGTGCAGGGACTGGGCTTACCTGATGATGTCAGTCGCGAATACTCAAATGGTAGTACAATACAAGAATAATAGTAGCACAGCAAATAATTTAATCAAGCTTTCTGAACAGTTGCTGTTACATGCAAAATGATTCGATTTTAACAGAATTATTGCTTTAAGTATTTACAAAAACATTCACTAGACCATAAAGTGATGTGAATGTTCTGTAAATTATAACTTAATGGACCATAGGAATTTGAATTTAATTTCAATTTAAAAATTATTCATAAATGAAAAAAAAAAACAAAATTTCATCAGCACTCCAGTTGCAAAACAGTTTGATTAAAAGACAGAAAACAGGATTCAAAATATTGACCAACCTTTGGCATCTGAAATCAAAAAAAAAAAATCCAAAAATACAGCGAAATTAAAGAGCAAAGTACACATTCAACACTCACTCATACATGTGGCCATACGGCCACACAGCATTATTGTTTGATTTTCAACAATTATTTTCATGAATATTTTATAAAATTCATACTTACCCTCCCCCCTGATATTCCAATTACATGGAAGGTTAATATTAATGAGTGTGCATATGTAAGCAAAAAATTTTGATGAGCATATTTTGATGCACAAACTTAATTATAGACATACATACCTTCCGTATAAACACAACACGCACGTACAATTGAAAATAATTTTTTAATTTTTTTCGTTTGTGTTTGTTTTTGTTTACGTGAGAACTTTTAATGTCATATTATGACTAAAGTGGTCACTGTTTGGTCAAAATATAATTAATGTGTTCATTTTAATTTTTCACTTTTTTTACAAACACACACTCAACACACACACAGCACACATACCCACACCCGGTTAACACATACAAACATATATTCATGCAAATGAACAAACAATACAGTGGCCAGCCATTGTGGCGATTGCCACAAATAACAAACAATACAGTGGCAAACAGTACTTAAGTGCTGCTTTGTTGTGCGCTACTCTATCACATACGAGTACATGGGGGTCCTGGGTACATGGTGTTTGAGCTAGGATTTGTAAACGCTCTACCACCCAACACTTAATTTGATGAAAATTTTAAACATGAATGGAATACAAACAAAATTCATTAAAATAAGTTTCGTAAAGTCGTTGTAGTCTAGTAACTAGTGTCAAGTTGGGGTTTGAACTGTGACCTCACATTTAGTGAGTCAACACACTACCTACTAGACTACGGAAACTTCTAGATTACATCAATGGCTTGAAATGTAGAAAAACATCCGATTTTGCCTCTCTCTCTCTCTCTCTCCCTCGTACTTCGTAGAACTGGAATCGAACTACTGCTACGTCACAGCAGAGTTTGATAGCAGTTTGTCCATCAGAAAATTTTTATAATTCCACCAGTTGAACCACACTTTCTCCTGGCAAATTGCAAAACCCACCACTTTAAAGATTTTAGAGATCTTCGCTACTATCGGATACAAGCTCTTATCAAGTAGGAATCCTTCTCTATTCCTGCTTTCTAAGAAAGTAGGCTTTGGTATAGCCAGAGAAAATCTAGTTTGCGAATGTCAAATTTGGACCCTAAAGTTGGTTTAACATGTCTTAAGACGTTACTACAGCTACTGATAGGTTATGACCTAAAGAAACTCAGTATTCTCAGTGTTGATTTGAGAGCATTAGAATATGGAGAAAAAAAGGGGAAGTAGGTCTTTCTGTTAATAATGGAAACAAGTTGGAAACTAATGTCTATAGCCTTGACGCTTTGTTAGTTGAGCTGGTGAATCCTCCTTGAACGATAGGTTTCCATTTGGGCCAGAGGTTCATGATTGTGAGACCACAAGTCAATATTAAACCAGAAATAAGTTCCTACTTACTTACATAATTGGCTATTAACAACTCGTTTAACGAATTTCGGCCTGAATTAACACATCTTTCCAGGTGGCTCTGCTTTTTGCGCGCCTACGTCAGTTGGTCACATCAATCGACGACAGGTCTTCCTCGATTTGGTCTTTTCAATGCGAACAAGGTCGTACTCTTCGTCGACTTCCCCGCATTAAATACCCGTCTCGCTGGAGCATCCTCCTCCTTTCGAACGCCATGGCCGGGCCAGCTCAGCCGTTGGGCGTTAATACGCTGCACAACATCCATGTCGCTGAGTAGCTCATACAGGTCACTGTTGAATTTGCTCTCGAATACTCTCAACGCTGCTGCATCAGTGCTTAATAGAGTCCATGCCTCTACGCAATAAAGAAGCACGGGGAGGATGAGCGTCTTGTAGAGTATTAGTTTTGTAGCACGAGGGAGGCCTCTGTCGTTCAATTGCCTATTGAGGCCATATTAGCACCTGTTGGCAAAAGTTATCCCGCGCTTGATCTCCATAATGACATCATTTGTGGTGTTAAGGGCAGAGCCAAGATAAATAAATTCCTTGACTACATTGAAAGTATAGTTATTGGCCGTAATCTGGGATATGCCGCATTTCTCTACTTTTGCGACAAGATAAACTTCATTTTGCACTCATTGACTGCCAGGCCCATCTTAATAGACTCCCGTTCGATAGCACTAAAGGCAGCAATAACATCTCGCTTGGTAAGCCCTATGATGTCAATGTCGTCAGCGTATGCAAGCAACTGTACGCTTTTTTTTCTCTATCATTACATGATTAAAAAGCGCATTAAGATTTGTTATATCCTGGTATAATTCATCAAAAATTTCACATTTTGTTATAAAAAACCTTTAAAATTCTTTAAACATCTATGATGGCATGACACACCATATGCCATTAAACGTTACGCCAAATCATAAGAAAAATTTGAATATATTTTTCTCTCTTTCTCCTTCGCTTAAATGTCAGTTTTAACAATTTATAACGATTTCCTTATGCTTTATTTAAAATAATAACAATAATATGATGTGTGTGATAATTTTACGCTTCTAAAGGCATACGTTACAGTATACATGCATACGTACATGCATACATACATACATATCTTATGTGTGTGTGATACAAACAGAAAACCGTAATTATATTTACTTTAATAATGTTTAAATACAATTAAAATATTTTCGCCTTTACCAACTACACATACACACACACACCCATACACAATTATTTTGCCTTTTTTTGGGAGTTTTTTTTGTTGTTCTTGTTGTTGTGCTATTTTGCTTACTCTGGCTGGCATACAATCAACAACAGCATCCATATTCACAGCCACATATACATCATTGTCAAAGTTATCATTATCATATCAGTGAGGAGCACAGGCTCATTTATCATAAAAGTAGTCATTTATGACAACATATTTACACAAACACATGAACTATGAATTATCCCTACGAACACATACACACATCTACTCTTTCCAATCCATACATACATACATACATGTACATACATACATATGTATTCATTTATATCGCCATCATAATAATACTCATGATAATAAAAAATAAAAGGAGAGAATTTTTAATAATAATGCTGACTTTTTAAAAATAAAAAATTATTTTAAATTCCTGTTGTTGTTGTTGTTTATTCTCCTTTATTATTGTTTTATTTTTATTATTATTATCGTTGTTGTTGTTCTCCTTTTTTAATTGTTGTCTATAAAAAATTTTTTAATTAAAAACCTTCACTGGAATGCAAACAAAATCCGAAAAAAAAGACTTAAGAAATATACCCCGACATACACGCATTAAGGGTTTACAAAAAACGGATATTTTATCGCCAAATTTATATGCCTGAGTGCATGTGTTTGTGTTTTAGTGTTTATGTGTTTTCCGGTAATAATAGCCTGTAAATAAAGAAAACATAAGAAAAATTATATGATTTTGACTACAAATCATCATTTTACACTTCATTTGTATGCAAAAGAAATAAAATTCTTATTACAGGGTAAACAGAAAAGTGGTGTGCTATTTTAAAAATTTAACATAAAAATTGAAAAATCTCCAGTTTAAGTTTGGCAATCCCGCAAAACATACATAGATTAAATGAACATACCTAGCATGGCTGGTGTGAGAAGCTAGGTTGTGATCCTGGCTAAAGGGTTAAGTCAGTAAGTTTTCTGTGCTCCAGAAACTGGCACATTAGTAGCAAGACGAACAGTTAGAAGTCGGCTCCGAGGAACAGATGTTTTGTGAAACTTTTAATGACAATTGCTATTAACATATACAACATGGGTGCTGTAAGACGCTAGGTTGTAATCCTAACTAAAGGGTTGTAATCACCAATTAAGTAAGTAATCTTTACAATCAGTTTAAATATTCAATACCAGCATACGTGCTCCGAAAACTGGTGCATTACTGGCCAACAGTTTAAAGTCGACTCCGAACGGCAGATGTTTTGAGAAATTTTTCATGGCAATTGTCATTAATACACTCAACATTGTTAGAGTAAGAAGCTGAATTGTAATCCTCACAAAGGGATTGTAATGGCCAATTAAGTAAGCCAGTAAGTCAACCAGAAAGTGAAGCACCAGTTGCGGAACTTACAGTTTAAACCTAATTCGGAATGACAGATATTTTACGAACAGATATTTACGGCAGATATTTTTGAAGTCGCCGTAGTCTAGTAGGTAGTGTGTTGGCTTATTAGACGTAAAGCCAGGGTTCGAGCCCCAGGCCAGACATCAAAACAAAATACAAAAAGTATTTCTACGGCGATTTGCTCTCAGCAGATTTCTGGCAAAAACTCTGAGAGTAAATAAAATTGCCATGAAAAGATTCTCAAAAAAAATCTGTCTTTCGGAGTCGACTTTAAACTGTAGGTCCCGCCACTTATGTATAAAATTAACACACACAACATAAGTGGTGTGAGAAACTAGGTCAATAATCCTGACTGAAGGGTTGCAATGGCCAATTATGTATGTAGATATTTTACGAAATTTTTCGTGGTTATTTTATTTTAATCCAGCCCAGACATCTCGAACAAAGCGAACAGTCTTCTGGCAAAAACTCTGGAAGTAAATAAGTCGGCCATGAAAAGTTTCTTAAAAATCGGTAGATCGGAATCGACCTTAAAGTGTAGGTCCCGCCACTCATGGATAAAATTAACACACAGAACATGAATGGTGTAAGAAACTGGGTTGTAAACCTGACTAAAGGGTTGCAATGCTTACGTAACTTATATCTCAGTTTCTTAAAAGCATGAGACGACCGGCCAGTGAAAAATAAACTTTTTTCCTCCTAAGTTTCGTAACTCCTGCACAAGTCCCTTAATGGAATGCATAGTTATTCGCATTGCTTTTGAGAACTGCAATAGTATAATGGATAGGCCATGAGATTTATGGAAAGAAGACAATCATTCCTCTTCCAATCGATATCAGTCTAGAACAGTCTAACATTATCACTCATACACTAATACTGCCAACGAAGTTGAGCCGAAATGAATTGAGAATACCCAGTATAAACTCAATGCAATGCATGCTCCATTAATCAAAAGCTGACAGTATTACCAGATCATTTTTAGATTGGATAAGGTGAACAGATCTAGATGATACACGTCCTTAGAGGGCACTGGACTATGCAGATGCATCTGAGCTACCTGGATACAGCGAATACAGGGCATATTGAGTGAATATGGAAACAAAATTCTTTCTTTGTCGTGGCTCTGCTTTAGAAGTTTAAGATACAGGGCATATTAAGAGAATATCGAAACGAAACATTTTCTATAGCACAGCTTTAGGGGTTTGAGACCCCAATACATTATGGATGACTGGATTTTACCATACATTTACCATTTCTAAGAAATCCGCAATATTAATAGACAAGAACAGATATTTCACGGCATAGAGTATTTCATAAAAGATTTGATCGTAGCCTAGCTGACGAATAAAAATTGACAGACCTTCATGGACATATGCATTGTTCTCTCAATGTGGCCATGACCATCAGTGTAAAAAACAATATTTTTTAAGAAACATAAGAATCCAAATAAATAATCAGGCATCAAGGTAGACAATATAGAGCAATTATGTATTCATAAATATACTTTTTTTGTACGAAAAGAAAAAAGGAAATGCCATATCCTTAAATCAATGCTAAATAATAGTCTCTTGCAAAGGCTGGATTCCATTCCAATTTTTTTTCTTCGTTCCATAATAAATATTTTGCCATTTTGTTATTTGAATGACCAGATGGCAGTCTGTCCATTGCTTTTTTTCTATTTTGTCATACAAAATTTATTTGTTTCGTTTGAAAAAAGCCTAAAAAACATTGACAAAATTCAATACCTTGCCACACTACATCAATACACTACCATACAATTTGCAGCATCAGTTTCGAGTAGAACTTCTTACAAAATTGTATGAGTTTCGCACAAAGCTTAAGCGGTTTTATACATACATACGTACATACATAGTTTGTCATTCAACCCTACAGTCAGGATTACGGCTAGGTTTCTCGGTTTTATAACTGCTTTTAATTCCCACAAACATTTTTAACCCAAATTTGGTAATTAGAGGTGAGACCACACGGTTCAATTATTACGTCAGACATCCCCAACAAATCGAAATAAAAAAGGAATATTTCTTCGGCAACTTCCTGTCTGCAGATTTGAAAGCAAAAACTCTGACTGTAAATAAAATTGTCATGAAAAGTTTCTCTCTGTCGTTCGGAGTCGAATTTAAACTGTAGGTCCCGCCACTCATATACAAAATTAACACAGAGCATAAGCCTTAGAACATGGCGTGTTACGCCAGGTAGGGTTACAAAGTATAGATTCGAATAAATTTTTTGGCCTATGTGATGGAGAAACATGTTTACATTTTATTTCTGTTGCCTAGAAGTACTATAGTGCTATGAAAAAACGTACTTTTTGTACTGTATCAAATTTCCCTATATTGCCTTCCCCCTATTATGTTGCAGCCCTTACGCTGACCAACTTCTTCTCTAGGTTGGTGGAACGTGGTCAGTACAGGAACTGCGTTTACCCGTGGCGTCACAAAGGGCCGCCGCTTTTGGTATCAAAGCTACCACTCCAACCTACCTAACTACCTATCCACATGACATGACCCTATCTGACTATCTCATTCAGCTTTCCCCGTGGTAGTAAGAGTCATTGTCATAGGAGTTAAGTGCCCCCAAAGGAGTGCAATAATAAACCTATTGAACACGTCTTAGTCGCCGTTGGAAAGTAGGTAGCTGCGTTTTTCTTTGCTTCTCATAAGGAAGCCAAAGGATTATCGAATCACCAGATTTCATCTGAACGAATCGGAGATTTAAGCTGATTGATAAACGATAGAAAGTGCTACAGACCATCGAACATTTCATTACGTTGAGCCTCAGCCTCCTGCCTTTTTGGTTAATAATATGCCACCACGTTCAAAACATTGATTTCTAATTGGTGTGGAGATTATTTAGTAAGTTTGTTCAGTACATAATAGCCTCGGAAGGTCACTACGAATATTGTAACTCGAATAAACGTTTTGACAGTGGTAGGGTATCATAAGTCTTCAAGCCTATTGCACATTCAATGCCGGTTTTAAATGAAAATCAATGGCCGATTATTTATTGAAAAATTATGCAAAATGAAATACTAAAACAAGTTAATAACTCTTCCAATAAAAATTGGTAACACTTATATGCGTATATACAGCACAGAAGATAAAGACGATGAAGAAGACAAAAATCTAAATTCAAGGAAGGAAGGAAGCAAATTACTATTAGGGGTATTCACTGAATGGAGAAGAAATTAAAGAAAACTAAAGAAGCATTGCAAATAGCCTTCCTTCTTCATATTTAAACGATAAGGCAAAGCATTGCTTAAATTATGATGTTTAGTATGTTGTACTTTTAAGTGAATACCCTTAATAATTATGCACTGTTTGAAGACCAACTCTGTGTATGCTTTTGTAAGTGTGTGTAAGTATTTGCCAATTGTAGGATTGCAATCATTTATTGAGAGAGAGAGAGAGAAAGAGAAACTATAAGGACATCATCATTGCTTCATTTCCTTTATGGCAAAACTAACTTCCAATATGCAATTGCTCTTGGAATTTATGAATTGGTTGCGTTGCAACTGAAACTATTTATATTTGTATAGAAGTGTATATGTATATATGTGTGTATGTATGTCTGTATAAATTTTGTAGCAATTGCTTGGCTATTGCCTGCTGGTTAGCAATGCATGTATAAAAATGCATGAAAAAGAAATACCAAAAAAAAAAATACTTCATAGCCAAAATTGATAAACGCCGAACGATGGGTGGTGAGACGGACAAACGTCAGATGGTCTACTAGCCAATACGCACTATTTGCAACACATGGCATTTTGGGGGCATATATGGATGACCAAAATATGGAACTCGATGAAGAACAAGTAGGAGTTTAACAGATAATGCCCATGCCATACAAGTTTGAAAGACAAAGTAAGTGGGTGTTGTTAGAGGACATCATTCATGGGCTATTATCTGATCAAAGATGGGAAATGAAAAGTTAAGAAATAAATTTACATAAGCCAACAGGAGGGACACAGTGAAAAAGCAGAAGTTACACTGTAAAACTATTTTTTTTGTTTTTGGCCCTGAAAATCGAACCCCACAAACATCCACCCATTTCGAGAAAGTCCTAAGGAAGTCCAATCATACACTTATTTGGCCACCTGCACACACATACACACACACAGACATAACTCAACACAATACATGAAAAATAGTAAGAACTAAGCGTATAACGGAAAACATCAATGAATAAATGAACGATTGATAAAATGCATGACTGACTGACTGATTGATTGATTGACTAAATTTTGTTCACTCTGTTCTATGCTAAATGTTCATACGAATGTATGAATAAATAAATAAATGAATGAACGAATGTATGAATGAATAACCGAAACAGAGTTTTTAGTTGATATTGCTGCATATTGATGTGATTTTCCACTCTTGTATCTCTTTGGGGAAATTCATTCTGTTTAATCAACATTCATTGCATGCATCATATGGGATATTTTTTTGTTTTTTTCATTTTATGCTCGTCGTGTTTATTTAACTCCTGCTCCTTGGGGGATATGAACAGGAATTAGAACAGGGATTAAGATGAAAAAGAAAAAAGAGAAGAATACAAAACGGAATAGAACTTAATAATGCGAATACAAGAGCAATTAGAAGTTTTAGAAGATTGAAAAAACGCCCTATAACTACACGCTTTCGATCATAAGACGCTTTCAATCACAAGATAGACAATTCAGAGAGAGAGAGAGAGAGTGAAAGAGATGTATTGTCAAAAAGGTATGTGTGTACGTGGTCATAATCGCCCGATATTGAAGACCCAAACGCATGTAAAAAAGCAAAGAAATTCCAAAATTTGTTCTACAGATTGTGGACAAGTAGGGGAGGATCCAAATAGATTAAAAGGTTTACTTTTAAGCGCATTCAACGGATACTTTTACCACTAAGTTGTCGTAGTTTAGTTGGCTTACGTAGCGGTTAGGTAAGTGGTTTAAACCCCAGCACAGACATCTCGCACAAAAAATCTGAAAGTAAAATAAAACTGCCATGAAAAATGTCTCAAAAATCTGTTGTTCGAAGTCGAGTTTAAACTATAGGTTTCGCCACTCATGGATAAAAATTAACACACACAACATGTGGGCGGTGTGAGAAGCTAAGTCGTAATCTTAACTAAAGTTTTAAAATGATCAATTCAGTAAGTTAAGTAATTAAGTAAATAATAATTGGAGAGTCGCCGTGGTCTAGTCGGTAGTGTGTTGGCTTATTAGACGTGAGTCCACGGTTCAAATTACAGATCAGACATCTCCAGCAAAACGAAATATAAAAAATATTTCTCCGGCGACCTCTTCTCAGCAGATTTCTGGCTAAAACTCTGAGAGTAAATAAAAAAGTTGCCATGAAAAGTTTCTCAAAAAATCTATTGTTCAAAGTCGACTTTAAACTGTAGGTCCCGCCATTCATGCATAAAATTAACACACATAACATAAGTAGTGTCAGAACCTACGTTGTAATCCTGACTAAAGGGTTGTAATGACCAATTATGTATGTATGTATGTAATAATGACTGTTAAAAATGCCCCATCCATGCTCAAAAACCACAACGACCAACCTTTTTAAGGTAGAGCTTACACAAATACCATAAGAGCATTTAAAAGGCAATTTTCAAGGTGATTACATTCGGTAAATTGTTTTTAATTTTTTTTTATTTGTTTTTATATTTTCCTTTTCAATTTTTCCAACATTTTCTAACATTTTTCTACTCATCAGTAGACGACGACCGTTCATGCCTCCTATGACCCAAACATTTAAAAAAAAAACACATAAAAATTATTTTTCTATCGCCTTATTTGTTGAATAAACAAGTGAAAATGTTAAAGGAAATGTTTCTTCTACTCTGTACAGGTTAAATACAAGAAAAACAAAAACGTACCAAAAAAAAGAGAGAAAAAACTCGAGAAAAATAAGTCAACAAAAGCTTTTCCGAAGAAGAAGAAGTCAAGTGAAGATGTCAATGGAAGTTGTTTAACAACAACAACTAGACAACGCAACAAAATAAAAACATTTTAAAAGAAAAATAATTTTTTATTGCTGTTGTTGTTGTTGTTGTTGTTATTATTGTTACTTTTTGTGGTCTCTTATGATGCCGTCATGTATGGTTAATAAGAGTAAGTGAGTATTTATTCATTAAGTGGTTATTTAGAGTGCTTGACAAGCATTTTTTGTGAAAAAATGAAAAATAAACACTTCCCCAAAAGAAGAAACAGAAAAAGTGCTCCTGTGAGACTCTGTACAAAATAAGAAAATATTTTAAGTGTCCGAATAGTCATGAAAACTGTGTGGACAAATTGAAAATTTTGATTGTGATACAAACCAGAGATTAGCAATGAATCGTATTTTCGCTACTCATAGGTACTTATGAAATTTTGAGTATGAGTGAGTCAAAAGTATTAAAATTCAACTACTCTGATTCATTCGTACTCGCTACAACATTGATTTATAAGGATAGGTTGCAATGAGTATGAGTACAACGTTGACATCAAACTCACAACATTCGATTCATTGTTTGATTCATAAATTTAGAAAAATACTTATAATACTTACGAATGATTCGAGTCACTCGAATCATTCATCAAAATTTACAGTAGTAGTTATTGTTGCATTTACAAAAGAAGAGAAAAGAAAAGACAAAGACAGCAAGCAAAGCACACACACAACCATCTAGCGAGTATTGTGGTGTTCGTACTCGAATGCTTGTGCTTCGTGTATATGTTGAATTATGGAGAGTCGAAATCAACAACATCGTGCGTATTGTTAAGTATGAGTACGATGAGTATTTCTAACTTTGAATATGAGTAGTATGAGTATGATATTAAAATAAGTATGAATGCGTATAAGTAGCTGAAATTATAAGTATGACTCGAATCTACTCATCGTTTTGAATACTCGTTGCTGATCTCTGACACAAACACAATTTTCAATAGGATACCATCGCCATTGCTATGTAGACTTTATTTGGATGATGCTCAGATTAAGATCGTTAAACATACATATATCCTAAAGGGCGAAAGAGAGAACTTCTCCTTTCAAGTCGAAGTATGCCAACAAAAAACCAACGAAGGTTAAGAGTGCCTTGTCCCTGATGCCAAGTGTAGGTAGGCATAAATGAAGAAGGTAACCGCATCGTTGTAGTCGCCGTCTTCTAGTATGTAGTGTGTTGACTTATTAGATGTAAGGCCACGGTTCAAACCCCAGGTCAGATATCAAAAAGAAAATTTGAAATAAATATTTCATCGGCGACTTCCTCTCAGCAGATTCATGGCAAAAGCTCTGAGAGTAAATAAAATTGCCATGAAAAGTTTCTCAAAAAAATCTTTCTTTCGTAGTCGACTTTAAACTGTAGGCCCCGAACCTTCCGTCTGTGTCTACGCAGACTAATGAATAGAATACACAGATCAATCGACTGGCCTGATAGCAGATGAACTCTTATTCACTCCAGCTACACTCAATTGGCTTTCCTCTGGTCTCCTATTGAAGTAGAGAACAAAGCTAAAGGCAATAAGACTCAATACAGTTAAATCCTGGCCCCATCTTGGACTACGAACATGCAGCAATATTGGATAGCCATCAAGACATTCAGGTCGTCTTCATTGTTTCTTACTATCTTCTCGATAGAAGATTAGGTTTTAGGATTTCAGCCAAGGTGCCTTGGTCTGGTCTAATGTTCGAATGGCTCTCAAATGCAAGAGAGTTTAGACTGTGAAATATATATTCAGGGTTCTGACTAAAGACTTTTGTTTAGGCTGCCTAACCTTTGCAGTGCAAATTTACACTAAGAATCTCTAATTTTCTGCAGTCCAGATATCTGATATAATACTAAGTATGAGCGTCCTGAGTGTCTCAGTTAAGCTAAGTATATTGCGACAATTTTACAAGCAGGCTTAACTTCATTGGTGGAGGTTCTTGGCTTCATACAACTGTTGCCTTTGACTGAACTCTTCAAAATATGGATTGCAACAGTAACTGGATACATACATACAGAATTGGTCATTACAATCCTTCAGTCAATATTACGACCTAACTTCTCACACCACTTATGTTGTATGTGTTAATTTCAACCATGAAGGGCGAGACCTATAGTTTAAAGTCGACTCCGAACGTTCAATATTTTGAGAAACTTTTCATTGCAATTTTATTTACTTTCAGAGTTTTTGCCAGAAATCTGCTGAAAGGAAGTCGCCGAAAGAAATATTTTTTTAGATTTTCGTTTTGATGTCTAACCTGGGGGTTTGAACCGTGGCCTCACGTCCTATAAGCCAACACACTGCCTACTAGACTACGGATATTGATTGAAAATGGCAGCAATGAGAACAATCTCTGCCAGTTTAGGGAAAGAGTTGGGCAAAGTCCAGCAAAATTGTCATTCGGAGAAATGTCAATTCTATCGGCATGTCTCCGCTGGGGCAATTGCGTGATAACCTCGCAATAGTGTTCGTACGCTTTTTTATAACAGGTTTGAAAAGTTTATAAATATTATACGTGGGGTTTGCGTCCAACGAAATTAATCTTACCAGCAAAAAAATTTTTGACTGAAGAAGTGGGAACATCCATGCAACATGCGTATCAGTGCTTGTGAACTCCTGCCATGGCTCATTTTCCAATAATAAAATTGCCAATGATAATCCTTTGAAATTTCCATAAGAAATTTCCGCCATTCATAAATGCCTATGGATATTAAGGTAAGATTCGTGAGAGAGACAGTTTGGTTCTCTGAATATGGGAATTGAGGTGACATACATTGTATGTATGAGTGAGGCTATTTGGTTCTGTGAGAAAACAAGAGATTTTTATCAAAATTATTATCATTTAACAAGCATTGCTCCGCTTTCAATATAGTTATGATCTCCGGCTGGTTTTGTTACGCGCCGGTAAATAGCACAAATACTATAAATTTAATCAAAATGTCATTACCCTGTGCCAAGGCACATTTCCAAATATAGGTTAAGGGGTAGGAAAAGATTTTCGCCGGCTAGCTCGAAGCTAAAGTCGTGGTTCTCAACCCGAGTATTTGACGCGTAAGCATATATCATACTCTACTACCCTGAGAGTATGAGAAAAATACAAAAAAAATGTAAAACTTTCAATTCCGAAAATTCATACTGCCGTCAGCAGATAAAACGAACAAAAATATCGAACATCGCTATCAAACAAAGAAAACCATGGCAAGGTGATTAGCCATGTACGGTACACTTTTCCCTTCCAAAAAAAAAATTAAGTCACCCTTCTGACAGAAAAGTACCGACAATCCGAAATCTGTCCCCGAAAATACGACCACTTACGTTAATAACCTACCTTGGACACCAGCATCCTCTCCTTCAATCAATTTAAAAATCTCTCAAATTTTTCATTTCAACGTTACAAAAAAAATGTTTATTTGTTATTTATGTAGGTTGTTATTCATGTACGATTATACAATATTTATATATAAATATATATTTTTACAAGATTTGAAAAAAAAAAAAAAAATGATAATTACAATTAATACTAGATTTAATATACTAAATAAACATACTACCGCTTAAGGTAGGTGTAAAGTAAAATAAGGTAAGTAAAAATACTACAAGTGGTAAGTGTAATGTAAAATAAGGTAAGTATGATATAACTTAGAGTAGATTTTTAGTAAATAGGGTAAGTAGAAATACTACAAATAGGTAAATGTAAGATAAGATAAGGTAGGTAAGATAAAACTAGGACATTTCTAAACTTAATTATAATATTTACGTAAGTATGGTGAATTGATGAAGAGGGCCCTCCCACAGCCGAGATGAAGCGGATGATGAAGCAGCCGATGACCTGATGGTGCAGCCGCGCACAGCCACAGCTTCTGGATGCAATTGTTTTCTTCTTTTATTTAATTTATTTATTATTTAATATTAATATTGTTTAACGTACAAAGTTTCTTTCGTTTTATTATAGTTTAAGAATACACGAGTTTATCTCAAAACTATTTTTTTTCAGATTGTGTTCTTGTTTTTTTTTTTTTTTTTTTTTTTTTTTTTTTTTTGATAATTTTTTTGTTCAACAAAAATTCTTTTTATCCAATTTTCAATACTTTTTTTTTTTTTTTTTGTTCTTTTTACGACGGTTTTGTATTTTTATTTTATTTAGTGTTTCAAATTATGTATTATTATTGATTTTGTTGTTGTTGTCGTAAACTTATTTTATTGTTGTTGTAGTTTTATTTGCTTTTGTTTTTATTAGTTATTTAAATTTAATTGTTTCTTTATTTATATTATATTTATAATTTCTATTTACATAAATTATTAGTAGATTAGACAATTTTTTAAAGAAATTCGAATTTTTTTTTTTTTGTTCTCACTGGTTTTTAGAGTTGCCGTGTAGTGCAGTTATGTTTATAGTTTTTTGCGATTTTTTTATGCAAATTTTTTTTTTATCGATTTTTAAGTGCAGCTTTAATTTTACAAGCGTTTTTTGAACATTTTATTATAATTTTAAATTGTTTTATTATTTAAAATTTTAAAAGAATATTTCTTTTATAAAATTTGTTTACAACAAACTTTTTGTTTTTTTTTTTTTTTTTTATTTTTTTTTTTTTTTTTTCAAGATTTAATTTCTTTTTTTTTTTTTTTATTTTTGTAAAAAGGTACAAATTTTTTTTTTTTTTTTTTTATATAATTTTATAAAATAAAAAATTATTTTATAAAAATAAATTGTAATATATTTTGTTTTAAATTTGTTTCAAATTTTATTTTATATGCACGCTTGTAATGTTGTAGGTTGTATTTTTAATTCATATAATTTTAATTTTAATTACTTTTTTTTTTATGTAATAATAAATAAATGCATTTTTAAGCCTTAATTTAAAGTATTCGATTTTTCTATATATATATTTTTTTTTTTTTTTTTTTATATATAAAAAAGTATTATAAAATATTTTTATTTATATATTTAATAAGGTTTTTGGTTTAATTTTTTTTTTAAAATTAAATTTTAAATTTTTCATTTTTAAATTAAATTTGTTAACAAATTTCGATTATTTTTCTCAAAATTTTCATTTCAATTTGTTTAATTAATTAATTTGTTGTTTTTTCAATTTCTTTTTTTTCCGTTCATTAATATTTAGCAAATCGATTTTCGGAAAAGTTGTTTCACATATTTTTTTTTTCTTTATAAAAACTGCCATTAAATGTTTGAGTGCTTTTCTTTGTCTTTTCTCACTTTATTTTCCTATACTCTTTTTTTCTTTTCTTTTTTGTACACATTTTCAATATTAATTATTATTTTCACTATTGTTCTGTACTTTTATTTCCACTTTTCCGTTCGGTCTTAACTCCACAAACGCCTGATACCAACTCACTCTTTTCTTAATATCAGAAAAATTCTATACCTAACATTTTGCATTTTCTTCTATCTCCTATTCGCGTCGCTTGACACGCGTCACGATCCGATTGGTCAATCGTATAACGGGATCACCGTCATACGATAAAAATGCCAAATGTCAACACTTGATTGGTCAATTCGCACGCGCCATTTGTAAGAATCAAGATGACAAAAGGGATCACGATAATCAGGGAATAAAAACCAGTGTTGCATCAAATCGGACAAAAGGGTTGCAATAGAACGGAAAGTTGCCAACCTTTTAAAAGAACCAGTGTTGTGAAACGACCTAAATATAGATATTAAGAAAAGCCTTCAATGTTACCAATCCGTAACAAACCTGCTTCGTATCGAGATCTATGATCGCTGAACGAACAGGCAGGATTGGGAAAAACGAAAATAAATTCATAGGAATGCAAAACGTGTGGCTCGACCCACGACCCTGGGATTAAGAGTCTTATGCTCTACCGACTGAGCTAGCCGGGCATCTAAAAACCTATTCAAGATCCTATGGCCGAATGTCGGAGGCGTGAAATTTGCCCACGTAGTTCCCTTTCAGATCCTCAAGTGCACACAAAGAGTTGCCAATCTTTTCCCTAACTCTGCATTTTATAAATTTCGGATTAAACTTTGCATTGATAGCCCTCTTGAAATCGCTCCGAGAATGGTTTTCTTCCGTAGACCTCTTGTCCTACACTGTGGTTACGGGTTTAAAATACAATATTCCAAAATATCATTATAAAGGTTTTGCCAAGAATTCATAATCACTGTAATAAAAAGCAGTACAGGTAAGTGAAACCTTCTTCTTTCCTCGTCCTTGTAATGTTAACAATTCCTACAAAAGATTCTCAATAAGGAAATCCGTGTAAATACACAAAAACTATAAACAAAAATACCTAAAAGTATATGTATTTAACCTAAGAAATTTAAATAATTTTCAAAAGGGTTATTTTCCTTCCTATTTTTTCCTTTTTCTTTCTCATTTCGATACGATGTTTCCTTATTTTGTTCCTTCCCTAAATTTTCAATTTCCTTTTCCAAAGCATTAACCAAGACTTCCTAGGCCATGTTCATTCCCGACCAAAAAAAATTTTTCCTTTGTAATAATTTTCTTGAAGACCTAAAGCAATTTAACAACCCAGAGGCCATTTGGGCTTGTTTAAATTTACTTTAAAAATTTTGTTTTCCAAATTTCCTTTTTTCTGCAACATTTTAAGAGAGAATTAAATTCCTGTTTGCAAAAACTAAAAATGTCAAACTTATTTTTTTCAGTCGCCATATTTGTAAATATCACAACGGAATATTACACATTTTCCAGACCTTCGTGCATTAGTACGTACAGTTAGTAAGAAAGCTGACAAATCGATATACAAGTTTGCAAAGGCCACTGGAAATACTGAATGGTAAACTAATAATATCCACAAAATATCTACTTGAAGTATGGACACAGGTTTGTCTATTGTGGGTTGCTTACAACATCCGAATGTGATTTCATAGCATTGGATAAAAATAGTATGAGTTCGAATTAAAAGTTTGGTAGTTGGAACGCAGTTTAAAGGAGGTTTGACTTTAGTGTTGAAACAATACAGCCTAAACACAGCCGTTTGCGACTGATTACTTTCTTTAGACAGCCGTTTGTGAATGCATAGGATCAAGTAAATTAGTAAAGGCGCAGGTAAACGTAAACCGTAAGACATCTTATTTAAAAATTTGTCCAAATTAATTTACTGTTGTATTGATAAATACGGCATCGTATTACATAGTCTAGAGAAGACTCTAACCAACGGTTACACAACCATTGCGAAGACTGAACGAACGGTGAGGTAGTAAGTATGTTCAGATTTTCATAGTGATTTATTTGCGCTAGGATAATACCTCCTCAAGTTTCAGGATTCTAATCGTACAGATCATCTATTGACTATGTAGATAGCTAACAGCCAATGGTCATAATCAACATACTATTTCAAGAAATACTCGCCAAATTGTTTGACTTGTCCTGTTACAGCCAAGGATAGTAGTGAACACGTTATGTTTTCATGTTTCAATTTTAAAGTAGACCAGCTGTGCCCGGAGGCAACATAGTGCAAATAATGCCTAAAACCGAGAAAATATGATTGGATTTGTCAGGTTATAGTCTTATATTGTAAGCTGAGGGTGGAAGAGTAACTACGGTTTGATAGAATTCCTACTTCAGCGACAGTCTCAATAAGTCTCTTGCCCTTAACGACGTTATTAACATGGGTAACAAAATCTCGTAGCGGTTAGCGATGAAATAGAAGGTGGTTTAAGTAGATTTTGAATCCGGTATACCCAGTGATATCGGGAGCTTATTGAAAATTTCCACCTTCCTCTTAAAAAAACAAAATGGGTCGCTTACGTAAGCGTCAAATTTACAAAATTGGCGATGACATCCAAGTAATGAGTGTAAAAAATTTTGGACAACCAACAAGAAACAGATATGTTGGTCAGGTGCTCCATTACAATAAAAAGTTGCGTGTCCCTAGATTCGGTGCACGGGTAAGGTCCTAGAAATTCTAGAAGTATTAGCCTGGCTGTCCCGCATAATGCGCCACTGACAAAAGAAATAAAAATTTGTACTCTTGAAAAAAAGAAAAAAAAAAAAAAACCTTTCCATAAAAACAATACCAAAATCCGGAAAAAAAAATATAGTAACAAAAAGTAAAAAAGTGAATTTCAAATACAAAACAAAAACAAATATTGTGACCCTTCTTTTCTCCAAATAAGTAGAACATTAAACAGTGTGAACAAGACATAAAATAAAGACAAACATCAATTGAAATTAAACATAATCAAAATCAGACAAAAAAAAATTATAGTAACAAGATCCGGAGAAAGAAGAAAAAAAAACTGTATAAGATCTTCCGGAATCGTGAACTTGTGCAATTGTCCCTGTCAAGATTTACTATTATATATATGACACCGAAGAAAGAAAAAAAAAAAATTATGTATTCTTAACAAATTTTCCAAAAATCGACGGAAAAGTGCAAAGAAAGAGGAAAAAAAACCGCATATATTTAAAAATAAGCAATAATCATGTAAGAAAGGAGGAATGCTGGCATCCCGCAAGTTAGATTAAGTGGTCGTTAATAAAAATATCCATAAAAAAAAATGTTTGATAGCTCGAGAGATTCGATAATTTGCCGCTCCACCCGTAATATAAGCCTTCTGCCTAAGCACGCGCGCGTATACAATATCCAAAAAAAAAAATTTTTTAACCACAGTGCAACTCGTCACTGAATAACGAGGACTCCTATAGTCAATTACCAAGTAGTAAACGTGTCAAACCCGAGATCCTATCGCAACGGACAACTGGCAATTCATTTCAACCAGTTCGGACTTATAGAATCGCGAATCTAACCGGAAATCCCAACAAACATGTTCCCCCCCTGACGTCGCAAATGAAACTCCCAGGTCAATTCGGACCCAAGGGTCATGACTTACGCCAAGGTCTGAGGAACCATGTCGGATGAGAAAGTAACAAACGAAAAAATTGCCACGAGATTCCGAATACCATATTCCCTGCCTGACGTCGCAAATGATTCTTCCAGGTCAATTCGGACCAAAGAAGTCATGACTTACGTCAGTGCACAAGGAAAAGAAACCGGAAACCGAAAACAAAATAAAAAAAAATTGTAATTTTAACTTGGTAATACGCCGGAAATATACGCAGCTTAAATAACAAATGCACGTGCTAAAGCCTAATCGCGTAGAGAAGCCACGTGTAAAATTAAAGCGTGTTGCCACCACGTGTATACAATCGCGTCACTCACCATGTGAAAACGAGACGGTACATCACCGTTAACCCGCGTTTACCGTTATCGTCAACCATGTGATAAGCACCACGTTGGCTTCCTTTTCTCCTAACTTTTGTTGGTTATAATAAAGATTACGAATCTTCGTTGGTTGTACAAGCTGACGTTTCTTGAGCGCCATATATGATGAGCGCAAAAATTTACAACCGCGTCGTTAGTTCCACAAAATTTTCGTTGGTATTGAAATTTAGCCAACAAATTAAAGAACCTGTTGGCCTTTACGTTGGGCGCCATATATGTTACGCGCCGGTAAATAGCACAAATACTATAAATTTAATCAAAATGTCATTACCCTGTGCCAAGGCACATTTCCAAATATAGGTTAAGGGGTAGGAAAAGATTTTCGCCGGCTAGCTCGAAGCTAAAGTCGTGGTTCTCAACCCGAGTATTTGACGCGTAAGCATATATCATACTCTACTACCCTGAGAGTATGAGAAAAATACAAAAAAAATGTAAAACTTTCAATTCCGAAAATTCATACTGCCGTCAGCAGATAAAACGAACAAAAATATCGAACATCGCTATCAAACAAAGAAAACCATGGCAAGGTGATTAGCCATGTACGGTACACTTTTCCCTTCCAAAAAAAAAATTAAGTCACCCTTCTGACAGAAAAGTACCGACAATCCGAAATCTGTCCCCGAAAATACGACCACTTACGTTAATAACCTACCTTGGACACCAGCATCCTCTCCTTCAATCAATTTAAAAATCTCTCAAATTTTTCATTTCAACGTTACAAAAAAAATGTTTATTTGTTATTTATGTAGGTTGTTATTCATGTACGATTATACAATATTTATATATAAATATATATTTTTACAAGATTTGAAAAAAAAAAAAAAAATGATAATTACAATTAATACTAGATTTAATATACTAAATAAACATACTACCGCTTAAGGTAGGTGTAAAGTAAAATAAGGTAAGTAAAAATACTACAAGTGGTAAGTGTAATGTAAAATAAGGTAAGTATGATATAACTTAGAGTAGATTTTTAGTAAATAGGGTAAGTAGAAATACTACAAATAGGTAAATGTAAGATAAGATAAGGTAGGTAAGATAAAACTAGGACATTTCTAAACTTAATTATAATATTTACGTAAGTATGGTGAATTGATGAAGAGGGCCCTCCCACAGCCGAGATGAAGCGGATGATGAAGCAGCCGATGACCTGATGGTGCAGCCGCGCACAGCCACAGCTTCTGGATGCAATTGTTTTCTTCTTTTATTTAATTTATTTATTATTTAATATTAATATTGTTTAACGTACAAAGTTTCTTTCGTTTTATTATAGTTTAAGAATACACGAGTTTATCTCAAAACTATTTTTTTTCAGATTGTGTTCTTGTTTTTTTTTTTTTTTTTTTTTTTTTTTTTTTTTTTTGATAATTTTTTTGTTCAACAAAAATTCTTTTTATCCAATTTTCAATACTTTTTTTTTTTTTTTTTGTTCTTTTTACGACGGTTTTGTATTTTTATTTTATTTAGTGTTTCAAATTATGTATTATTATTGATTTTGTTGTTGTTGTCGTAAACTTATTTTATTGTTGTTGTAGTTTTATTTGCTTTTGTTTTTATTAGTTATTTAAATTTAATTGTTTCTTTATTTATATTATATTTATAATTTCTATTTACATAAATTATTAGTAGATTAGACAATTTTTTAAAGAAATTCGAATTTTTTTTTTTTTGTTCTCACTGGTTTTTAGAGTTGCCGTGTAGTGCAGTTATGTTTATAGTTTTTTGCGATTTTTTTATGCAAATTTTTTTTTTATCGATTTTTAAGTGCAGCTTTAATTTTACAAGCGTTTTTTGAACATTTTATTATAATTTTAAATTGTTTTATTATTTAAAATTTTAAAAGAATATTTCTTTTATAAAATTTGTTTACAACAAACTTTTTGTTTTTTTTTTTTTTTTTATTTTTTTTTTTTTTTTTTCAATTTTTAATTTTTTTTTTTTTTTTTTTATTTTTGTAAAAAGGTACACATTTTTTTTTTTTTTTTTTTTATATAATTTTATAAAATAAAAAATTATTTTATAAAAATAAATTGTAATATATTTTGTTTTAAATTTGTTTCAAATTTTATTTTATATGCACGCTTGTAATGTTGTAGGTTGTATTTTTAATTCATATAATTTTAATTTTAATTACTTTTTTTTTTATGTAATAATAAATAAATGCATTTTTAAGCCTTAATTTAAAGTATTCGATTTTTCTATATATATATTTTTTTTTTTTTTTTTTTATATATAAAAAAGTATTATAAAATATTTTTATTTATATATTTAATAAGGTTTTTGGTTTAATTTTTTTTTTAAAATTAAATTTTAAATTTTTCATTTTTAAATTAAATTTGTTAACAAATTTCGATTATTTTTCTCAAAATTTTCATTTCAATTTGTTTAATTAATTAATTTGTTGTTTTTTCAATTTCTTTTTTTTCCGTTCATTAATATTTAGCAAATCGATTTTCGGAAAAGTTGTTTCACATATTTTTTTTTTCTTTATAAAAACTGCCATTAAATGTTTGAGTGCTTTTCTTTGTCTTTTCTCACTTTATTTTCCTATACTCTTTTTTTCTTTTCTTTTTTGTACACATTTTCAATATTAATTATTATTTTCACTATTGTTCTGTACTTTTATTTCCACTTTTCCGTTCGGTCTTAACTCCACAAACGCCTGATACCAACTCACTCTTTTCTTAATATCAGAAAAATTCTATACCTAACATTTTGCATTTTCTTCTATCTCCTATTCGCGTCGCTTGACACGCGTCACGATCCGATTGGTCAATCGTATAACGGGATCACCGTCATACGATAAAAATGCCAAATGTCAACACTTGATTGGTCAATTCGCACGCGCCATTTGTAAGAATCAAGATGACAAAAGGGATCACGATAATCAGGGAATAAAAACCAGTGTTGCATCAAATCGGACAAAAGGGTTGCAATAGAACGGAAAGTTGCCAACCTTTTAAAAGAACCAGTGTTGTGAAACGACCTAAATATAGATATTAAGAAAAGCCTTCAATGTTACCAATCCGTAACAGTTTAGCCTGCAGCAGTCAGGTAGGCTGTACGAAAGCCTAATGTCTGAACCCTTAATATTGTGTATTACCCACAAGCCTTCTCTGTGCAGCATTTTGCAGCTATCGGTATATACTTATTAAAGACGTGATGTAATTATTACTTAACTGGTTATTACAATCCTTTAGTCAGGTTTAAAACCTAGCGTCTTGCACCACCCATGTTGTGCATTTGTTAATTTTATCCATAAGTGGCCGAACCCAAAGTTTAAAGTCGACTGCGAATGGCAGATTTTTTGAGAAAAATTTTTCATGGCAATTTTATTTCACTCTCAGAATTTTTGCTAGAAATCTGCTGAGGGGAAGACGCCGAAAAATTTTGTTTCATATTTCGTTTTGTTACAGATGTCTGTGCTAGGGTTTGAACCACGGCTTCATGTCTAATAAGTCCTATTAAACTTCTTAAGTTTAAATGAAATAATTTCAAAATTTTTTCCTCTGCACTCCTTAAGATGTTTTTACATGAATTTCATAAAATTTTATAAAAATTACATGAACAACTTTTTTTTTTATTCCAATAATTTACAGTGTAACAACAACAAAAACCACTGGCAATAACAATCTTAAAGTAGAGACACATTCTTTCATTCATTCTTTCATTCTTTGTGTAATTTTTAGATTATTTTAGTGAAAGAAAAAATAAAAAAAAAGAAATAAGAAAAAAGGAATATTTGGCGACTTCTTTGATATGACATAATAGAAGAAGAAATGTTATTAAAATTATATCTCATCCTCTTAAATATTTAAATTTATTTCCATTGCTTGTCTTTCGTTCTTTGTTTCTTTTCCTTTATTTTTATATTTTTTTATTTTTTTATTCACAAGTCATACAATAAACATGACAAAAATATGTTCGTATTCATAATGAAAAACCATTAAGTAAATAGCTTTAAGCATTCAAAGGCAACAAGGCACCCCCACACATATACACTCTTTCAGTCATATTTTACCAAAAAAAAAAAAGAGGGAGAGAAAAAATATCACATCAAACATCACCTTTTTGTCATTATCATCACCAACACCGCCGCCATTACACAAAACATGGAATCATTTGGTGACTGAAGTGAGTGGTGGTAGTCCGAATTACCGTTTTTGTATGGCAGACAGACAACTGCTTCAGACAAAAATATTTCAACAGAAGTAAAAAAATCTGAACAGAAAAACGAAAAGAAAAGAAACGAAAAATCAACCGAAAATATGAAAATATTTGAATTAAAAAAAAAAAAAAACATTCTCCAGGAAAAACAGCAGAAAGAACACAGCCAGCAATGAAATGATTGTCACTGAATTCATGCCATTTTAAAATGAAATCGAAAAAAAAGGGACGCGAAAAAAAAAACAACATCAGGCGACACTGAAATTGTTTGAGAAATTATTTCCAGCGATGTAAAGGTGAAAACAAGAAAAAAAAACCAAGAAAAAGATAAAAAGCCAGCCAAAGTTTTTAATGATTTTTTTATTTCACGAGCCATTGTAGGCGGCAGTTAACATATTCCTGCGCTCACTCACTTTCATATTCAGAAATTCTAAAAAAACCGATGTTTTTTACAAGTGTTTGCAGAAAAAAAAAATATGTTTATTTTTCAACAGTCTCAGGCAAAATAATAGCAGTTAAGACATTTTATCTCACAGAGTAAAAGGCGAGCGGTGTATGAGCTCCTATAAAGAAAACAGATCGAACTGACTCCACTAAATGAACTCTTACTTCAAGACTGGCTGTCTTAGAAGGATAGGTTAGGTGGCGGGCCCCCTCGAACGAAAAGGTTTCACTTAGGTCAGAATTTAAGGCCATCAATTAATTATATCTCGGGCGTCAACCATTCCCTGGAGAAAACCATCCCGAGTCCAAAAATAATCGCCGAAGTCTAGTAGATTTGTTTGTTGGCTTATTAGATATGAGACCACGGTTCGAACCCCAGGTCAGACATCAAAACGAAATATGAAAACAAATTTCTTTGGCAACTTCCTCTCAGCATATTTCTGGCAAAAACTCTGTAAATAAAATTGCTATGAAAAGCTTTTCAAACAAAATCTGTTGTTCGGAGTAGACTTTCAACTGTAGGTCTCGCCACTCATGCTTAAAAATAACACACACAACATAAGTGGTGTGAGAAACTAGGTCATAATCCGGACTAAAGGGTTGTCATGACCAATTATGTATACAAGTATTGCTGTAATCTTTATGTTAGAGAGCTCGTTCAACGAGGTTAGAAAATTTTAGGTCTTCATAGCAAGAGCAGGGCACTGACACATGAGTTGCAAGATAGTTTCTTTCTCTTCCTCAGACACGCTGCTCCTGGAGAAGTTATTAGTTGGAGTGCCCGGTCCTTCAGCATGCCTACCAAAACGGCAATGGATCGTAAGGATGGCCATTGTGTGATGGATGGCCATACGATTCAAGATCAGAAGTAAGTCAATCCTCTTCCTATGCGTACGTGTCCAACAGAGTCTAGCAAATTGCACGTACTTTCCTGCTACCTACGATATTGAGCCACCTGGTAGAACGAGTGGACAATATCCAAATTAACCTAAGCAATGGTAACATGTCGCCGTAGTCTAGTAGGTAGTGTATTGGCTTATTAGACGGGAGGCCAGGGTTCAAACCCCAGGTCAGACATCTCCAACAAAACCAATTACGAATAAATATTTCTTTGGCGACTTCCTCTCACCCGATTTCTGCCACTAATTCTGAGAGTAAATAAAAAATTGTCATGAAAAGCTTTTCAAAAATAATCTGTTGCTCGGAGTAGTCTTTTACCTGTAGGTCCTGCCAGTCATGTATAAAATTAACACACACAACATCAGTAGTGTGAGAAGATAGGTCGTAAACCTGACTATAGAGTTGTAATAACCAATTATGTATGTATGTACGCATGTAACGGTAACATGTCGGAGTTTGCTAGCTCTGTACCGGCCCTGGCCAGGTCATTAGCAATTGCAGTATTCCAACAATATTCCTGTGTCCCGGAAGCCATATAAGAGTTATCTTTGAATGATCCAATATTCCTCCATGAAATCCTCGGCATTCATGGACAAGGACGGACGTTGAAACTACGTTCGCTAGGTACATAATACCAGCCCGGCTCTCCGAGTAAATCTACAGATTTTCAAAGAAAATCCTGCCACCCAACGAATATTGCGCCGCCTTTAAAATTGCCATGTGACCAATGCTTGGAAAACATTGCAATGATCAGTTAGCCTGATAAGAAAGTATAATATCGGGACCCTTCATATAGATACCCTAGCCTACACTGTTACTCGTGCTTGAGCCATCAGTGTAAAGAAGTAGAATGATGCAGTAGAAGGATAAAGTGGAATACTTTTTGGCATGATGAATCATTCTATTTGTTGGCACCATATTATCTGATACTGACCTCAATCACGTGATCTGTATGACAGTATCCTCGCTTAAAGACTAGCTTGATTGTTTGCTAAGTACTATCGCACATGAGTGTTATATGTTGACAGGCTATCTGCTTCTTTCACCAGTATTCTGAGAGGTAAAGTACAGACGGTTTATTGCAAAAAAATTTGCCTGAAGGTTATTACATTCCATACGTGAACACAATTTTAGCTGCACATTGCATAACTGCTATAATTCCAAGCACAACTATAAATACCCATACAATATAAGTAATTTTATTATGAATTTTAGCGATAAATATCAAGGAAAACAAGGAAACGGATGAATAAACGAACGAACGAACGAATGAATGAATGAATGAGTAGGTGAATAAGATGTTGAACAGAAAAAAAAAACATTGAAATTCTTTATTTATTAAAACTCGATATTAAAAATTAAATAAACAACAACAACAACATCACATTACAAATAAAAAAGCAACAAGAGATAAAAAGATTTCTAATAATGAAACGAAAAAAAAAAAATAAGAAAAATATGAAGGCAATAAGGCAGTATGTCAGACGAATACGCGCCATTTGTATTGCAAGTTATTGTTGAGCCTTTCTTGGCTTACTTATTAAGATTTCTCAGCGATGAAACGGATGGTGAAACAGGTGGGGAGGAAGAGCGAATAAAAGTAAGGGTTTGTGCCTGCATAACAGCAGTCTTTTCGCTGTGACTGATGGTATGAACTTTAACTTGTTTTAGAATAATTTCTTCATCATTCTTAACGTTCCTCTTTAACTCGGGGTTTGTGTTTTTAATAAACCAACAATTTTATTCAAAGCAACAACAATAAGAAAAATCTTTAAATTGAAATATTGCAATCAACTACAGCGACAACAACAGCAACATCAGCAGCAGCAGCATCAGCAATAATTTGCCTTTTGCCTGCAAAAAGCCAGCCAGCGAACCAGCCATCCAGTCAGTCAGACATCATTTAAAGAAAACAAAAGCATGGTGGGATGAATTTCATTCAATTGTATGTAAAATTACAACAACAGCGACAACAACAAAAATAAAAACCAAGAAGAGGAAGAATGAAAACTTAAAAAAAATTATATTTAAACTGTAATCGAAAAAGTTTTCGAAAACTTTAACAACACAGCGTTGATAAGAAATGAAAAATGTTGTGAAAACATTTCTTTAACAGCAGCCGAATACGTACGAAATTTTGAAAGTTTGTTTCAGTTTTCTTAGCCAATTTATAGGCGGCAGGCAAAGATTTCAAAAACAATTGTTGACTACAATGTTTTATTAAAGAAAAAAAAAAACAAAAATTAATAACACATTATTGAAAACGAATTAATTTAACAGGGCATTTTCAAATGGGTAGTAGTGTGGCCAAACAATTGCCAGGCTTACTACGTAGCAGACAATATTGTCTGTCTGGCTTAAGTAATACTCTTTAAGAAATCGTAGTTAATTTCTTAAATTTCGCTTTAAAAAAATAAACTTTGAAAGTCGCCGTAGTTTGGTAGGTTGTGTGTTGGCCTATTGGACGAGAGTTCATGGTTGAAATCTCAGCTCAAACATCTCAAATAAAACGAAAATCAAAGAGTATTCCTCTCGGCAGCCTGCTCTCAGCAAAAGTTCTGAGAGTGAAATAAATTTGGCATAAAAAGTTTATTTATTTATTTATTTATTTAAATGTGAACACAGTACAACAAGATACAATCTTATTTAACAGCACTGGTAAGAAAGAGGTACAGTATAGTATCGAAATAACATAATAAAGAAAATTAAAAATAGAGTAAAAGTAGAGTAAAATTAAAAATAATAAAACAAAAAATAAAAAAAATTAGAAAATTAAAAAAAAAAAATACTGATAATAGCTAATAGTTAAATATGTACATTACTTGAATATTCTTAATTAAAATGTGTAAAAATTGCAGCTCTGAAGTGCTTAGCATTGCTTAATAACTGTAAATGGTTTGGAAGTTCATTCCAGAGATGAATTGAGTTTATATAAAAGTGTCTTTCAGAAAGTAGTTTGCGATATCCAATAACATTAATCTTGCGTCCTCTATTAGATCTTGAGAAAGTTTGCCTTCTATAAAGATATTGGGGTTGAGCAGTGTAGACAATTTTGTGCAGATATACAAGTGTACGACATTTTAACAAATTTTCAAAAGAAATATTGTAAATTTTGTACGAGAATTCAGATATTCTACTATATCTTGTTCGGCCATAAACATATCTTGCTATATTATTATATGTGACTTTGAGTTTATTTTTACTCATCGAATCACAGCTAGCAAAGAGTTCACTTCCATATAGTAACGTAGGTATGAGGTATGTTTTGGCAAGGAGCATGCGAATATTAAATGGTGTGAAGTATTGCGTTAGCCAAAGATTACGCAGCATAGCATGAGTTCGACCACAAACTGCATTAACATGGTTTAACCAGCTGAGATTCTTATTAAAAATTACTCCAAGTTTTTTAGCATTCTGTACAATTTCTATAGTCGTGTTATCAATCTGAATAAGTGGAAGTGATGTTATGGAGTTAACTTTGCCTATAACCAACGCTTTCGATTTCCTTGGATTGATACAGAGACCATTCGTCGACGCCCATTTAAATACATTGTTTAAGTCTTGGTTCAGTTTGGTAGCACAATCATCTATTTGAGACGGTAAGCAGCTAATGTATAGCTGTACATCATCTGCATACATCTGAACATTACAAAATTTCAGTCTTGACGGTAAATCGTTTGAGTAAACGGTATATAGTAGTGGACCAAGTACGGAGCCCTGTGGCACACCTCTAGACATTGAAAAACCATTCGATTTGTTACCACAATGGTACACAAATTGAGTCCTATCGCGTAGGTACGACGATATTAACTTAACAGCGGTATCAGAAAAATGGCACATGTTTTTTAGTTTTTGAAGTAGGATGGCATGCTCAACAGTGTCAAACGCCTTTGAGTGATCAAGTAAAACTAATAAAGATAACATATTGTTATCCGCTTTTGATCGTAACTCTTCGGAAACATCGATAAGTGTAGAAATGCAACTATGATTCGGTCTGAAACCTGATTGCCTCTCGGATAGTATATTGTTGTTGTATAAGTATTCATGCATCTGTAGATAAATTAATTTCTCCAGAACTTTGGACAGGTATGGTAATATTGCGATAGGACGAAAGTTTTTATCTTGTTTAGGCACTGGTATAATCTTTGCACACTTCCACATAGCAGGAAAAGTAGAGGAAAAAGCTGATTAACATCAATTGTATTATTGGATTCAATGTTATTAGTAGCAATTCCCATAGAGCGAATATCTTTCCACTTATTTTTAGTAGAAACAGCCGTTTGGAACTTTCCCGCATAAAAACTTGATTTTGCAGCTCTAATTTTTAAATTTACATCATTCCTACATGCTTTAAAAAAGTTGTAGAGGTCAGTAGTCTTATATCTTTTCCACCTGTAATAAGCATTATTTCTGATGTTGATTAGGGTTCTAATTTCATGGTTAAACCAGGGTTTCCCATTAGTTATTTTCCTTACTTTCATTTTAACATATTTTTCAAACAAATACTGTATGTTATGATGTAAAAAAATGACCTGATCATCCACAGACGGCATCAGAAATGTTTGGTCCCATGGTATCTCAGCTAATTCTACTTCTAATGCGGCATTATCAACGTTGTTAAAATCTCTAAACAATATCACTTGTTCCTTGGTTATTGACTGGAAATCATATGAAATGAAGAGGAGATCGTGTTTCGAGAAGACAGAAGCAGAAAGTTGGTCAAATAACAGCATCCTATTGGGGTTATCAACGAAACATAAATCAATTAAAGTGCTGGAGGTGGAAGAATAATGCGTCGGAATTAAGTTGTTTACCAAATGCATACCAATGGCTCTTAATGCATACCAATGGCTCTTTCTCAAAGTTTCTGCAGTTCAAAGCCGACTTTGAACTGTAGGTCCAGCCACTCATGGATAAAATTAACACACACAACATAAGTGGTTTGAGAAGCTAAGTAGTAATCCTAACTAAAGAGTTGTAACAACCAATAATTCCTTTAACTTTTCAGTTGTTATAGGAGTTAACAGCCTAAACAATGCCAAAGTTCAGCTTGAAAAACGACAAAACCGCAACGAATTAAAAATTTAAACAGTTTATCTCCTCAACAAGAGCCCAACCACAGATCTCAATACATCAGCACTAGTGAAATAAGCCCAGGTGATAACTTTAATACTAGAAAGACAGACAGGGGTCATTTGATCCATTTACAAATCTAACTGCTAATATTTCTCTTATGAATTATGTCACAGATTTCGTACTTCTTGACTTTTAATAATACTCCATAAAATTTAATTGAAAAGTATTTTTTTTTATTTAGGTATTCCAAATTGCAATTATTAAAACAACTACCCAAAAAGAGGGAAAGGGGTCATCTGACCCTTCACATATCTGACTACCGCTATAGATATACATATTTTATCAATTACTTTTTCCATCCGTTATTTTTTGCTTAAGTTTTCTCTAGAATGCCGTATGTACATATGTAATTTTAGCCAACGCGTTCATTGCTTTTACTTATTTTTATCAGTTTGTCAAAACTAGACTAGACTAAATCTCTTCGGGACAAAGATATTGCAGCGTATTTGCAATCTTTATCAGAAGATCAATCAGGCGATGAAAGCGAAAATGAGTTATTTGCTAATAATAGAATAATAGTAGAAGATAGTGAGTGTTACGTTTCAGAAATAAGTTCTAGTGATAATTCGATCGATAATGCACCATTAGGTATGTTTTTTTTTATTTACGCTGCCAATGTCAAATTCCATCAGTTGTAGAAAATGAACACGACATGCGGTCAGCAGGGAGAATTCTTTGGAAGACTTGTTCTCAAAACAGTTCCACACCAGGTAGTCATGCTGCCCATAACATTTTGGTTGTACATCCAGGAGCTACCCATTACGCAAAACAACGAATTGGTGATGAATTTACAACAGCCTGGCGACTGCTGATTGATGACACAATTTTGCGTCACTTTCAAAAGTGTACACAGGCTAAGGCACATAGACAACTTGGCGACACAAACTGGATTATGTCTTTACAAGAACTGGACAAATTCATATCAGTTTTATACGCTAAGGGTGCTTGTGGATGTAAAAATATATCTGTAAATGATTTATGGAACAAAAAATGGGGAGCTGCCTTTTTTCACAAAATATGTCTAGAGATCGATTCAAAGAAATAATGAAATATATTCGTTTTGACGTGCGAGAAGAAAGAGCTCCTAGACTAAAAGCTAGGACGCTGTTGACGAACAACTCTTTCCTACAAAAGCAAGATGCAAATTTACACAGTATATGGCGAATAAACCCGACAAATTTGTTATAAAATTTTTACTCTGCATAGATGTCAAATCGAAATATCTGCTCAACGGTTTTCCCTACTTGGGAAAAGATGACAATCGTCCACAACATTACGATTGGAGAGGACATTGTAAAATGCGTCTAATGAAACTTATCGTAAACAAAGAGAGAAATGTGACGACTGACAACTTTTTTATCGGTGGCAGAGAGATTGCTCTCCAAACGTACAACTCTAGTTGGGGCAGTCAATAAAGCAGAGCGGAATGTTCCACCATACGTGAAGAAATTGAAATTAAATATGCATGCCCATGAAGTTTCAAAAAAAAAACCGAATATAATAAGAGCCTTCTGACAGTTTACCAAGCAAAGATACAGAAAAATGTTTTATTGCTGAGTATTATTGCAATTTTAAAATTCAAATGTAGATTTTTACTACTAAAACTTGAAGGTAGTCAAATGACCCCTATCCGTCTTTTAAGGTATATTAATTCCCCCGTCTTTCTAGTGTTAAGAGTAACAAAATTGTTGATACCGATACGATACAATTCGAGCCTCTAAACGAATACATAATTGGTTATTACAACCCTTCAGTCAGGATTTCGACCTAGCTTCTCACACCACTTATGTTGTGTGAGTTAATTTTGTACATGAGTGACGGGACCTACAGTTTAAAGTCGACACCGAACGACACCATAATGAGAAGCTCATTATGGCAATTTTATTTACTCTCAGAGTTTTTGCCAGAAATCTGCTGAGAGGCAGTCGCCGAAGAAATATTTTCTTTCATATTTTGTATTGATGCCTGATCTGGGATACGAACCCGGCCTTTACGTCTAATAAGCCAACACACTACCTACTAGACTGCGGCGAATACACTACCCTAAACGTATGGTAAGTCGAATTTAGGATTGTTCAGCGGTATGTAAGAACTGAAGGGAGTTTGTTCGATTTCGTTTTATGCTTTTTGCGTTGTATTGGTATTTCTCATTGGATCATACATACATAACTGGTCATTACAACCCTTCAGTCAGGATTATTGACCTAGTTTCTCACACCACTTATGTTGTGTGTGTTAATTTTATATATAAGTGGCGGGACCTACAGTTTAAAGTCGACTCCGAACGACAGATTTTTTGAGAAACTTTTCATGAGAATTTTATTTACTCTCAGACTTTTTGCCAGAAATCTGCTGAGAGGAAATCGCCGAAGAAATACTTTTTGTATTTTGTTTTGATGTCTGGCCTGGGGCTCGAACCCAGGCTTTACGTCTAATAAGCCAACACACTACCTACTAGACTACGGCGACAAGGACAAGCCTCACAAAAAGACCTACAGAGTCCTTTGTTGATGGATTATTTGGTAATGAAGTGTCTCATGCTGTAACATTCAAAGCAACCAGATTGTAAAATTGTTTAACTGCTGATGTATTCAAAACGGGAATGCTTTGATTTGTAGTAAAGCACGTTATCCACAATTTTACGTTACATCTAAAGGGGAGTATAGCTCCTAACCCAATTGAGTATTACCATTATACCACCATAAAGTCCCAGTAGTCTAGTAGGTAATGTGTTGGCTTATTAGACGTGCGACCTACAGTTGTAAGCGAATTCCGAACGACAGATTTTTGGGAAACTTTTCATAGACAATTTTATTTACTCTGAGAGTTTTTCAGCAGTAATATGTTGAGAGAAAGTCGCCGATAAAAATATTTTTTTATATTTTCCTTTTTTTGAGATGTTTGACATGGGGTTTGAACCGTGGCTTTACGTCTAATAAGCCAACACACTACCTACTAGACTACGGCGTCTTCTACACTAGAATAACTACATCTTTTCAACCCATGTTGTCATTGTCGCCGGTTAATAATCAATCAAATTTGTTTTTGCTCTTCAAATAATTTTTTCTTATCATTTTAACCGTTTCTAATGGATGATACTCTTCTGATTTTATGTCCTGCAAAGCTTTAAATATTAAGCAGTGATGATGACTTTGACGGAGTTACTTTTATCAATCAGGGATTGGAATAGTCGCCTTTTTCTTTCAGAGAAGAACTCATTTAAAGTGCAGCCCCTGCTTTAACCAACTTCTTCGATGAGTTTGGGGGAATACGGTCAGTACAAGGACTGCCTTTTCCTGTGGCGTCACAACGGGCCGCTATGCATGAACAATGCAAGCTACCACTCAAAACCACCTACTAATACCTAATAGCGTATCTCACCAAAATTTTATGATAATATGATGTGTGCAGAGGCAGTCGTATGACTTAAAACAAGCGTCTAGTGATTGAAAATTCTGATCTGCTTGCAAGTCATTTTAAGACCCCAATTTTATTAAAATTACAAATAATCCTACAAATAATTTTATTTGAAATGTAAATTTTAAAATTCTACTCCATGTACCATTCCTAAGTAACCATGCCGGCCCTCGTATCAACCTTTATGGTAAATAAATATAATATACGTTCTGTTATTAAACAAATTGACCAGCCTTTATATTATAAAAAAAAACTTAAAACAATGCCATCCCATACTTCGTTCATTCATTTCATTTGTTTATTGTTGTTATTTTTTTACCTTTTGATTCCATTAAACAAATACTCTCTCTCTGTGTGTGTGTTTGTGTAATAAAAACATTGTTTGTAATAAAACAATAACAACAACAACAATAGATATAAAAACGTAAACATAAATATTTATTTTAGAATTCTTTTTATTTCGTTCGTCAAGCACGAATAAAAAATTGTAAAATCGAATCGAAATGAAACGAATTGAATTGAAATTGAATCGAATGGCAAGGGAAATGAAAAATGAGGGGAGGGGAGGGAAAAGTAATGTATTTATGATGGATATTTTAAAACTAAAAAAAAATGAGAAAAAAATTGGCAACAAAAACAAACCAAATTTTTTTTTATGAGGCAAACGTTAAACAATAACAAAAACAACACACACAAGCGCTCTATTTGTTATTTTTAACACACTCAAACACAAAAGTAAACATCAGGTGGGTGGTTTCGTTTACAACAATTTTTTTCTGGCACATACTTATGGTTTTAAGGAATAAAAAATAGTTTTTAAAAATAAAATCATATTACATTTCTATAATACGGAGCGATTTTTTTTAATAACCTCCTTGGACAATGAAACTAACCGTCTGCCATACAGATATTCGATTCAAAAAAAATTTCAATCTGAGGCAAAGGCAATGCCTTCAGTAATTGTGAAGCGTTATGCGTACAAACATCTTCAGTAAGCTCTCAAGCCATTTGGAAGTTCTAATAAAGCGATAAAGATCACGTATTTTAAACGATTTCAGATGGGTTGTTTAACAAGAATATTGTTACGTTTTTACCTTTTAAAAACGTTAAAAATATGAGTTCGTAGATTGCAAATAAAATAAAAATAAATATGTGTTCGTTTTTGAATCAATTCTTTATTATCTGCACAACTTTTGTGCCACTGTTCGAACTTATTCCACGTATACAATGATAACTTTCACAATATGTGCTTATTCGTGATATTTCTCTGCTCACAACCTTCTTTGTAAGCACAACACTAACAACTGTTTTCTTTACGCAACTTGTCTGCACACAAGTCTGACTGAATTATAACTCGATCTCGTATCTTCACACACCACTGGTTGAATTCTCACTCAATTCAACGCAACGTCGTCACACGATTAACTTAACTTGAACTCCGAGAATCACGTGTCTTCATACACGACTGACAGAATTCTAACTGAATCCTCGTTGCTCGCTTTATCTTGCCTTTTATATCACTGGATTAACAGTGTGATGAATGCCCTTGAAGGATGATGACGGCCTTCGGGAACAATCCAAAAATGTAAACATCTCGTCATCATTGTTGTTCGTGTATCTTGTTAACTTTCGTCCAGGCAGAATTGTTGTTGTTTTGTTAATTTGTCTTTCCGCTATATTTTTTATACACGGAAGTTGTTGCTATATTTTTGTTTATTCATCGATCTTGTAAACAAACCCGTTGTTTTTGTTGCTATATGTTTACTTATTCGTTGATCACGTGATCAAGTCCATTGTGTTGTTTTTGGAGCTTTTGTTTATCATTTTATGCGTGATCAAGTCCATTGTGTTGTTTTTGGAGCTTTTGTTTATTATTTTAACAACACCATTTCCACTTTCGTAACAATATTTTCGTTCATTAAATACAGGACAATGAAAATTCACGTGCCTTTCCAACTAGCGAATTAACTCTAATGAGGTGGCTTCTGTGATAGCTGAGGAAAGTTGGTCTAGTTGATATTTGATCATGTATAATGTGCCATAGTTCTTAGCACAGACTCAAACCTTTTAACCGAAGGTAGTAGGTTACTAAACTAGGAAGATTTTGATTTGTGTTGCTTCCATACAACCGAATGCTTAATTCGAACTTATGCTGTGAACAATTGGATCATCATATAACTTTTGTGAAAAGGTTTGCTCAGTTTAATTTCAGGCAACACATATCGATAGTAAATCGTCTGATATTCCATGTACTTCCAAGTTCAAATTGGAGACTGTCACGAAGGTTCGTAAAGAAAATTGAGTGAAATCGAAAAGAGACGCTCTAATGACAACTGATGCAAGAGTAGCTATTAAGTGGTAGTTATGCGCATAACAGTCCCAATCAAACTCAAACAGTTTAGCAGTTCAATTGGGAGACTGTCAAAAAGTCGCGTAAAGAACATTAAATGAAACCGAAAAGAGACAGGAGAGAGAAAGAACAACTGATGATTGATATGCCAACTCACAAAGTAGGAGTCCTGTGAACCTTCTTCAGTAGATACTAAGAGGTAGCTATGCGCATAACAGTCCTAAGCAAGCTCAAACAATTTAGCAGTTCTGATACAAGCAAACTCTACACAAAAGTATTTTCTTACTTGCCGAGAATAAATATAATACAAGAAGAAGCGTGGTATCGCGTAACATTATGTGGGAGGCTCGGCATGCTCGATTACTCTTCCAATATGCAACTAACAGTAGTTGCCCTATTACATGCTAGACCTTTGTGGATACTTTTGAAAGCTAAAGACCTCATATGATCATAATCGTGCCATAGTTTTAAGTGAAAAGCCGCCTTTGTTTTTAAGGTTGAATTATACGGCACTAATTGTTTATTGCAATTCACTTAGTCAGGACAGCCACATAGCTTTTTGCACCACTTATGAATGTTGTGTGTGTTTATTTTATCCATGAGTGGCAGAACCTACAGTTAAAAGACGTCTGTGAATGACAGATGTTTTGAGAAAGTTGTCATGGCAATTTATTTACTTTTAGAGTTTTTGTGAGAAGTCTGCTGTTATTTTTTCATTTTGTTCGAGATGCCTCGGTTATAGTTTGAGCCACGAGCTCATGTCTAACAAGCCAACACCAAACCTACTAGACTACGATGACTTCATCAATCATCTAAACGAAATCAGAACCAGACAACATGGTGCCTATCAGTACCTAGACGATCTTCAATCTGTCTGCATGCTCTTGCGATGTCATTTAAAAACATTCCATACCTGTTAAGCCAAATTTATGATTTCGATGACTGTTGCATAGAGTCGAATGAATACGAATATTTCATTCGTTTTTCAATAATATTTTCAGCATTATACAGTCGTATACGTAGATATTTCGGCTTGAAGAACACTGTAATCGTGCTTTAATTTGAAGCTTATTTTGCTATCCATCTCTGCGATTTAAATACCACCAATGTCCATAGTTTCCATTTAGATTCGTGCATGTAGACAATCCAACTTCATTTGAAGTATACATGTACCTATTGAAGAGCGATAACTTTAGATCTAAGCAGAGAAGCTATGATCAATGTGGAAGTAGTATGACAATCTTCATTTGCTGTTATTAAATTTCGTATCTGCCAATAGAAAACTTCTGTCACATATTCTACTGGCCCAGTGATATTCAGAACCTTTATAAGGAAAGTTTTTTTTAAATAATTTTTCTTTTACGAACAATTCCATATGAATTCAAAACATTTATGTTATCCCTCACCAATACATAGAATGTTTCATATACATTGAAATTAATGTGTATGAGTGTTATCCATTGTTTAACGGATAAGCTCTCACAAATACTTGTACAAGCATATAAAAACACTTTACCTTTATAAAAATAAACTAAAAACGCAACGTTTTACATTAAAAAAATAAAAATAGAGTGTGGAAAAAAACAAACAACAACAATAACAATATTTACGAAGACTGGTTAATAAAGTTTTATGGTTTAAACAAAACAACGGCTATGAAATCATTGCTTTGCATTGCATTCATTGCATGAATCCACTCACATGGAAATCTGCACAATATTTCGTATACGCAACGTATAGGGAACTTGCGATTGGCAGAGATTCCTCACGCCTTCATATTCTAAAGGCGGGCAAGGTATCCATTCTAGGCTATATTGGGTAGCTACAGCTAGAAGTAGATTTTCATTTATAAACCCGAAGAATTTACATTCTCCTACAATGCTTAAATGAATTTAAAACCGCTTGGTTTTTATAAATAGTTTTGGTAACTCATTTTCTCATCTTTAATGGCTACCTACCAGAGATCAGCAATGAGTATTCAAAAAGATGAATAGAATCGAATCATACTCATAATTTCTAAATCTTATACGCATTCATACTTATTTTAATATCATGGAACCTCTACTCATAAAATCAAAGTTTGAAGTACTCATCATATTCATACTTAACAACACGTATGATGTTGTTGATTGATTGATTGTCTCTCCATAACTCAACACATACACGAACCACAAAATATGTATGATTCACGTACGAACACTAAAATACTCACTAAAAGGTTGTGTGTTTTGCTTTGCTTGCTGCTATGTCTGTCTTTTTTTGTAAATGAAACAACAAGTAAGACTCGAATCAATTGTAAGTATTATAAGTATTTTTCTAAAGTTATGAATCTAAATGAGTAGCCTAATGAATCAAACATATTTCGACTGGTATGAGTTTGATGTCAACGTTATACGCATACTCATTGCAACCTGTACTTAAAAATCAACGTTGTGTAGTGAGTACGAATGAATCAGAGTACATAGTTAAATTTCAATATTGTTGACTCACTTATATTCAAAATTTCATGAGTGCTTATCAGTAGCGAAAAAACGATTCATTGCTGATCTCTGCTACCTACTAACGGATTCATTCCCCCACCTTTGAAAACGAAGAATTTTATTTCGGTTTTAAAAAACTTTCCGCTCAATTTACTCATTCGACACTCGTTTACGCGTTATGCTTATGGACTCAATTGTCTACGGGACTGTTTACATTCCATACCCGCCTGTTGCCTATCGATTCATTCATTTCATCATTTCACTACTTTCACTTCGCTACTCAATCCGCCCGCCATTCATTTCACCAATTGGAGTAAGAGATACAATAACAACAACAACAATACACAAATATAAACAAATAATGAATGAATGAAATTGGAAGTAAATTTTAATAAAAAAAAATTTCGTTACGTTTTTCTTTTTTTAAATACATTCAAGCGTTGATTGTTTGTTCACATGTACAATTTAATAAAGTTGTTAATATAAATACAATCCAACAATAACAATACAAATAAAAACAATTAATAAATAAAAATAAAAAAATAAAACGTTTTTAAACTGTCAGTTTACGGAAATTCAGGTGGGATATTTAGCAGGAAAATTGCGAAAATTGTGAAAAGCAGCAATGGAAAGTGACAACCCATTTGGCCGATCAATTGCAAAAAAAAAAAAGAAAGGATATTTAATTTCAACTTCATTTTGTTTCCTTTTTAAGGATGTTTTTTTAAAGGATGTGTTAAAGTGCCCAACAAAATTCTTTGAAAAAATTAAATCAATTCGTGTAAAAGCCTGCGATTCTTAAGCACAAAAATACGTTTTAAAGGCAAAAGTGAGGCTATATGCGACTTAACTCCCTAGGGACACTTAATACTGCTAGAAAAGCCTCTAAAAAGATGTGCATCAGCAGATTGCAATTCAGGCTATTCGGATTATTAAAGTCCTATTAGAGTGAATGCATTTAAAATTGGGAAGCAAAAGTTCCAAGTTTAACTTCGAAAACAAACTACAGGGTAAAGTTTCGATTTGATGGAAGCTAAATTAACTTCTTGTCTTTGTAGCCGCCATAATCTAGTAGGTAGTGCGTTGTCTGATTAGACATGTGGCCCTGGTTCAAACCCCAGATCAGACACTGTCACTCAGCAGATTTCTGGCACAAAGTCTTGCGAGTAAATAAAAAATTTTCATGTAAAAGTTTTTCAAGATCCTGCCACTCATGTATAAAATTAACACACCAAACATAACTGATGTGAGAAGCTAGGTATGTATGTAAATAATCTCCTTGAATACTATGAAATATCAGGGTATAATGCTTCAAGACTGTCAATAAAACTCATACACAAGGAACATCATTTCCGGACCGCTTTCGAATTACTCTGGAGTGTAGAAAATTTACAGGGATTTATAGTATCAATTAAGGCTAATCCCAGGTCCATTCTGGTGTAGTCTTAACTGCTATCGGTGACATATTTATTCCATATTCAGGAAACATCTTCAAGCAATAAGTCTCAATGTAATTAAACCCTGGGCTATGGACATGCAGCTGTACCAATCGTCTGTAGTCAAGACGACTGCATGGTCCTTATAATTGCCCCAATACGAGATATGATTTTAGGGCATCTGTTCTGGTGACTGAAAGTTGGCGGTGGGACCATAAAGGTAAATCTCGATGTCGAACGACAGATATTTTGAGAGACTTTTTCATGGCAATTTTATTTACTCGCAAGAGTTTTTGACAGAATTCGGCGGAAAGAAAGTCGCCGTGGAAATATTTTTGTCGGTTTGTCTGATGTCTGACCTGGGGTTTGAAGCGTGGCCTCACATCTAATAAGCCAACACACTAGCTACAATAATAATTTTAGTATTCAATGGTCTGTCCATTGAGGTAAATATCAATGTCACTGACACACGATGCTGAATGTAGGAGGCTGTAGGTATTTATTAAAGGTTGCTTGACCTCTGCCTGCAGTATTTTACAGGCTGAGAGAATGGTCATATCGAAAGCGGTGCATTCCGCGTAAAGTGTTAGAATTTTTTTTAAAAATCTCCCAATTTACTAGGACAGCCAGGATGCTATCAAGTTCGTCTCTAATGTCACCTCGAGATCTGTCCTTGTCCAACAACTCTGCGGATTTCTTAAAACAATTCCGAAGGTAATTTCAAAGGTAACTCTTATATAAGTTCCAGGAGATAGGGATATCTTTAGAAATTGCCGATGAACTGGGTAGGACTGGTAAAGAGGCTAAATAATCCAACATTTACAGGGCTGACTGCCTTAATTAAACTGCGTGTTCGGTTTCATAGAGAGAATACATGTAATATTTATAGGCTCTGCTGGACGGATACAGATAAAAACAGAAGCTTCGCTTTTTCTTTGAAAAGTTTGAGCGTCCATGTGCAGCCCTTGCGCTGATTAACTCACTAGTTTGGTGGAACTCGGTCAGTGCAGGGACTGCGTTTAACGGTGGAGATAGGGATATCTTTAGAAATTGCTGATGAACTGGGTAGGACTGGCAAAGAGGCTAAATAATCTAACATTTGCAGGGCTGACTGCCTTAGTTAAACTGCGTGTTCGGTTTCATAGAGAGAATACATGTAATATTTATAGGCTCTGCTGGACGGATACAGATAAAAAACAAGCTTCGCTTTTTCTTTGAAAAGCTTGAGCGTCCATGTGCAGCCCTTGCGCTGATTAACTCCCTAGTTTGGTGGAACTCGGTCAGTGCAGGGACTGCGTTTAACCGTGGCGTCACAACGGGCCCCTATGCGTACTCAAGTGAGCTTTTGGTATCGAAGCTACCACTTCAACCTACCTACCTACCTACCTACGTCCATCTAACTATTTCAGTTTTCATAGTTCGCCGACCTGTTGGAAAGAATGCCATCAAGCTGGGCACTTACTTAACTGTCTTCCGCCGGAATTGTTTGTCTGAGAAGGAAAAAAAAACTGTATTTTACTCAAATATCAGTGCCCTTTTCATACTATGAAGACAACGAGATTCTTGACTTCTCATACTCCATTATATTTGACGAAACTCCCCCAAATATGATTAGTGCAGCAACAAGATTTATTTTGATATTGGAATGGTTTTCTATAGGGAGTGTTTGATGCCCGCATTGGGGACCCAACTTCTGTCCGAAATAGGACCTTACACTTCGAGGTGAGTTCACAACCTTATCTAGCTCATTTGCTCCAACATTTTCTTATGATTTCTTTGCCTTGTTTTAGTTTCACGAAATACAATTTTTTAGTTAAGCAGGTATTTAGTTTATTGCAGCTGGTTCTGAGATGATAGGGTTGCCATCTGTCATTTCCTTGATTTAAAATCTTTAATTAAAATTTATCGATCTTATCGAACTCTTTGAATCTCAATCTTTATAAAGAACTTCTTTTATATTCGTTGTTGATGTTATCTTTTCTGTAGAATCACAGATCTTCTTGATGAATTTTTTGCAGATGGAATAAAGCCTCTTGATTTGTTAACAGTTGTAAAAACCCTGGTGAATAATTGTTTATCCTCCAATATATTCGAATTTGAATTTTCTTTAGCTACTACACAACAGCACTTATTGCTAACATTTAGTTCTTAGCTTTTCCTTCACTATTCAGGACTATAGCCTCTTGACCTAGCCTATCATATCTTTAACCGCAAATGGTCAGTAGCCAAATTGAGGTTGGGACAGTTTAAGTACAAACCTTTACATACTGATGGCATAGCAGGAGAAAATTTCTTATCAATTCTCTTGAAAATATTTTCATTCCAAGGAAGGTTTTCCGGCAGCAGTAAATCTGTTGCAATAACAACATCCACAAGTTTTCACAGCATTAAACCAAAAACACTAATTGAAAAACAACAACATCACATTAAAAGAAAATAACAAAAATTAACGATCAATTTCAGTGTTAAGCGCCGGAAAAAAACTCAGTTACAGCAGCCAACCGGTGGAAAACAAGAGGAAATAGAAGGAAATCCCTTGAAAAAAAATTGTAATAATCGTTTGCTTATAAATACGGCATGTATTGCGTGTTGCATTAATAAAATTATTGTTGCTGTTGCCGTTGCTGTTATTGTAAGTATGCCCCGGTATATTAAAAATTTAATGCCGAATAAATCAATTTACGATTGCCACAGAACGTTACAAAATTAAATTGTTCCCTTAGTTAAGGCCTATTAAGGGAGAGAAATTAAAATTAAAATACATGGGAGCATTTGAGCGAGCATAAAAACATATTTGAAGTCTTTAAATTGGAGTTTTTATGCTGCTTTAATATGATTTTCAATTGATTGTGTTCTTAAATAAAAAATCGGCATTTAATTTCTCATAAGGAATATGTAGTCGTTAACATCATCAATTAGTGGCTTCGTTATGCGAGGGTTGTTTTTCAAGGTAATATTTATACGGGAAACGTAAACAGATTTGATGATGAGAGTGATGGATTTATGATGGAGTTTATCAAACATTAAAGAATTCCTTTCAATTTTGCAACTGAAGTCTATATTGGGTGCATATTTTATAGGAAAACTTCGAATAAACATCATTATTCTCTTGAATACATTAATACGGAGGCATTACATACATAATTGTTCATTACAATCTTTCAGTCAGGATTATGGACCTAGTTTTTCACACCATTTATATTGTGTGTGTTAATTTTATACATGAGTTTAAAGTCGACGCCGAACTACGGATTTTTGAGAAACTTTTCATGGCAATTTTATTTACTCTCAGATTTTTTGGCAGAAACCTGTTGAGAGGTATTTGCCGAAGAAATATTTTTTTTTATATTTTCCTTTTGATGTCTGACCTGGGGTTGAACCGAGGCTTTACATCTAATAAGCCAACACACTACCTACTAGACTACGCCGACTACTAACGGAGGCATTAAGGTCCGCAATTTAAGGTCTAACATCAATACAGGACCTGTACTCAAGGGTTTACTGGGCCACTATTCATTTGTCGGTTAATACTTCGAAGTGGATTTCTACTGAACTGTAGTTGAATTGATATTGTTGGGGAAGGTATTTGTGTTCAATGTTCTGCCGAAGTTGATAACTAGTACCACTAACAGAGTTTCAATGTACAACGATTTACCACAAAGCCACTTGACTGGCCAGCAATACAAATCCAAAAAAAAGACTTTCCCCCACATTCAGCTTTCTAAATATCGATTCGCATCTGTACCTCATCGCATCAATGTTATAATTACGTATCTGTCTGCGCACTCTAGCACTCTTCGGAAACTAGCTGTCAAGAAGCTGAAATCGCAACTAAAAGCCGGGTCGTTCTCTCTTCATTTTTCAGATAAGGTTTGTAGATACCCAGCTTTTCTTAAAAACTTTGTTGGATTGTGGGCCAATCTATTCTATTCCTTGCTCTCTACTGTGAAAACAGTGCCTGATTTTGATTGTCCATCTTTATGAAATCAATGTTACGATGAAGAACGTCGCAATTGATTATAGTTGTCATAGTCTTCCTACTGGACTTCGAATTGGTAAGATTAAAAAGACATTTGAGTTGTTCGCCATTGTTCCAGAAGTTGACAGGCCTGCGCATTTTCGTCACGTATTGTATTGTGTCCATCTTTAACAAACCAATGGTATGATGAGAAATGTCGTAATTGATTATAGTTGTCATAGTCTTCCTACTGGACATCGAATTGGTAAGATTAACAAAACATTTGAGTTGTTCGCAACAGTTTCGTTATGTGTGCACTGAGGAAAATATCGATTTTGTTACAGAATATTTAGCGGATACTGCGAGTTTGTCAATTCCATTACAATGTCAGGAATTGGGTCTATCTTCCGGCCCAATATGGCTTATCAGCCTTACATACTAAGCCCAATTTACGCAGTTGAAATGGGTTTGGGTGCTAAAGTGACAGTCTTTTGATGCTGAATTTTTAAACAAAATTCTCTTCAACTGTGAATCTCATTTGCCACTAGGCAAATGTTAAATCAACAAGGAACTCTAAAACCCCAGATTTCATTGTTCAAAGCCATTATAACTGGGCCGTATTTCATCCAGAATGAGCCTTGAAGAAATGTTACCATCATCGTAATCATATGACCGTATGATGAACGACTTTTTCGACTTGGGGACATTATGTGATCTGAACGACCCAGACAACAGTGCCAATTTTCTATTCATTTTATGATAAATTTCTAGAAAAATTAAAATTACCTTTTACCTCTGAAAAAATAGGCCACCAAGATCATGTGATTTGACGCCGTTAATTTTTTTTGTGGTGCTTTGTTAAGAAGCCTTAAAGTAGGAGCAACTGGAAACCAAAAGTCATTAAGTTATGGCCAAGAAAATTCATCAGAATGTGGGAAAATATGCAAAATGTGCAAAAAAGTAAATGGAAAATGTATTGTAGTAGCCGCATATGGTTTCCTAGACGAGAGGTGTGAGTTCAAACCTTAACTCCGACATCTTGAAGTATGAAAAATATTTCTTCGGTGACTTCCTCTAAGCAGATTTCTCTCAGAAACTGTTAGAGCAAAAATAAGTTAACACGAAAAGCTTCTCAAACAAGTCCTTCGGAGACGACTTTAAACTGTAGTTCCCATCGCTCATGGATATAAATTATCTTCCACAACATTATTGGTGTGAGAAACTAGGTCGTAATTCTGACTAAAGGATTGTAATGACCAATTACATAAGTAATACTATGTTCAGACATGCACTTATATTGAGTAAATCGCAATAAACGGCATTATTGATCTCAATATTTCATATAAAATGTCAATTAATTATTGCTCAATAAATTCGTACTCTTAAATTGTTATAATATTGATTAAAACTTTAAATACAGCACTGTCATAAGTATGTTCAGTGAGCATATTACAATTTTCCGAACACTTTCTATTGATATTTGACAACTCAAATATCAACAACGACAAACAAAAAAAAAAAAAAAACAATATTGTTGAAACAATCTGCTGTTTTTTTACCAGCTGTGAAATGAATATTGAATAAGTAGCTGAACTGCGTATATTGTTATGTCTAAACACTTAAAATATGGTAATCAATAAACCGAATATTGACTCAATAAAAGTGCATATCTGAACATAGTATAAGATTTATGTGATCTACTGACATGCAATAGCTTTGTAATTGCAAATTTACGCTTGTCTCCTTAAGCGTAGATTAAATCCAATTCTCCTTAACCTCACACAATTGATAACTTCATGTAGTATATCTCCCAAACGAATTTGTTAAACAACCCTCTTATAACAATTACATTGTCTGACTGGATAAGCCTACTTATCCTTGCACTTAAATAAAGTATGATACTCCAAATATAAAACAACAACAACAACAACAGCAACAAACACAAAAAACTGAAAGAAACAAAAGAGACCACATCTGTTGAGGTATTCAAATGAAGTGTCATTGATGTCAGTCAGTAGGCAGTGATTGTATTTCAAGCACATTTTACACTCAATTTGTATAAATTTTTTATCACATTTTTATGTTAAATTAAGACTATTAAATATGATAAAAATAAAAAGCAAGAGAGAGTAAAAATAATATTTTAAAATTAAAAAAAAAAACCAAGTTAAAGGGACACACTGACAATTTTCAATTACCCAAAAAAAATAAAAATATTGTGAGGTAATCTGTAGATTTTTATGGACATTAAGGTCGTAAATCATCTAGAGAAAGGAATTTTCTGTCCTCTCTAGAATTAAAAAAATTAAAAAAAAAAAACAGTCAGAAATGTTAAGCTACAGAGCTGGTACTGATAACATTTCCAAACATGAGATGCCAGTTACAGCTCTGTAACTAACTGTTGAATATTTCAATAAGCAACTGGTGTTAGTTGCTTTAAATTATATCATGAAACGAACAGTTTCTGCTTTATATCCTGTGTTTATAACAGTTTTCGCACAGTTTTATAACAGTTTCCTTAAGGAGTATGGTTTTCGAAAGTATTTGTTAAGTGTTATAAAAGGAGAAATAAGGAGTAATCAGGTAAAGCTTTATGTTACACTGCATAGCAGTGTAATGTTATACGACAGTGGAGTTGCTAACAGCAGTCAGATGTTAACAGAACAGCGGCATTTAAAATTGAAAAATCACATAAAATTGTACGAGTTCTTAGCGGAAAATTGAAAAAATAAAAGAAAATAAACAGAAGTTTTTTATTAAATAAATGAAAATATGTAATGATACTTAAATTGTAATGTTTTTTATTCTTTGTAATAATTTAATTAATAAAAAAAATTAATAAATTTGACGATGTTGATAGCCAAAAGTGATTTTTAAAAAAAAATCTTTAAAATAAATTATTTCAATTTTTTTTTAATTTTTCATCAACAGTTTCAATGCTTTCAAGCAACTTTAAATATCGTTTGTTTAAATTAAAAATTTTTAAAATTTAAAAAATCAATTAACAACTAAAATTGATTGATTATACGCATATTCATATAGGTGATATACTGTGAGCGTCAAAAGAAAGTGTACAATTCAAAAAAATATACATTAATAAATTACCGTTAATTTTTTTTCAAATTATTTTAGTGCCAGTTTTTAAAATTGAAACAAGAAGAAAAGAATTAGAAAATTTTGGAAATATTGTAAAATTTTTTCGGGCACTCTCCTTAAGTGGAAAACTTGAGTTGAGATTGTTAGAATTTTATCCATAGTGTACACTTTCTTTTGATGCTCACTGCATGTATGTATGTATACCATCGCTAAAAATCCGTTTGGAAGCGGATATTGACTGAAATTTTTCTCTATATATTTTGTAAGACCCAAAGAGGCTCTTAGTCATGAAGTTTTTGCTTTGGATCTAGTAAAATAGGTTGTGGGAATAAGAAAATATTAGATTTGAATCGTTTTATTTCATAAGTGATAATATAATGTTCACATCCGGCATACAGCAATAGAACTTTGAGTGAAGAAAAATATTTCAGAGATGAAGATGTGAACGACGACGCTTACCCTGGACGTCTTAGCACCTCAATAACCAATGAAAATATTGAAATAGTGAAGAAAATGGTTGTGGAAAATCGTTGAATCTCAGTTAGAGAAATTGATGAGGATATCGGCATTTCGCTTGGCTCATGTCATGCAAGTTTTAGGAAAATTTTGGGAAATGAAGCGTGTGTTCGTTCCAAATTTATTGAATTTGGACCAAAAAAACATCGCATGAGCATCTTTGACGTTGAATGACGTCAACATAGCAAGTGTTTTTGAGTACTTAATTCCTTTTTTTTCACAAAATTCGATTCAACTTCTTTGATTCATTTTTTCGACAGCAGAAAGTCGCCAAACACACAAAACAGTTGTCTTATTAATGCTTCTCACAACTAAAACAAACTAAACATGCTTTTCAACTAAAAATGTGAACATACATACATATATGTGAGATGAGTGTACCATGTAAAAATGTACATTAAAAAATAAATTATTAAACACGCCAAATGTACGTAGTCCGCGAAATTTATAAATTCACCTCACCTTACCTCGTATACTGGCTAAGATATGCGATTTTCTGCAACAAGTTTCTTCTTTTTTACTCCCATTGTAGTAGCAATATAGCAGCAGAAATACAAGCTAAATTATTCAAATGGATCAATAGACTGACCCTCTTTAATAAGCATCTTCGTCCTCTCCTGCATACGTCGAGAATCCTCAAAATAGGCGCTGGCCAATAGATTAAAGTTGTATTTAATTTTAATATAAAGAGTAATGGAACGAGATAAAGTAAATTATTTCCTACACACCGCGGTTCCAGCGAATAGCATTCGAAACATCAAGATTTCCAGACATGCCCACAGTATCTAGATAACGCAATATCAACGTGAGATGACCATGCCCTTAAATCGCTCGTGTAGAATATTCAATATGAGTATAGTATGAGCTGCGTGGCACGTAACGTTGTCCTTTTAAAACCACATGTCACTGGTCTTCAGATCTTCCAATTCAGGCCAAAAGAAGTTGGCAGTCCTCAACTTAAAGTGCTCGTCGTTGACAGTGATGGCTTGACCAGATTCGTTCTCAAAGAAATGTGGAGCCAATGACGCCGTCGGAGACCTTTACATCCACCCATTCACCATTCACCCAGAAGTGGGCTTAAAAATGATCTCGGAACTAATGAGGGTCAGTTGTCAACTGTTTCAGAGTCCATTTAGCGAACACGTGTTTGCCTATGTTTTTTAGTGCCTTCAGTTAAATTTTTTACATGTGCAGGCACAAGTCGTGACTCAAAATTTGCCGAAAATCTTGTAAGGATGGAGAAATTGACTGCCTCGTGAAATTCTTTTGCACAGTCTCACGAACAGTGGTAATGTTTACTTCTGATTTTTCGTTTCGTCGACGTATAACGTTGGTTGATCGCTTAATGAACCAGTGGCCTTTAATTATATCTGAAGTGTTTCGGTTAAATGTGTAGTGAGGCATAGTCAGGGTAAACACTAGCCATTTATCAAACATTAGAGATGTTAATTATTCTCGTTTAGCCTCCATCCTGTATTATTTGTGTGAGTATTAAATTTATATGAAGTTTTATTATAAATGAAATCGGTATACGGTTTGATCTATAAACGGAATTTAAAAAGAAAGACGTTGACTTCACCTCCAAATAATTCAATTCGGATGACCACTAACTGCTGACTTAGAGAATAACGGACATGGTAGAAAAGTCAGAAAACTTTAACTCTTGAGAAGAAACATATATCACGACTATCGGTTATAGTGGTAGCATGTATGGCCAAAAACATTATCGCTGAGGCGATTGTTTCTAGTCGTCGATAGATAATAGGTGACAGGATTAATTCTAGATCCACTACAGCCGGTTAGTGTTGACAAACTTGAACAATGAAATAAAAAACAAATCAGATCAAAATTTCAACCTGAATAGCTCATATACTTCTGATTCAGATTCATTCAATTTTCAATGCGTGAATCAACGGGATGTTTTCCTTAGCTGCATGACTATTGGATCTAACGCTGCTGGTATTGACAGAATTCAGCCTAGATTTATTAAAATATTGTTACCTTACTTGCTACCATACATTACCTTCATATTCAACACAATAATAACTAAGTGCGTTTTTCCTAAAAACTGGAAACATGCGAAAATAATTCCTATACCTAAGGCCAATGGTGATTATCGGCCAATCGCAATACTGCCATATTTATCGAAAGTATTTGAGAAATTAATTCACAAACAGATTTTTGAATTTGTAAACGATAAAGGCCTACTTACTGGTAGACAATCTGGCTTTCGGCCTAGACACAGTTGTACAACCGCCGTGTTAGAAGTGTCAGAGGATATTCGAAGATGCATGGATCAAGGGAATATTGTATTTTTGGTTTTACTTGATCATTCTAAGGCATTTGATATGGTCCATCACGAAAATCTTTGCTTGAAGCTGAGACACTTATTTAACTTTTCCCAAACATCAATGTGTCTTCTATCATCGTACTTGGCTGATCGTCGACAATCGGTTTATAATAAGAATAATTTTTCACGTCCTTTACATGTCTCTAGGGGAGTGCCTTATGGCTCGGTTCTCGGTCCACTTCTTTTCACAATCTGTATTAATGATTTAATTGGACATTTGTTGTTTAGTAGGGTACATATGTACGCTGATGATGCGCAAATATACATGAGTGCTGACAGAAATGATATTGACGAACGTGTGTTCAGACTTAATGAGGATCTTAAACGGGTACATAATTGGGCATGTGCGAACGGTCTTTGTATCAATCCCACTAAATCTAAATGTTTGGTAATAACTTCTAGATCTATGAAATTTTCTATACGGCCTGAGATTTTTTTAATAATCAACTGGTTGAAATTGTTAGATCGGCTAAGAATCTTGGGATTATTTTTAATTATAATCTGACATGGAAGGATCACGTAAATTATGCCTCAGGAAGAACTTTTTCTATGTTGAGAAATTTGTGGAGGACACAATACTTTACTCCACTTAGGGTGCATAAGCTGCTCCCTAAAACTTATTTAATTCCTGTTTTGTTATATGGTTGTGAAGTATTTGCTTCGTGTGACTGTGCTAGTCTAAGGAAATTGAATGTGGCTTATAATGCTGTTGTAAGATATGTCTATGGATTATCAAAGTATGACCACGTACCTAATTTTGGGAGGTCACTCCATGGTGTATTATTTAGCGACTTATTGAAAATAAGGGTTCTGATATTCTTACATAGGATCATTCACACTCATGAACCGGACTACCTTTTTAGGAGGCTGTCATTTACTCGTTCTCATAGATTAAATGATCTTCTTCAGTTCCGATATCGATCTCTAATATCAGAATGGCAATTCTTCATCTATTCTATACGTCTTTGGAATTCATTACCCACGGGCACAAAAATTATAGGTAACGCTTTGCAATTTAAAAGGGCTCTATTTCTATATACTTTAATTTTATTTTATTTCTTTTTTTAATAATTTTTGGAAATTTTTTATTTGGAATTTTTTTTTTTATACTAATTTGTTGTACGTTCTAAGTTAAACAAATTTTCACGTTTTTAAACTACGTGCTATAATTACTTTATTAATTTTTTGTTCTATAATTAATATTAATATTTAAGCATATATCTGATTCTGTACTATAATAATAAGACCTCAGGTCTTGTTGTATAGAATATCGAATAAATAAATAAATGAAAATTAAATGAAAAAATGAAATATTAAGGATATGGCGGAGATACTTAGTGATAGCCATGTGTTCCTTAAAAGAACAAAAATAAATACAAAAATTCATAAATGACTTGTAAACTGATTTTTAAAACAATTCTGTACGATGGCTGATTAATATATTGGGTCCTGTAGTGATGGTAAAATATGTAAAGAAACGAGTTTCCATAAAGAAAACAATGTTTGTCGTCTATTGCCCAAATTTTTGGTACTCCTATAATCTTAAACAAACAATTTGATTCAAACAGGTGTCTTGTACCTCATGGTTAAAATCAGTCGTTATTTGATAGCAGTGTTGAAAACTTTAGTACTTTTGTACTGTTTTCAGTACTTTTGCATTTCAAAAATATCGCAGTATCCCCGCTACGCTTTTAGTACTTTTTTATTCTTACATATTATTTACATATGGGTTGCGGTTTTCAACTATTAATGGGCTTTAGTCCCGGTTAGCCAAACGTCCACGGAACGCAATGAAAACGCTTACCGAACCGTAATGTAATTTCGGTAAGCACTTGCATTGGTATTCACATGCTAAAAAGGAACGTATGTTACATTACGTTCCATCGATATTTGACTAAAAGGGGCTTTTACAGTTTGTTACGTTTCGAATCAACTGTTTTTGTCCTGTATATGTATTAAATACAAATAATTAAATAGTCTAGTAGGTAGTGTGTTGGCTTACTAGACATGAGACTCATGTCAGACATCTCCATCAAAACGAAATATGAAAAAATATTTCGCCGGCGACTTCCTTCTGGCAAAAACTCTGAGAGTAAATAAAATTGCCACGATAAAGTTTCTCAGAAATCTGTCGTTCGGAGTATAAAATTAATACACACAAAATATGTGGTGTGAGAAGTTAGGTCGTAATCGTGATTGAAGGTTTATTTATAATGATCAATTATGTATGTATGTACGTATCTTTTACAAAAGTACTATTTGATCCAAAAGTACTATTTGATTAGTACAAAGTACTAACATTTGTACCGCAAACTGTACTTTAAACGAACATTGATGCCGATTTTGTTATAGGGGTTATCAAATATGTTCTTACACTCCTAAACAACAATATCCTGGCAAATATTTTTTAATAAACTCAAGTGTTAATATTTTTTAAAAATGAAAAAGAAAAAACAATCAAGTGTAATAGAAAATATTCTTTTGAAAAATTTCATCTTTATTTACACAAGAAAGAGTTTCTGCATACAATTTTTCTTTGATTTTAAGACAAAATCTGCCATGTAGAGGAGGATAATTGCTGTTGACAAAACCACAACAAATAGTTGCCTTTCAATCTGATACAATTATTAACTGCAACAGTATGTACGTACGTGTACATACATATGTGTGGGGAGGTATTTGTTTGATAAAAAGGACTCTTTTATACTCCTGCATACATACTCCCATATATATGTATATCGTGTTAAATAAACCACTAAACAACATTGACATGACACCCATCAAACCAAGCAACCGATGACCATTGAACGGTCAATTTCTTATCGTCCGAGTAAAAATCTCTCTGCTGCTAAACAAAGAATTCCTTTTCTTTTCATTCGCATCAAATAAGTCAAAGGTAACCTATGGCATGCTTACACATATACACACATATACCTACACATATACTCACATATATTTTACATGCCAAGCATATCAGTGGTTTAGTAACCAAACTAAAGAAAAGATTGAAAGAAAAATAAAGGGGGTGCCCAACTTACCCCTTACTAGAAGAGCGAGAGAGACAGAGTGAAATGGAAAAGGGTTGCATATTAAAGCCACAAATGGGGCATATGTGTGTTTGTTGTTTCTGTGTATTTAGCTTCGAGTGACATTAAAAATGTAAACCCCAACACACATGAACACACACACTCTCTTTGTAAATGCTGGCCAAAACACCTTTGTAGTTAAGGATCACAATTCATGCATAAGAGAGGGAGAGAGAGAGAGCAAGTAAATATAATCCGCTTTAGAAAAACCCAAATTTAAATAAAAAAATAAATATTAAAAATCGGAAAAATACTGTGAAAGCGAGTAGAAAAAATAAATGAAACGTTACGAAACGAAAATCGTTTATAAAAGCATTTGAACGCTGTCAATCTAATCAGTCAAACTGCAAAACTCATATCAAATTTTATGAAATCTCAAAACAAAAAAACGTCAGACTACTGCAACAACAACAACAACGGCAAATTGAAAATATTATTCAAAATGATTATGATTTTTAGAGATTTCTCACGCTGTCTGCCTTAGAAATCTAAGCCTCTATGCAAAATTTTGTGATGGCTGAGTCTAAAAAATAAAAAAAAAAATAAAAAATAATAGGGGATTACAATATTTGCGGATTACGAGGAGAAACCCTTTAAAAATTATTAAAAATTTTCACAATTTTTCTTTACATTTAAAGGGTGACAGACATGCAGGTAAAATAAATAGAAATTCGTAAGTGCTGCCAAATCATTATCGTAAAGGATTGCTGTAATCAAACGCTATTAAAAGAGGTTCCACTTTCAGTCATTAAAGGGTTGTTAAACATTGTATCCATTGTATCCATTGAGATTTTATCGGAAACTATCACGGATGGTCTAGTGTTTTGGAAGAGATGGGTATATTCCGTCAAGTACCACAGCCCCAAACGGTTGCAGCTCGTCAATTGGTTATTAAATTGTGATGTAATCTTAAGATAGTCATCTTCCCGGACTGAGTACCTACATCCTCGGGTCCTAGACTGAACGTTGGATATCCACAAGAAGCTCACGAAATTTTTCTTTTCAGCACATTGATTCAAAATCATAATATTGTTGTCATCAAAATCTGTCCTAGTCTAGAGGTTGTAACAACAAGAACTTCTCCACAAGTCCTTATTATATCCAAGTATCTTCTGGTGAGAACTTATGGCAGCCATGTAATATTTTCAGTTTTCCCACATTAACGAATTTAAATCTGCGTTGCTCTATTCGAAGCCTATCCAAATTTAATATCTCTGACCAATAGGTACAGCACAACAGGAAAATTATAAAGACACAGGTGGTCCAGTAAAAGTTGATATCTTTCTCGTAATCTTCGTATCTCTATTATGCATGCAATCGACAATCAACGAATGATCGCTGCTCATGCAGTATATTGCGTTGAAGAGCTAGGAATACATATTTTATGGGAGAGAGACAATAGCAAGTAGTTTGTTCATATTGTAACAGTAAAAACTTGTGTAGAAAGAGCATTTCGCATTGGAATAGTGCAGCTAAATTACGATTTTTTTTTGTAATGGATTTGTGCAGCGTTCCATTTGCCAAACTACCGCACATGGATAAGGCCTCCGAGATAGACGAGCTATACGTAAAAGTATGTGATTTTCAGGAAAATGTCGACTTATTTCGCTTGAACGAAATCAGTTGTAGTAGTGATAGAGCAGTAAAGCAACTTGCAATAGGCTTCTATATAGTTGGATACCCTACTGTCAATAATGAGTGCCTTCGCTTTTTACTGTAAGAGGTTGAAGTGCCTCAAAATAGGTTTCGAAGTACCGGTCCATGCATGACAGTTGTATTTCATTCGGATTTAAGTGGCGTAAATGTAAGGATCATGAAGTCGCCGTAGTCTGGCAGGTAGTGTGTTGGCTTATTATAAAGTCGCCGTAGTCTAGTAGGTAGTGTGTTGGCTTACTAGACGTAAGGCGACGGTTCAAACTCCAGGTCAGACATCTCCAACAAAACGAAAATATTTCTTCGGTGATTTTCTCTCAACAGTTTTCTGACAAAAATTCTGAGAAGTTCCTCAAAACCCTGTCTTTCCGAGTCGACTGCAAATTGTAGGCCCCGCCACTGATGATTAAAAATTAACACATACAGTATAGGTTGGGTGAAAAGCTAGTAGATTGTAATCCTGACTGAAGGCTTGAAAGGATGAATTATGTATGAATGTATGTAATAACAAGGATATCAGATGGGTCAGAGTATTACTAGTACCATCTTAAGCAACATCAAAAGCAACTTTTGTCGGCTCTTGAAAAATATACTGTCTCCAGCGGGCATCGCATTAAATACGATTGGAAGATAGGTTTGGCAGTTAAGTAGAGAAAATCGTTAATAAAAATAAGACGGAGATGGCAGAGATCAACAGAACTAACATAACTTTGTATAACAACTGAAAAATGAAAACTTTTCTGTGCTTTCTGGAACATGATATGGCACTGCTCGCACGCATAGCACAAGGTACGGCTCGTACGTAAGTGACAAATGACGTCATGCGAGTATAATAATAAAAATCAATACACGAAGAAATCCTTTTACTGATGACCCATTTCTTTAATTTTATGCGTGTCTATATAATACAGTTTTAAAATTTTTTTTATTGTTTTTGTTGCATTTGTTTCTTTCTAAAATTAGGGATAAAAGTGTTAAAACTTAATAAGTTTATGGGTTGGCATATGACATTTCCAATAAAAACATACTTTTTACCGCCCAAAAAACAAAAACAAAAAACCAGCCATTAAAGTCAACTAAGCGGCAAAAACAAGAGAAAAATCTTTTAAAAAAATATGACTGAAATGAACAAGCAATGGAAGTTATTGTCCTAAATTTTATGGATTTTTAGGCTTTTACGTGCGTTGCCAAATGAAATGAAATGGAAGTCAGTGCGGGAGTCAGTGTTTTAGAACTTTTAAGGTGTTAAAATTTAATGACTCACATGATGAGTGCAAATGCCATATAAAAGCAAGAGATACTGCAAGGCAAACAAAAACAAAAAAAAAAAAAAGAATAAGCATATGGAAGCTGCGACAGTTAAAATCCTTAAATTTGCTGATGTTCATGTCAATAAATTTTAAGAAGATTTCCCACTCTACCCTCTCTCCTATACGTTCCCTGGCATATATTTTTCGTTTTGCATAAATCGAGTGGAGAAAAGGTGTACGAGTGTGTGTGTGTTTGAGTGTCGCCAAATAATACAATAACAATACACAGGCACATAATTTTTATGTGTTAATGTGCATGTATGTATGTGTCCTTGTGTCAAAGCAGCATTTTAATGTGTGTGCGTGTAATTGTATAAGAATTATTCGAAAGGATATGTATACGCCATACACTTATGTATACGCTGCGTTCGTGTTTGTGGGTAATTATGCAGATGGTTTATGATGCTAATGCTACTACTGTTCTCTCTCTCTCTCTGTCTCCCTCTGTGTCTCTCTCTGGCTGTTAAAAGTCTTTGGAGATTTGCATTGAATTTTCCTCATGTATGTACGTGTTTGAAATATTGTGATTCCATAGGCCTTGTATTTCGACTTTCTTATGTGACACGTTAGTCAAAAAATATTGCCAAAAAAAAGGGAAAAAAAAAAGAAAGGAAATGTACGCCCATAAGAAATTAAACACAATAAGGGATTTTATTTTCAACTCTTATTGACATTAAATGACAAATATTTTGTATGATATTCTCTTAAAGGCAAAGACAACACACAACACTGCCATCTTCTGCTAATACATCGTCCCTCCGTAAAACGAATTCCTAATAAAATTATAAAATTAATTATTTAAAAAGCATTGCCTTCTCTTCTAGAGAAAAACAAAAAAAAAAAAAAAACAACTCCAGAGATGATAAAGATTTCTTTGGTAATTATTGTGAACTGACACGAATATTATTATCATATCATTTTAATTAAATTATCATGAATATTACGAAACAAAACAGACACGAGAGATAGCGTTGGCCACATTATCTTGTAGAGATTTAAGCTGATTGCACAGATTAAATCATTAAAGCTCTTAATTATTTAAAAGAAATTAAAGATTATTAAACAATTGGCAACTTGTTGAAGAATTGAATCCATCCCCATCCATAGGTTAAAAACTGTGCTTGTTAAGAGTTCCATGTGAACTGATAGATTGTACTTGCTTACTTACTTAACGCTTTAGTCATTATTACGACCTAGCTTCTCTCACTATTCATGTTGTGTGTGTTAGTTACAGCTTAAAGACGACTAGGAATGACATGATTTTGAGAAACTTTTATCGGCAATGTTTTTACTCTCAGAGTTTCTGTCAGAAGGCCTGTGAGAGGAAATCGCTTAAAAAAATAAACCACAGGCTTTCGTCTAACAAGCCAACACACTACCTACTACGCCACAGTGACCAATTTTACAATTCAATCACTCTTGAACAGAATAAATGTTCTAATGAATCTTCAAACACTTTTAACAGCTACGGCCACTTTACGACTAGTCCTTCAAGAAAGGTTTCTTTTCAGAAAATTCCCAAACAGAAGAAGAAAGCTGCACTCTCAACGCAGGTTTCGCTGAATATTAGCTAGCACAGAAAGTCTATTGTGATCATATTGTGGAGCCATCAGTCGATAGCGTACACAAATTTAACAGGCCGCCTGCTTTGTCTGATCGCCGTAGTCTAGTAGTGTGTTGGCTTGTTAGACGTCAGTCCATGGTTCAAACCCCAGGTTAGACAACTCCAACAAAATGAAAATATGAAAAATATTTCATCGGCGGCTTTCTCTCAGCAGATTTCTGGTAAAACCTCTGAGAGGAAATTGATAACGCCAATCATGGATAACACGAACACACAATATGGGTGAGATGAGAAGATAGGTCGCAGTCCTTACTAAAGGCTTGTAATGACCAATTAAGTAAGTAAGCCAGTAGAATTCGGAATAGATGTGGTACTGAGCAGAAGGCGGAAACTATTTTTCTATGTGACTGCTTTCGATGGACGTTATGGACTAGAAATCTTTTACCATCTTTGAATCAAATCTCAAAATTAGAGATTACAACAATACATACATAACATAATTGGTCATTACAAACTTTTTCTCAGAATTACCACCTAGTTTCTCACTCCACTTTATGTTGTGTGTCAGAGATCAGCAACGAGTATTCAAAACGATTAGTAGATTCGATACTTATAATTTCAGCTACTTATACGCATTCATACTTATTTTAATATCATACTCATACTACTCATATTCAAAGTTAGAAATACTCATCGTACTCATACTTAACAATACGTACGATGTTTTTGATTTCGACTCTCCATGACTCAAATTATACACGAAGCACAAAATAAGTATGATTCGAGTAGGAACACCACAATACTCGCTAGAAGTGTGCTTTGCTTGCTGTCTTTGTCTTTTCTCTTGTTTTGTAAATGCAACAATAACTACTACTGTAAATTTTGATGGATGATTCGAGTAACTAGAATCATTCGTAAGTATTATAAGTATTTTTCTAAATTTATGAATCTGAATGAGTAGGCGAATGAATCAAACAATGAATCGAATGTTGTGAGTTTGATGACAACGTTGTACTCATACTCATTGCAACTTATACTTATAAATCAATGTTGTAGCGAGTAGGAATGAATCAGAGTAGTTGAATTTTAATACTCTTGACTCACTCATACTCAAAATTTCATAAGTACCTATGAGTAGCGAAAATACGATTCATTGCTGATCTCTGTTGTGTGTGTTAATTTTATACATGAGTGGTGGGACTTTTCATGGCATTTTTCTTTCTCTCATAGTTTTTCTCAGAAATCTGATGAGAGGAAGTCATCGACGAAATATTTTTCATATTTCGTTTTGTTTTTTTGCTGATGTCTGACCTGGGGTTTGAACCAAGGTCAACCCAATAACCCAATACACTACCTACTAGACTACAGCGACTACTTGTACTTGGTTCCTTGCTATTGTTGCAATTAATCTTCTCTTTTTAATTACTAATCCTATCTAGGGTTTTACTTTTGATAAACCCTCCCAAATAAGTTCATGAGAACATTGCCAATTTTAATACACAGTATAACCATTGTGGTTTATTAACTTATTTATATATATAGAACGCTCCAGATATCAATAAAACTAACTTCATATTCAGAATAATACTCCATAGAACTGTCATACGATATAACACTGCGGTGTGCATTAGCCTCCAGACTTCTCTTCTTTTAGCCGCTATTGCATAATCGGGTTAAATTATGATTTTGCAGATTTTCTGCGCTACTAGCAGTGTTTCGTAAGCTTATCTACTGGATTCCAGATCTTATTGGATAACATTATCATCTTCATTAGTCGTCTATCATTTGATTTTGACTTAGAACTTATACCATTTCTATGCAATGTTCGCTAAAAAGCTAAACATTGGGCATAAACCGCTCCACAGTTACATCTTTTTCAATCTTTTGATGACATTTTAGTGGTATGTTGCGACGCCATTGTTGTAAATAAATGCCTGCTGATACCTTTTCCGTTTATATTTAATGTAAGAAATTTGGGCATAAACAGTTTCCCCAATTACATGTTTTTCGATGTACTGAGGACATTTTGGTGAAATGTCGCACCGCTATTGTTGTAGATAACTTCCTGCTGAAACCTCTCTTGTATACATTGTAGGACAGGCTCAAAATCAATGTCGATGAACTCTACTCTATTTTAACATTCTTCCGCAACCTTATTTTCTAGTTACACTACAATGCACTGCTTCAGAGATCAGCAACGAGTATTCAAAACGATGAGTAGATTCGAGTCATACTTATAATTTCAGATACTTATACGCATTCATACTTATTTTAATATCATACTCATACTACTCATATTCAAAGTTAGAAATACTCATCGTAGTCATACTTAACAATACGCACGATGTGGTTGATTTCGAGTCGAAATTTTCGACTCTCCATGATTCAACATATACACGAAGCACAAAATAAGTATGATTCGAGTGCGAACACCACAATACTCGCTAGAAGTGTGCTTTGCTTGCTGTCTTTGTCTTTTCTTTTCTCTTCTTTTGTAAATGCAACAATAACTACTACTGTAAATTTTGATGAATGATTCGAGTGACTCGAATCATTCGTAAGTATTATAAGTATTTTTCTAAATTTATGAATCTGAATGAGTAGGCGTATGAATCAAACAACGAATCGAATGTTGTGAGTTTGATGTCAACGTTGTGCTCATACTCATTGCAACATATACTTATAAATCAATGTTGTAGCGAGTACGAATGAATCAGAGTAGTTGAATTTCAATACTCTTGACTCACTCATACTCAAAATTTCATGAGTACTTATGAGTAGCGAAAATACGATTCATTGCTGATCTCTGCACTGCATGAGCTTAGGCGTTCTTCTAAATCAAATTGGAATAAAAGCACACACGAAGCAATACAGAATTATTTATCTCAGTCGCAACGAGTATTCTTCGGCTATTTTACAAGGAAACTGAACTTCGGTGCCAGGAAGATGGTATATACAATACTGCCAAACTGTGCTTAACAGATGCGGATGAGAACTATTGCACAGGCCACTGTCGTGTAGGAAATCATACTGATAGACTCCACATTCCGTCAAATAATTTCTGCATTAGGATTAAGGAACTATCTTTCACTTCAGCTGTTTCTATGAAGAGACAGAGCTTTATACATACATAATTGATCATTACAAGCCTTCAGTCAGGATTACAACCTAGCTTCTCACGCGATTTATCTTGTGTGTGTTAATTTTATACATGAGTGACGGGAACGACAGATTTTTGTCAATTTTATTCACCCGCAAAGTCTTCCACTGCTGAAAGGAAGCCACCGCAAGAAATATTTTTTCATTTTTGGTTTTTTTTTTTTTTGGAGATGTCTGACCTGGGGTTTGAACCGTGGCCTCACGTCTAATAAACCAGCACACTACCTACTTGACTACAGCAACTTCTAACTGAGCTTTATAACTTCTTTCTCATTGATTTGTGATATCACAATGAACCTCAACTTTAATCTAATCTATTCAAGCAGTTTCCTATAACCAGTGGTGTTGTCGAGCCGGTACTTCCATTTTGGACAGGAACGCGTTCCCGAACTAAAGATGATTTCTAATAACGAGAATTGGCTGACGTTTTGAAAAAAAAAAAATTAAAAAGAACTGCTGATTTTTTTTTATATTTTTGACGAATTTTTATATGTATTTCTATAAATAAGGGTTTGAACCGAACCCGAACCGGAACAAAAACCGGAACGAACAGGCTTGTTTTTCCGAACCGTGAACTGTAGTCTGGAACGTTTTTTCTGCTGAACCGGAACTCGACCCGAACCGAAACAAATACGTAAACCCGAACCCGAACTAATTACTACTTAAGAATTTGAGTATTTAAAACCATTTTTTAACCCTTTCGGCCCCATTTAAATTTAACTGTTGCTACCAAGAGAATCACTTATTTTTTCCATACAAAAATGAAGAGCGGGTATTTCCGCCTTTTTATCGTTAAATTATGGTTTTTCCTTTCCTTTTTATGCTATATACAGGGCCGATCCTGGCGACGGGCGAAAATTGGGGGAAATCTCACTCCCCCCCGTCGTCAAATTTGGGACATGAGACCTAAAAAAAAACGCCGTCGTTAAATTTGGGACATGAGACCGCACAGAGCGACCGCCTACCCAGGATCGGCCCTGTCTATATAATTATATATACGCGTTCCGGTAAAAAAAAAAATTAGCACAACACCACTGCCTATAACCCAATCTATCCTAAAAAGTTGTTGAACGCGAACTAAATATTTTAAAAGAAATCTGTTATAGGGGTACTCTGTATTGAGTACCAATTTAATCAATCAAGTTTAAATTGAATTTCATTTCCAATCATTACTCTCATGTCAATAATAAAATGTAATTAAAATTCAAATACAAATCATACTTAACATGGCCCCTCGCTCAGCGGGCCATATTTCTTATTTAGGCCGATTAAAAAAAGAGAAGAAGAAGAAGTGTAGCTCCTCTGTGGTAATATAACAATACAAGAAGAAGAATAACAGCAAGAGTTGAAAATATGTAATTAATTATTGGTTTATTAAAAACAGTTCCTAATACTAGTATCAACTCTCCAACCATCCCTCCTTGCTCATGCAACATGTATTTTGTGGTTTTTATTGGAAAATATTTCCTTTTTTTTCTTTGTTTTTTTTTTTTTTTTTGGTTGCAGGTCTGCCTTATTTATGGCCTTAACAAATGTTAAGAAATTAGAGCAAATGTTTAGACATTAATTTTCACTCACTTACTCACTCAGTCACTTACACACTCACTTTCTTTCTGTTTTTAATTTTATTTTCTGGTTTTAATTTTAATTTTTATTTCATTCCGAATTGAAAGGGAACCCTTTTTTTTCTTCTCGTAGGTTTTTATTTAATGTGGGGCCGTCCATCTTCTCTCTCCTTTAAATAATTTTTTTTAAATTTTTTTGTTGTTGTTGTTTTTATTTTTTTTTTATTGTTTTTATTTGCATTGTTGATTGTCAGCATCAATTATTCAAACCTTTTCAGTTTTTGGGCAGAGGATAGATGTGATGATTGTCTCTGGATATGGCATTTACGGTGGCAGTAACAGCATGAGGCAATTTTTATTTACTTTTCATACCAACAACAAAAAAAAAAGAAAAACATTTTCTTCCTTTCCTCTTTTTTTAAAGGAAAATTAAAAAATTACCAACACAATGAGTGTGAAGTGAAAAAGAAATAAACTTATCACGCCTGAATTTGTCAATACAAAAGGATATGCCAACAGAGGAGCCTTAAATAAACCACAAAAAAGGAAAAAGTTCTCGAAAGAGTTTAGAAAAGAAAAAGTTTTCCATTTTCAATTCCATGGTTTTTTTTTGTTTCTTTTTTTCTTCAACAATTTGGCATGACAATGACAACAATTGCCAGCCAACACACAATCACATAAAGATGTACGAGCATGATGTTGTATGATGCTGTTGTTATTACAACCACAACAACAACAACACCACCAAAGTAAAATAACTTCTTCAAGACTTCAGGCTTAAAAGAAATTGCATTTCTACACCTTAATGTGGTTAACGCGCGCCTATTTCAACACCATAGGCTGGCAAAGGAAACTCTGTTCAACCCTTTATTTTCAGTTCATTTGCTGGTTGATATGGGAGCAGGGAGCGGCGAACGGTTATGCATGAGCATTTTGTCTTCTTTAGAATATTTCCCCGCTTGTAGTTGTTATTATTGTTGTTGGCTCATGATAAATGCAAAATACTTTCGCATATTTTCTGTTTTGGGTTGAGTTTTTATTCGCTTTTTTTCAGAGTCTAAGATAACCCAGCAAGTACTGTTAGTATGACAGCAGAATGTTAGGCTAGAAGATTTACCCCCCACCATAAGATATTTGAAGAGTTGCAATACATTTTAGAAGAATTAGCAATAAATTATGGGGAAATAAAAAAGATCACCGTAGTCGAAAAAGGAAAATATGAAAATATTTCTTCGGCGACTTCTTCTCAGCAGATTTCTGGTAAAAACTCTGAGAGCAAATAAAATTGCCATGAAAAGCTTCTCAAAACTCTGTCGTTCGGAGTCTACTTTAAACTGTAAGTCCCGCCACTCATGTATCAAATTAACGCACACAACACAAGTGGTGTGAGAAGCTAGGTCGTAATCCTGACTGAAGGGTTGTAATGACCAATTATGTATGTATGTGCACGTATTAGCTTTAGGGACCTCTGTGAAGACATAGAGGGTCTGACGCAGGTGGCAAAAGTGTACAAAGTTCTTGCGAAAATCTAATCTGGAATAGTGATGTCATTGTGAAGGTAGGATGTTAGCTCTACAGATAGCGAAAAGGATAAGGCATAACAGCTGTTGCAAACACACTCCCCAGAAAGTGCTAAATTGCATGCTTTTTAATGGCAGAAATATGAACAGACAGCGTGCAACTCATATCTGTACCGTAGAAGGGACTAAATGGCCGTTAAGTACGAGTATTCCTATTGATTAAAATTTTTCCCATCCTACTGCAAAGAAACTTATGCCTGTACAATACCTATATGTACAGTGAGCGTCAAAAGAAACTGTACATTAAAAAAAATATAGTGCTTTTCTTAATTATAGCACCAGTCTCATTTTTGTTAAATAAGAAGCTTTATTTACAAAAAATGTCGATACTTAAAACTTAGTAATCCCCCCCTTAAATATTCGATCTTTCATACTCTTGTAAAGATTATTTCATATTTCTCCGTCTATTTTCTCCCACTCTTCGAATATTTTTAATTTAAAATCTTCAACACTGGTAAATTGTCCGTTATTTGAATATACTCTTTGGATAAGAATTCCCCAAACGTTTTCAATAATATCCATGTCAGGAGAAAACCTCAATTGATTGGTTACGAAACCATTCCATACTCTGTCTGCTGACATGAATTCTAGCATTGTCCTGTTTGAAAACATATTTTTTTTTTTTTTCATTATTTTCTCTCAAGAATTGACCCCTTCTTCTATAGCTAAGGACAGTAATGTACTCTGTCCTATTCATTCGCGTAGATGGAAACTGAAGTTCGAAGCATTCACTTGAAGAAATTCCCCCCATACCATGGGACTACCTCCCCCAAAATTTCTTTTAGTAAAATACTTTGGTGCCTTTCTAAGGTCACGCCAGTAGTATCGGTAGCCATCTGGTCCACCTATGTTCCACTTTTTTTCATCAGAGAATATGACCTCAAGACAAAAAATTTTATATTCATTGTTTGTTATTATTGAAATGCTGGTGGTGCTATAATTATGAAAAGCACTTTATATATGTACATTCATAAATTATCGTTATTTTTATTTTAAAATTGTTTCATTGGCAGTTTTTAAAATTAAGTGATAAAAGTTGAATTTGGTGATTGTTAGAATTTTATCCATAGTGTACAGTTTCTTTTGACGCTTAGTGTATATGTCGTAGTAGCTTACCTCTTGGGAGGCAGACGAAAAGCACGGTTAGTCGTGTTCTTTTCACCACAGGGAATCAAGAATACCGCACACCCAATAAGCCTCATATCACTTACGTTGAAAATATTTACTTGGGGAAGCTATGGACAATTACAAAAGATGTGAAATATTTCGCCGGGTGCCATGAATCACGTGCATTGCTTGATTGGTTATTACAACCCTTTAGTTAGGCTTAAAACCTAGCTTCTCACAGCACTCATGTGGCCTGTTTAAATTTTATCCATGAGTGGCGGGACCTACATTAGTCAAGGGTTTTACGTGAGCAACGCCACGATGGCACACCCCAAGGTGCTCTAAGCACGGTTGGAAACAAAGCGTCTACCTACGCCCCCACGCACAATGATGCATATCATTGATTACATCACCACACGTAAGTGCTAATTCGAAACCATGCATTTGGACATGACTTCCCTCTTGGTAAGGGGGAAAGTGGTTGAGAGTGCAACGCCAGACGGGACCTACAGTTCAAAGTCGAAATCTTACGACAGATTTTTGAGAAACTTTTAACGGCAATTTTATTTTACCAGAAGACGGTTGAGAGCAGACCGCCCTCTTTTCGTTTTGTTCGAGATGTCTGAGTCAGGGGTTGAACCATAAGCTCTTGTCTAATAGAGTAACGCACTACCTTCTAAAATATGGCGAAATGCATAAAGTGCGGGCAAATCTACTAAAGCGGCTCTTGTAGAGCTTTTGACAACCATTCAGGAGTCCTTGAACGACATGGAGGTAACTTTTCTGATATACAGCGCATAACTGATAACACTCCCCAGGAGGCCTTAGGTTATAGATGCTCGAGGTTTTATACACACGATCTGCGAAAACAAATACAGGAAAAGCAATACTAAGAAACGACATGACGAAAGCTGTGATGATCTCCAAGTGCTTGCACTCGAAAGCTTTGAAATATTTTCTCAGGTAAAGGAATGTAATTCCATTAGATTAGTTTGGATGACGGACTACCATGGAAGCGTTTTTTTTTTTTGCAATAAATTTTAAAAATTTTACTCCTTGAATTGTTCACTGGGTTATACATATTGTGGCACTTTGGTAAGTGTGTATGAGTCAAAAAAAAAGCAAACAAAACTGGTGCCGCTTTGGTATGTAAAATAAAAAAAAACTGCGCGTGGAGAAGACTGTTGCTGCAGAACCACTTAAGACAAATTGCGGGTAACAAGCACCATTCAACACGCAATGAAAGAACAAAAAAATTCCAACAAAAATTGAAAAATATTTTCTAAATCCTTCAACAACAGCATCACACAGATAAACAGAACGAAAGAAAAAAATGCTGGTAAGAGTATGAGAAAAAAAGAAAAGAAGAAAAAAAAACTGGCAAAATAAATGAAAAAATAAACGAAAGGATTTTCCTGTTGTTACCACCAGAGAATGAAATGAAAAATCTGCATACATTTCTTAACAAATTTTTTTCTCTTTTTTTTTGTTTTTTTTGCTGTAAAAAGAGTTTTTCTTTTCTGTGGCAAATTTATTGGTGTTGTTGTCGTAGCATTTGCGTGTTTTTTTTTTTTTTTTGGAGGGGGCCAAATAGAAATGATTGAGTGTAAACAGCTCTGGTCTACACCCTTTCCTTTCCTTTTCTTTTCTTTTCTCGAAAGTTTTTGAACTTTTTTTTTTGTGGTACTTTAACGCTACTTAAGGCTCAAGTATGTCATGCCAAAGAAGTGAAAAAAATATCGTGTTTTGTTGTTGTATTTATTAAAAACAATTTAATATTAGAGGATTTTGTTGTTGTTGTAATTTCTTATCTTTTGGCTTTTGTTGTCATATGAGTTGTAAGAACGCTTTTAGCAATTTACACCCCCATTTTCTAACGTCTTCTTAAGGCATTGAAAATGGGGTTAAGGTTGGTGTGTGTTTGGTGTTGGGTGTTGGCGTTTGCATTAGTCAATCATATCTTAAGGAAGAAAACTTTTTGAAAGTGTTATGGAAATATGACGAATGCTTTTTACAATGAATCAAATATTCATTTGAAGGATTTTATCTAACTTGCCATTAGATTTTCTATTCATAATTTACGCTTCCATCTCTTCAGGTACACCTTAACAATCTTGTTTATATTCTCTCTCATCTCTCATCTCTATTGCGTGCTACTCAACCACCCACACTCTCAAGTGTGTTTAATGTTGTATTAAAATACAACCGAAAGATGGTTGTGCGCTTTATCTCGCCTAAAACATCAGAAATTAGTATCACCGTGTCAAAATTCGTTACATTTTGTCCTCCTACTTAGAATTTCCCTCACCGCCTGCTACTTACTGCTCATCTGCTAGGCAGTTTGTTAGTTACTCTGTCAAGCCATTAGAATGATTGACAAAATTTTGTTTTTAATTTTTTCGCAAAAGGGATTGGGAATTTTGTGTCAGACAGACACCTTTGACATCTTCTACTCTGTTCTGTTCTGTTCGTATTCTACGCTGTATTTTCTCTGGGGGATTGTAAGTGGTTACTTTACTTTACTTCGTCCGTTTATGCAGTTTTCAATCAAGATTGTTCGTCTAATGAAATTCATTAAAGAGCATAAAATTCTTAAAATAGATTCTTATCTTTAAGAGCACAAAGGTGGCTTGATGGAGGCTGTTACTTTTGTAATTAAACAAGCCTCACAATTAACGCCGCTAACAAATTGAAATGGAAGTGTTAATGATTGAAATATTTTGGTTTTTAAAAACATATTGAAGACATAGGAAATGTATTCAAGGAGATAAAAATTAATTTCACACTTTCAAGCCTATGTAAGTATCTTTATTTACTTCGGGCAGGCATACGGATGTGAAAGTTTAATGGGTGGCATCAATTTTGTGTGTTAACAACAAACTTCACGTTAATTTAATTAAAAAAAAATTAATCTCTGCTTGAATAGATTTTCTAGAGTCCAGAAACGATATTACCCGTATTGCTTTTAATGACTAATCACTACAGAAGTTAATGTTAATATTGGAATCAGCAACCCGTTAGTATCGCCAACCATTTCAATTTAATAGTCAAATAAATAGAACTTGTGATCTCTGGAAATTTAAAATCAACGTGTAATCCTATTGTAAATATCATGTAAGTTGGGTTAAACTGCCAGCCACCTAAATATGCCTAGCCTAAATGCTGTATAAGGTCCCGTTGTAAAACCGTTGGTTTTTATTCCGTCATTGAACTATAACTCCTGATTTGTATTGCCCTTCCTAATAGCTTTCTGTATTCGAAAAATTATAGAGAAGATGTTATGTGGTCTCATCCTCTTCCAAGTCATTACAGCTTCAATAGAAGTCGTTGTGAGATATTCGCAGTCTCCGAGAATATGTACCCAGAGAGTAGTGTCTTGCCATAACTGCCATGAGATTCTTAAGATAAATTCTAGTTAGGTTTAAGTCAACATTTATTCTGCATATACAGGGTGGGGCAAAAGTCGCGAAGGGATTTGAAAAATTAATAACTTTTCTAGTTTAATTTTTTTTTATTTTTCTTTTTAGGACTTGTAAAATAAATCTGGGAGTTTAATTTTGGAAGGTTACAACGTTATCCAGCGAACCAAAATCATAGAACTTTATTTTGAACATCATCGATCAATAATTCAAACTCAACGAGCCTATCGTCGTCATTTTAATGTGCGGAATTCACCATCCGAATCAATTAGTGACACGTTTTCAGGAACAAGGCTCACTAAGGGATCTTCCACGAAGCGGAAGACCACATTCTGTAATTAATGAAGCAAATATTCAACGCGTTCTGGAGAGTGTTGAGGAGAATCCTGAAACATCAACTCGAAGGCGTTCTGCTGAGCTGCAAATGTCTCGGCGGCCTTAACGCAGAATATTAAAGGGAAATTTACATCTTTTCCCATACAAGCTGCAGTTAGTGCAAGAACTAAAGCCACGAGATTCCCAAGAACGATTAAACGATTAAACCCCTTCGTGACTTTTGGCACACCCTGTACATATAAGTATAGGTGGGCCAACTTTGTCTAGTCTCGATCTTATCTTTTCTTAAGAAATTAGTAAAATTTGTTTGAAATCATTTGTTTGTTCCACTGCAGTGAAATGCAAATCTCACGTTAGTATTCATTCGAATTTTCTTTTGTTGTTGATGAGAAACTATCCGTCAAAAAAGTCGAACTATTGAACTACGGTTTTGTTATCCTGAATTAACCACTTTTTACAAATCACTGTGCAATGCATTGTAACAAAATATTTCCACCATTATTGGGATAAAAATAAGCTAATTTCGACACATAAACCGGCATATGCTGAAAAGATATATTTATTAGTTCAGTGCATCAAAATAATGCAAATTATAGCCCATATTATATCCTTCATATCACCCCAGAAGAATCTTTAAATATTTAACGTACCTACCCAGTTCATCAGAAATGAAATTTCCTATGTACTGGAGTCCATAAAAGAGCTACTTTTGAATGACTCATAAGTCATCATTTACGGATTTAGACATTCATGAGAATTAATCGCTGCCCGGCTGTCCAAATTAGCGGATTACATACACACAACGGTATATCTCACAGTCTACTCTATCCTGCATTTTGGAGTCATCGGTATGTATCTTAAGGGCCTTACCAGAGACCTACGAAAAGTTCTGATTAGAATTATAAAAACAAGTTACATATTTTTACGATTTTACCTTTTAAAAACGTTTAACATATGAGCTCGTAGAGTGCAAATAAAATAAAAATAAATTTGTGTTTAGTTTTAATTAAGATTCTTTCTTTTCGTACAATTCTGTGTGCCACTGTTCACAACTTGATGTAAACAACAACAATTGCTTTGTTTGTTATTCCTTTGTTTACACCCTTTACTTAAACAATAACAATTACTAGACAATTGTCCGACTGATCTTAGTAACGGAGATCTTCAAACCACGATTATTGTCTTCAAACGCACCGCGTCTTCAGACTGACGGAACTTTTAATAACTCCGTCGCCTGCTTTGCCTTGCCTTTTATATCCCAGGGTAAACAGTCTGAATGCTCTTGAAGGCGAATGACATCGCCTTTTCGAAATCTTTCATAAATGTAAACATCGTTGTTTCATTATTGTATTGTTTGTTTACATTTATTCCTGTAGTGTTTGTTGGTATATTTTAGTTTACGTGTTTCTCATTTTTTTATGCTGGTGTTTTTTGTTATATTACACAGTGCGATAATTTGTAAACAAGTTCATTGTTTTTGTAGCTTTTGTTAATAATTTTAATGTTAAACCATGTAAAAGAGAAACACCAGTATCTAAATTTTTTTTCATTTCCGTAACAATATCATGAAAATTATAGTGAAACATACAGTCGAAGACCCGAATATGTCTATGGCCTCCAAGTATTTCAGTATGTATAGAGACCAGAAGTTGCCGTAGTCTAGTAGGTGGTGTGTTGGCTTATTGGACTGAAGGCCCGAGTTCGAATCCCAGGTCAGACATCAAAACGAAATTATGAAAATATTTCTTCGGCGACTTCCTCTCAGCAGATTTCTGGCAAAAACTCTGAGAGTATTAAAATTGCCATGAAAAGCTTCTCAAAAAACTGTCGTTCGGAGTCGACTTTAAACTGTAGGTTCCGCCACTCATGTATAAAAATTAACGCACACAACATAAGTGGTGTGAGAAGCTAGGTCGTAATCCTGACTGAAAGGTTGTAATGACCAATTATGTATGTATGTATGTATAGAGACCAGAGACACACGCCTTTATTTCAAAGGAAAATCATAGGAATGTCATTTTTTATCTCGTTTTCTTTGTTTTTTTTTTTTTTTTAGTTATTGTTCGTACTTCTAATGGGTACTAATGATTACTCTAATACATAACCTCCTTCCAATCAGTAGTTTTCATAAGAAATTTCTTTTAAGTTTTTTGCATTAACATCCTCAATTCTGTTGGTGTACAGAAGGACTAGAAAATTACGCAATCATTTATAAACACATATAGTCTTGAACAGAACGAGGATCAGAACACTTAAGAATTGTAAATCATTTGTAAATATTTAGGTTTCCCAAGGTGTTGATTGTTAATCTTTTACAACAACAAGTACAAAAAAACAAAGCATTTTTAATGAGACAAACATTTTGTTAACAGGGTTAAGGGGGGTCTTTACTATTTGATGTGAAAGAAATCTTTAACAATTTTCTCTGTTGCCTAATAGGAAAATTGCTTAAGGAGAACAGCAAATAAAATGAAATAAAAAAAAACAGAAAAACTCAAATGAAATGTAAGAAACCAAAACAAAACAAAACAAATAAATTGAAAATCTCATTAATTTCAATTAGGCATTCGACCCTCCAATGTATTGACACAACAACAGTTGTAAACTTTTTCGTTCTTTTTATCCTTCTTTTAACTTTCTTATGTTCTTGAATACTTTCTTTTTTTTTTTTGCTTGTTTTTTTTTTTTGTTTTGCTTGTCATCTTTGGTAAAAAGAAAAAAACTCCTTCTCTACAATTTAGTTCTTGGAAAACGAATGCAGGAACATGTTGCTATGTTGTGTTGTGTTGAGCACAAGTTTAACAATGTCAAGTTTTTGTTGTATTTTCCAAGTTTTTTCTCTTTTTTTTCGTTTTTTTTTTTTTGTTTTCTACAGAAAAACAAATCTATGAGGAGCTGAAAACATTCAGAAAAAAAGGCAAAAAAAGAAAAACTGACTAGAAATCCTTAAAGAAAATATAAGACAAACAAAAATTATGATGTTTTCTTCCCAAAAATATACATAAAATGAACACACAATTACACATACTTTCCCCTATACATACACACATATGAATGCACATACACATGTATGTGGCTATACACATACACATGTTTAAGACTCCTTTTTTTCTTGTCTCTCTCCCTGGAGAGTCATTAAAAATGTAAAAAAAACCAGAAGAAATAGAAAAATAAGTAGAAAAACAAGAAATTATAACAACAAAGAAATAATTTTTATGTTAAACAACAACAATTATATGAAGAAAAATTTGTTGTTGTGCTTTCCTTTATATTTACACACACACACATACTTCCCTAAACGTATTTATGGCGACATAATCCTTAGAAAGTCACACACTTGCAATCAAAATACGCTGCCAAATAAACAATAGATTTCCCCGCCAGTATGTTTATAAACAAATATGTGGGGTTATATGGGCACAATTATTTCTTATGATTCTTACAAAATATTCTCGAATAGAATTAGAAATCTCCGCAAAGAAACAACGTGCAGCAGTTGAATCCTCAGACTACATCATGTCTAAGACAAGACTAGATAGAACTAGACTAGACTAGGCTAGTGAAAAAAAATTGAAACCTTTTTTTAAAATGATATGACTACCCAAGCTTAAATTTACTCATGCGGGGCAGTATTCCATTGATTCCTCAAGGATCCCACATAAAAGCAAGCCAGCATAAATAGCGGAACACAGAGGAACTTGAATAACCCCGCTGCGCAATATCTACATACACACACACATAATTGGTCATTACAATCCCATTACAATCCCCATCATTACAAGACTAACATCGTTTATGAACAAGTATAAAATTATAAATGGAAATCAATTTGGCTTTCAAAAAGGGAAAAACATAAATAAATTACTGGGAAATTTCACAAACTATATCAACAGCAGCCTTAGTAAACATTTGCACTGCCTAGTACTATTTATAGATTTTAGTAAAGCTTTTGACACTCTCAGGCATGACAGACTTCTACGAATGCTAGAGAGAATTGGTATCAGAGGAAATACGCTAGAATGGTTTAAAAACTATCTTGAGTGCAGAACGTATCGAGTGAAAATATGCAACAAACATAGTGAAGAGGTAACAATAGATTGTGGTGTACCACAAGGCTCTAAACTTGGACCAATATTGTTTATAATATATGCCAATGAGATGATAAGAGTTCTTAAAGGTAACTCAACATTCGCCTACGCAGATGATACCGCAATTGTGGTCGCAAATAAGAACATTGAAAACGCTATATCAGTGATGCAGGAACAATTAAATACAGCTACGAAATGGTGTCACGATAATGGACTTGTCATCAATGCAACAAAAACGAAAATAATGCATATAAAACCGCCGCATCTTTCAGATAAGAATATTCACATAAAATTTCATGACAATGAGTGTCTACACAAGAGAGCCAAAAACTGTAATATAATAGATGACACCTGTAACACGATAATTGAAGTAGTAGAAACATACAAATACTTAGGCGTATATGTCGACAACAGATTTAAATGGAAGGTACATATCATACATCTTCAAAAGAAACTTCGAAAATCTGCGCATATGCTTTTCCATTTAAGTTACTGCTCTACCTACGACATATTAAGGCAAGCGTACTATTCGTTGGTCGAATCATATATAAGACACGGCATTACAGCATGGGGCGGCTCAACACACTGCAGGATACTTCAAAACACACAAAATCAAATACTTAAAAACATGAAAAAAATATCCGCTTTTCAAATAGATTATATAGCAACAATCACTCAATACAAAATAGTAGTAACAACATGCAACGAAACACACCAAGATACGGTATTACGTCATCTAACATAACCAACTTCTCAGCACCATATACACCACTACATAATATTTCCATCAACACAAACAACAACACATATACATTATCTAATTTACAAGCAAGAAACACATCACTAATAACAACTAACAACGAAATAACAAGAACAATAGACACTATAACTAATACAACAACTAATATCACAACAAATACAATAGTAAATTCCACAACAAATAGAATACCAATAAACATAACGCACAACAATGAAAGAAACAATATCAATACGTATGCAGTACAAAATAACAGTGAAACGCAGCCCTACAATGTGAACAACTACGCAGACAACAGAACGCTACAAATTGTAAATCCGAATCTCGGGAATATTAACCTTGCTTCGAAACTTAACGTCTTAAACGTCAAGAGTATATATTATTTCACAATAATTAATGAATTTTATAAGGACAATAGATTTCTCAAGGTTATTGATCATGCGTATAACACAAGACGGCGAACAGAAGGAAGATACAAAATTAGCAAATTTTTTAACGAATATGGCAGAAACGAGCTTAGCGTTACCTTACCAACAATTTGCAATAAAATACCGGTGCATATTATTAATGAACCTCATAAATTAAAAAGAAAGAAACTTTTAAAAAATTATTTTATAAATTCGCAATGAACTTTTCTCACTCACACTTATCAATTTGAACTCGGCACACTAAAGTTATAATAATTTATTCTATCCTGCTGACAAGCCTATGGCTTAGCAGATATATTTTAAGTAACTATGATTTATGTAAATAATTCTCGTAAATAATTCTTGTAAATAATTCTTGTAAATAATTCTTGGAATAATATATTTAATGAAATTTTTAATTAGTAAATAATAATATTAATAAATAAATAAATAAAAATTAAAAAAAAAAAAAAAAAATTTATCAGGATTACGACCTAGCTTCTCACCGCACTTATGTTATGTGTGTTCATTTTATACATGAGTGTCGGGACCTACAGTTTAAAGTCGACTCCAAATGACAAATTTTTTGAGAAACTTTTCATGGCAATTTTATTTAACTCTCAGAGTTTTTGCCAGAAATCTGGTGAGAGGAAGTCGTTGGAGAAATATTTTTTTCATAATTCGTTGGTGACTTCTATAACTAAATACTCATAATACCAGCGGAAGATTGCCATTTCATATGATACCTTGCAACTAATCGAAGGTGAGAAATGATCGAACAAAATCTTAGTCAAACTTATATGATATGTCTGTAAGACAAGTAGTTTCAAACGGACATATTTTTTTTGTAAGGAAAACACAAACAAAATTAAGTCTTTTTGTTCACTAACCTCACGGAAACAGCACAAGTCAGCGACAAGTGTATGTGAATGGAAAATTTTCGTTCTGTATTTCCCTGGCTGTTGCCAATATTCACAGCGATAGGAAGAGATTTCTTTGGAATAAATGAACAAATTTCGAGGAATCGTTCTGCCTCCCATATAAGATCATTTCATGCAAATGTTGACCGCGACTGTGCCTCAAATGGTCCATCCGCTTTGTTCAATTTTGGCATACTCTTTCCAACATTTCGCCCGGTATCTCACGAATAAATGCTTCAATGTTGTTTTCCAATGCGTCAATTGAAGCGGGCTTGTCTGTATAGACATGAGCTTTAGCATAACCCCACAAAAAATAGTCTATAGGCGTTAAATCGCACGATCTAGGCGGCCAATTGACCGGTCCCGAACGTGAAATAAAATGTTCACCGAACTCGCCTCTCAATAAGTCCATTGTTACGCGTGCTGTGTGGCATGTGGCACCGTCTTGTTGAAACCACATGTCATGCAAGTCAAGCTCTTGCATTTTGGGCAAAAAAAAGTTGGATATCATCTCACGGTAGCGCTCACCATTCACAGTTACGTGACGATTCGCAGCATCTTTGAAGAAGTACGGTCCAATGATGCCAAATTCAGTGATTTGCAAGCGTTGTTCGTTTGTAAGACGATTCATGGTTAAATTATAGACCAAACTGAAGATGTTTGACAGTGAAACAAAACACGAAACGTGCGTGAGCTGTTTAAACCAGTGTTGCCAAAAAGATAATAGCTAAAAAATCACCCTTTACATAATTGATCATTACAACTTTTCAGTCAGGATTACGACATACATAGCTTCTCACGCCACCCATGTTGTGTGTGTTAATTTTTATCCATAAGTGGCGGAACCTGCAGTTTAAAGACAACTCCGAACGACAGATTTTTAAGAAACTTTTCATGGCAATCTTATTTTTTACTCACAGAGTTTCTGTCAGAAGACTGCTGAGAGAAAGTCGCCGAAAGAAATATTTTTTCGTATTTCGTTTTGTTAGAGACATCTGATTTGAGGTTTGAACGGCGGCCTTACGTCTAATAAGCCAGCACACTACCTATGTACCTAGACTACGGCGACATCATTATAACTTGTAATTAATACCCAGGTGGCAAAAGGACTACTTAGAGTGAGGGAAGCTTGACTGTCTTGACTTTATTAGGATGCTTATTTAACTAGAGCGAAGGTTTACCTACTAGACATGAACTAAGCTTTTAACATTGCTAAGCTCTTAGAAATCTTAAGGTCTTGAAATTTGTCTTAAAAATGTAATTAAGTAAGTAAAATTGTAATTAATTCATTCTTAAACTTTTATTCCTTTTAAATGAACGTCAAACAATATTTTTTTAAAATGTTCCCTTATATTCCCATAGTCTTTGTCATTTCTTTACAGTATGTCATAAAGGACATTTTGGAATATGATCATGAAAAAGCCCTTCTTTCTCCAAGACATAACAACGTCTGAAATCTTGTCGTTTCATCATTCACAAAAACAAAAATTCTTCTATTCTCCAACAGTACTCACTCACATATGAGTGGCTGCAGCAAAAACTGTTTGCCGACTGTCTCATCAGTTTCTCTTTCAACATCTTCTTCTGTCTACTACGTGGTGTTTACATAGGCTCAACTGAACAGTTTCAATGTTTGTCTTTGATTTTGGTCAACTGTCAACACAATTGTGTGTGTGTTTGTGTGTGTATGCATTTTCATGAAATTTGTCTTGAAATATTTTGCAAAAAGGATATGAAATGACTTGCACACATGATGCACTCACTTGTCTTTAGAGTTTCCAGGTGATGTTTGTCTAAAGAACTTTTCTTCTGATAAAAAAGAAAATCGCGAACGTAAATATTGAAAAAGCTTGAAACGATTGTGAATGATTTGAAAGGGAAGCAACAAAACTTTCATTTCTTGAATGAAACTTCCAAAACAATTTTACGCAGCATACAACTGTTGCTTGACATCTTATAACATCGGATTTCTTATTAAAAGTGGGCAAATGCATGCATCTCTGAGAAGATAATATTTTGGGAAAACTGGAAACAGAAAATTGGATCGCCGACACGTAGACTGTTTTTCAGATACATACATATTTTTTTTTTTTTTTTTAAATTGGTCATTACAACCCTTCAGTCAGGATTATTGACCAAGTTTCTCACACCACTTATGTTGTGTGTGTTAATTTTATACATAAGTGGCGGGACCTACAGTTTAAAGTCGACTCTGAACGACAGATTTTCTGAGAAACTTTTCATGGCAATTTTATTTACTCTCAGAGTTTTTGCCAGAAATCTGCTGAGAGGAAATCGCCGAAGAAATACTTTTTGTATTTTGTTTTGATGCCTGGCCTGGGGCTCGAACCCTGGCTTTACGTCTAATAAGCCAACACACTAACTGCTAGACTACGGTGACTTCAGATACAACAGATTATTGACATATTGATAGAAGTTTTATTCAAATGCCAATGACTGCAGAGGCAAGACAATTTAAAAATCAGATACGGGAAGAAAGTTAAAATCCTTGATTCAGGAAGAGTTTTAAGGGAACTCGCAGTAGAAAGGAAGCTCTTATAAATACTTTAGTTTCCTAACAGTGAAATCAATGAATGAAGTTTTTTTTACTTTTACTTACTTATTTACTTAATTGGTCATTATAAGCCTTCAGTCAGGATTACAACCTGGCTTCTCAAGCCACTTCAGTTGTGTGTTAATTTTATCCGTAAGTGCGGAGCCTACAGTTTAAAATCGACTCCGAACGACAGTTTTTTTTTTTTGAGAAATTTTTCATGGCAATTTTATTTTTTACTCACAGAGTTTTTGGCAGAAAACTGCTGAAAGTCGCCAAAAGAAATATTTGTTTGGTATTTCGTTTTGTTAGAGATAACAGACCGGAGGTTTGAACGACGGCCTCACGTTTAATAAGCCGACACACTACCTACTAGACTCTACTTTTAGTTCAGCGAATTGAAAGCACAAACTATCAAGTCCAATTTAGATTACCTACAAGAGTATTGAGGGGATATTTAGCTGTGAGAATAAGAGCAGGCTATTATAGGTTTTTTTGAGTACATCTCAGGTAATTGTACAAAAGAGGCTTTGAGCCTCTGGAGGTAGGCAAACATAAATAGAGAAGTTATCTACATGACCTAAAAATAGAGAGAAATGGTTTAAATTTAAAACAATAAGAAAGGCTCCTAATGTCCATCAAAATTACAAACGCTATGTCCAAATGATATCAACAGGAATGATGGTTTACCTTAATTAGTCACTACAATCCTTCAGGGGGAATTACGACAAAGCGTTTCTCACACTACTTATGTTGTGTGCGTTAATTTTTATCCATAAGTGGCAGGACCTACAGTTTAAAGTCGACTCCAAATGATAGATTTTTGTGAAACTTTTCATGGCAATTTTATTTTTACACTCAGACTTATTGCCCGAAGGCCGCTAAGGCCCTAGGATTTGAACTATGGCTTCACATCTAATAAACCAACACACTACGTACAAGACTACGGCGACTTCTTTCTCTCATAGTTTTTGCCGGAAATCTGCTGAGATAAAGACGCCGAAAAAACATTTTCTTCGTATTTCATTTTGTTTGAAACGTTTGACCTGAGGTTTGAGGCATGGCCTCTAATAAGCTAACTCACTTCCTACTAATCCTACTACTCTTCTACTGAACATCAAGATGGCAAATGCCATGTCCAAAATGATAACAACAGGAACTTTGGTATGCTTGCAGCAGAAATGATACTGTTAAAAATAAAAATAAATTTGTGTTTAGTTTCATATCAATTCTTTATTGTTCGCACAATTCCGTGTGCCACCTTTCACGACTTGATTTAAACAACAACAATTTGCTTTAATTGTTATTGTTCTTTTACACTCTACCGCGTACACAATAACAATTGTTCGTTAGATCTTTAATACGGAGATCTTCAAACCACAATTATTTTCTTCACACGGAACGCTTCTTCACACAAGACTGACTGAATTCTTTCTGACTTCGTTGCCTGTTTAATTAGACAAACAGGGCTAGGCCATCAGGTAGGTAAAGACCCAAACATTCCAAGTCGATTTATCGATGAAAAGTAAAAATCGTTTCAAGTAGATGTAACAGCCTCTGTGCTCTGAGTGTATCTGCAAACATAAAAAGAAACAAAAAGAACCAAAGAAGCATAGTCACAAAGAGGTCGGGAATTAAAGTTACAGGGATGCTGCTATTTAGAAACTAAGCACTACGATGAGTGCAACAAATACTTTATTCCGTAACATCAACACACTCTTTGAAAATTCTACATTTAGGCGTTAAGGTAAGCGTAGATAGAAGCAAAGACGCAAACCAAAACCATAAGTTTGAAGGAGACAAGACAGAAAAAGGAGTGTAGGAAAATAGTTAAATCTTAAGGATTTTTACAAACTTAAAAACTAAATCCGGTGTTAATTGAGTTATCGTTTATTGTACTTGAATTTAACACTTCACTTTTAAATTTATTTCAAAACAATTTAAAAAAAAAAAACTTTCGAAGAAATTTTCTCATTTTGCCAAACAATAGCAGAATATTTCTTGTCTATTGTCTTGGCAGCATACATTCAGTCATTCATGCATTGAAATTCAAAAGACTGAGAATGAATACTTTGATTCACGAAAACATTGAAAGGAATGAAAGGAAAGCAAAGCAATGAAGGTAAATTGATAATAGCAAGCTCTGGCAGTTAGAGGAGGAGTTGGGGAAGAAGTTGGTGGAGTAGTTGGAGTGATTTTAGTACTTTTTCTTTATTGTCAGTTATTTATTATTAATAAAATAAGTACTTTGTGCTCATCAAGAGTGTGGCTGTGGCAGGGCTGTGCTGTACTACGCTGTATACTATATTGTCTGGTATTGTGGCACAGGCATTGTTTGTTTTATGGGCCACAAAAAGCATTCTTCCAAAAGTAACCTCTGGCTGCTGGAAACCATGTTAAAACAAAAAAAAAATACTCTTTTTAGATACCTTTAATGTACAGCATAAACTCGCATGAGTATAAGCATGAAGGCCAGTATATGGGGGTAGTATGAGTGGGGGTAGAATAATAAAAAGGGTGCGTAATTTTGGATACTTTACGGTAAAGCATTTGAAACAATTTTCCATAGAATCTCAAGTCTAGTGGTATTTGTTTTGTTTTGTTTTGTTTTCATTTGCTTTTCTTTTATTTCGTTTTTTTTTTTTTGTAGAACTCATTCATAATTTGGAGATTTTTCTTCTTGTTGCGTGCATCGTATGCTGCGTTTAGCTTTTTATTTGTGAAGTGAAGTAAAAATTGTGCTGCCTATAGTTTATTGCCGCGATTTGTCTTGAGCACCTTTTTTTCCTTTTTATTGTCTACCTTTTGTTTGTTGTTATTACGCCACTCCACCCGTTCCACTTGACAACCGTATATTTATTTTATATTCCGCTTTTTTATTTGTTGCTTTTGTTTTGTTTCGTTTTTTAACTGTTTGTTGTAATTTTTATGATACTTGCGTAAATTTTTATTTTTTTTTTTTAGAACGTAGGAACACTCACCTTACACTTGAGCACGCATTGGTTTGACGTACAGTGGCAAACAAAATATTTTTTTTTTTTTCGATAGTTTTTTTTTATTGTATCTTCATTTTTATGAACTAACAATAAGTGTTCAAATCTTAAGTTTAAAGTTAATAAGTATTGATGTCCAGCCAGTGCCAGACAAAAATTCTAATTTTCAAAATGTTAATAAATGATTTGTGAAGAAATCATCTGAGTTCGATGGTGTCCCTCCTTCTCAAGCGGGTATGTCCACTATGTTGAAGGATGTTTCGAGCGAGAGGATTTGGATGTATTTCCAGCTTCTTTAAATATTTCGTCACATATTTTGAGATTTCGCTCTTGACCAGTGGGACGTCAAGGTCTTTATGAATATTGCTGTTTTTAATATACCAAGGAGCGGCAGTTATCATTCGTAGGATTTTATTTTGACGGCGTTGTATTTTTTCAATATTAGAAGAAGCCGTGCCCCATAACTGGGTACCATAACTCCATATTGGCTTCAATATAGATTTGTAGAGCAAGAGTTTACAATCGAGGCTAAGAACGGAATTTCTACCGATAAGCCAATTGATTTGGACTGCTTTCAGTTTCATTTGGGTCAATTTTGCATCGATGTGATATTTCCATGTGAGACGTCTATCCAAGTGAATACCGAGATATTTAACATGAGTATGTTGCGGCACTCTCTGGTTGTTAATACTGATGGGCGAACATGTTTCTTTCCGTAGGGTAAAGGTGATGTGGACACATTTTTGTTCATTGATTTTAATTCCCCACTGATTAGCCCATTTCTCCACCTAGGTAGCATGGTGCTGTAATTGACTTGAGGCATCTTTTGGATTTTTGTGGGAGCAAGGAAAAGCCGTATCATCAGCAAAAGTTGATGTGTGTGTAGTACTGCTTGTTGGCATATCTGCGGTGTATAGCAAATATAAAATTGGTCCTAGGATACTGCCTTGTGGAACACCAGCCTTTATAAGTTAAGAGCAACTTAAAAAATCTCCTTCTTTAATTATGAACTTTCGATCGATAACATATTTTTGGAATAGATTGAAAAAATTCAATGGTAACGACTGCTTCAATTTCGATAAAAGACCTTCATGCCATAATATAACACACAAAATTAATTGTTTTCCTTCCTACCAGAAACTAGACTTACTTACATTGGCCATTAACAACCCAATTAACGGATTTCGGCCTGCCTTAATACATCCTTCCAGGAGCCTCTGCTTCTTGCGCGCCTACTCCAGTTGGCCACACCAAACGATGATAGGGCTTTCTCGAGTTGGTCCTTCCAACACAAACAAGGTCGTCCTCTTCGACGACTTCGGCAGAGCTCCGCATCAAATAACCGCCTCGCCGAAGCATCCTCCTTCATTCGAACGATATAGCCGAACCAGCGCTGGATGTTAATGCGCTGCACAACGTCTATGTCGTTGAAGAGCTCATACAGCTCACTGTTGGATCGGGTGCGGAAATCTTCGACAACTCGCACTGGACCGAAGATCTTTTCTCTCGAATACTTTCAAGGCTGCTGCATCAGTGCTTAATAGTGTCTATGCCTCTGTGCCATAAAGAAGCGCGCGGAGACAGAAACTATAGTAAAATATTTAATTTTCCTCCTATAAATTAAGCTAATACTGTGTACTATTCGCAAGGAAAAACGATGCCATAAATTTTCACTCCCTCAACCTTAGCTGCAGCTGATGTACGAACACGAATACTTAGATTTTTGACGAGAAAATGATACCTTAGCATGAATCAAAGACAGCTACTAATATCTATATCCTCAGAATATCAGTAGAGACACCCTAGAATGTTCTTTGTGGCTTTGGTTGCTGCCCTATTGCTTGAGACTTGACTGTAAATCAGTTTCAGACAGAAATATTTGCTGTGTACGCAGCTGTTAGTTATTTAAGGTATTACCTCAGTATACTGGGGGAATTATTCGGTTGTCATGCATCTTTATAGGCTTAGAAGGAAATCTGTTGCACATACATACATAAATGGTCACTACAGCTTTTTAGTTAGGATTACGACCTAGTTTCTCACACCACTTGTGTTGTATGTGTTAATTTTATCCATAAGTAGCGGTACCTACAGTTTAAAGTCCACTCCGAACGACAGAATTTTTTCAAAAACTTTTCATGGCAATTTTATTTACTCTCACAGAGTTTTTGGCAGAAATCAGTTAAGAGGAAGTCGCCTGAAGAAATATTTTTCTTTTTAATTTTCGTTTTGATGTCTGACCTGGGGTTCGAACCATGGCCTCACGTCTAATAAGCCAACACACTGCCTACTAGACTACGACGTTCATTCTTGGTACATACCCTAGTATGCTGAAGGCATTCTTCGATTCATATAGATAGCCCGCTATCTTTATAAGCCTAGAAGGAAGCCTATTGCACATACATTTTGAAAATAACGAATAATTTGAAATGAAATGGCGCCCATCTATTGTAAAATAATAACTGATGGGCTAGCAAAGACTGTATGTTAGATTGTCATGCATATGATGTGTTCCAGTATCTTCATTTAAAGCCATGTTCCATTAAGGCTAGAAATTCAACTTCGTTAATTTGGCACTTTTAATAAATCGACTAGAAATCGCTGTAGGCTAGTAGGCAGTGTGTTGGCTCATTAGACGTGAGACCGTGGTTCAAACCCCAGGTCAGGCATCTCAAACAAAACGAAAAAAGAAAAAAAATATTTCTGTCAAGAATTCCTCTCAGCAGATTTCTAACAAAAACTTTGAAAGTGAATTAAAATTGCCATGAAACGTTTCTCAAAAATCTGTAATTCATAGTCGACTGCAAACTGTAAGTCCTGACACTCATAACACACACAACATTGTTGCTGTGAGAACAGCCAGGTCTTTGGGCGAATGCTGACCACAATTCTCTGACGTCATTAGGTGTGTTAGACTCCAAGGCCAACCATCAAACTAATTAGATTGTCAACTCAATGTTGATACCTGTTGATATAGGAGGATTTGGGTAGACATTTTGATCCCGGTTGAATTCTGAAGGAAATAAAATGTCATCGAAAAAGATCAAAACTTCAAAATAGTTGTTGACCAGAAACGTATGAAAAGTCGTATTAAAATTCAAAAGTGCTAGCGGCACTGGTAACAAATCCCTCCACCAGTTCATTTAACTATCTGGCGATTTCTGCGCTGTTATACTTATTTTGCTCTTCACTGTTAACGCCATTTCATATATTTTATTCGTGAATTTATGCACACGCATACAAAATCCTCTTGCACATACACATTAACCCTGCTTGTTTATGACAGTAAAAGAGTGCAAGTACATGATTTTTTTATATCAGGTGTATACGGCCTCCCTTCCCCTCTCACTTTCTCAATAAGTGCGTGTGTGCGTGTGTATTTAGTATCAAATAAAACGGAGATGCCTGCATTAGTATGTGTGCATGTACAGTTGATATTGATGTTACATTACGTGAGCTGCGAGTATGTGTTGTGTTCGTTCTTTTTGTCGGTAATTGTTGTAATTTTTATGCATTGTTTGTTGTTGTTATTTGTGTGTGTAATTTTTCTTTCATTTCATTTTTATTACAATTTTATTTACACACATGCAAGCACACACATATACATTTACATGCATATATAACAGCCAAGAATAAATTTTTTAAATCCGTTCATATTTTTTTTTTTCTGTGTTGTGGCATAAAAATCCAATACGAGTATTACCTTTCTTTCAAATTGTTGCATGCAACCCAACTGCCAAAGGCAAATTGTTGGTTTATTTAGTAAAATTTTTCTTTCTTTTATTTCTTTCTATTTATTCTTATTCTTATTTTATTTTGCTGTTATTGTTGTTATTGTTATTGTTATTATTATTATTGTATTATTTTCTTGATAAAAAAACACGAATAAATTGTAGTTGATTGTTACGCATTGTTAAAAAAGAAACAAAAAAAAAACAACAACACCAACAATACCAACATAGAGAAAGAAATTGAAGGAGAATCTTTTTAGAATTCTTAAGGAATTTGCGTGTTTGAAATTGTTGAAAAAAATCTTTTGTTCGATCGCCCCTTTTTAAGGGCATTTAGTATTATTTTTCTTTTTTTTGATTATTTGTTTATATTGTTATGTTTTTACCTTTTAAAGACGTTTAAAATATAAGCTCGTAGATAGCAAATAAAATAAAAATAAATTTGTGTTTAGTTTTAATTAAAATTCTTTATTATTCGCACAATTCTGTGTGCCACTGTTCACAACTTTATGTAAACAACAACAATTGCTTTGTTTGTTATTCTTTTGTTTACAACAACAATTACTAGACAATTGTTCGACTGATCTTTGTAACGTAGATCTTCAAACCACGACTATTCTCTTCAAACAAACCGGGTCTTCACGCAAGACTGACTGAACTTCACTCACCGCGTCGCCTGTTTTGACTTATTAACTTATTTGGCGAAGTAAATAGTCTGATGAAAGTTCTTGAGTGTTATTCTTGTAGTGTTTGTTGGTATATTTTTGTTTACTTGTCTCTCATTTTTTTATGCTGGTTTTTATTGTTATATTACGCAGTGCGATAATTTGTAAACAAGTTCATTGTTTTGTTTTTGTAGCTATTGTTTAAATTTTAATGTTAAACATTGTAAAAGTAAAACACCAGTATCTAAATTTTTTTTCATTTTCTTAGCAGTATGATCCGTAATTCGGTTCATTGTATATCCCTCAAAACGACCAAGGACACCAACAGCAACTAGTTTGCGAAAAGTTTATGGCTTGAAAAGCAATTTTCATCAAATTGATGAGCAAATAAAATATTGAAGAGTTTGTTTCATGCTAGGAATTCCGCATAATAGTCGTTTGCAATAGTTTCCATAAATTTTAATGGAACATATATCGTTAGGCAGGAAGTTTTTCTTACAGTTCTTAGCTATTGTTGTTACATTAACAAACAAACATATACAATACAAAGAAAGACTATTTAAATATGGTATGTGACACAGGAAGCTTAGTAAACAGAGGAATGGATAACCAGTGTTGCTATGCTAGTCGGTCCAGCAGTATAGGTTGATATACGTAAAATCCGGTGGGTGGAAAATTATATTCTAAGTACAGTTGCAAAATGACTTCTTGAGTTCGCTTGCCAATGTGAAATGCGTTGTTTCGTAGGTTTTAAATCCTTTTATTTATTTTTAATGAGGCGAGGCGATATTTTTTTGTTCTCTTTTTGTGTATCCCACTGACGTAGTTTTGATTGCATTTAAAGGAAAAGATTTTGAAAATTAAAAAAAAAGCAACTGAATGCGAACGAACAATTATATTTCCAGTAAAGGAAAGAAATGATGATTAATTTACGTTTTCGACAGGGACACACAAAAAAAAAAGGAAAAAACTGCTCTCAAATGGTGGGTTCAAAAAAATAAATGTGTGCTGAAAATGAAATGAAACTTGTTGAGGTTTTTTTGGTTATTATGGTTTCAAGCAACCCTCTTCATATTTTTATTGGTTAAAATGAGAAAAAAAAGAACGGGAAAACTAAGCAGATTATAATGAAAATGTATAGAAAAAAAGAAAATTTGAAAGAGACTAATGGTGCTCATTGGAGCTTGACCAAATGCTACTGCTCCTCCCTTGAATTGTAATTGTATTAATCAAGCCAGTTTTACAACAATAATGAGGATGATGATTATGATGATGATTCTCTGTTTTATTTTACAATCACTTTTTTTGTATTTTATTGTGGTTTTTTTTTTTTTTTTTTTTGGTGTACAAGATTAATTGACAATATTAAGCTGTTTAGTTGTAATAAAAAAAAAAACAAGCTGCTTAGTGGGCAAAAACAAATGAAAATAAAAATGAAAATAAATTTTAAAAAAATTACTTACAATTACTTAGTTAAAGCGCTTTAATTATAATACACTGACCACGTCATTTTATTTTCTTTTTTTGCTTTCTCTCTCTCTCTCTCTTTATTCCAACTGTGATGTTGTTGTTGTCTTGCTTATAATTTAATTATTCTCATTAAATGTTTAAAATATTCATGAGTTCACATAAAATTCTATACGAAATATAAAAAACATTTTGAAAAAAATTATTTTTTTTTTTCTATTTAAATTCGTTTTGATTTATTATGGTTTTTTTTTCTATCACATTTTTTTATACATTATTCTCTATCATTAATAATTGATTATTATTTTAAATATAACATTTAATTTATGCTAAATACTTTGTTGTTATGCTGACTAAATAATAATTTTAATTTCATTTTTTCTGATTTCTATTTTAATAAAATTTATATATGTTTTAAATAGCTTTAATATGTTTTTTTTTTTTTTTTTTTTTTGCCTTGAGCCGGAGGTGGTAATCTTCGAAAGATACTTCTGTACCGACAAAAGCATGCACGATTCACCATCACTGGTGCCTACGTACTAAACCCACCCCCTACACACTTCAACCACTCTCCCCCCGCGGGACTGCCGTAAGGTATTACTTCGCGGAGGGCTGGTTAGCTCGAAAGCTTTATCACGTTATCCTAAATTTCGCCTTCGTTCCTCCAATCTTCGGAGTACCATCATTACTTCGGCCATTTTCTGGCTGTATTGGCTCCATAGCGTCCTAGAATTCAACAGCTCCTCCATGAGCTGGTTTGGTCCTAATCTATTTTCTCCGGGCCATCTAAATCTGGGGCAGCATGTTAGAATATGCCCCGCATCTTCCTCTTCATTTACACAGTTTGGGCATATAGGGGAAGTATCATGTCCAAATCTGTGCAGGTACTTCCTAAAACATCCATGACCAGTTAGAAACTGGGTCACGTAGTAATTCAGCTCGCAATGCTTGTTCTCCATCCAAAGGGTTATAGAAGGGACAAGGTGAAATGTCCATCTTCCCTTTAAGCTGCTCTCCCATCGTGACTGCCATTTGTGCATGGAAGTCCTTCTTTCCTCCGCTTTTATATCCGCTGTCCGTCCTGGATACTCGAGACGGCGAAAGTATATCCGCCTCATCTCATCCGCCAATATGTCTATTGGTATTGCCTTTGCCAATACCAATGCCGCTTCATCAGATACTGTCCTGAAGCCACTTATCCGTCTAATCGCGCTTAGACGATACACCGAGGACAGTATTCTCCTTGTCGTCCCCACGGAGAGTGCCTCCGACCATATGGGGCAAGCATACAGCATTATCGACGTTACTACCGCTGAAATTATCCTCCTCTTGAATGGACCTGGTCCTCCAATATTTGGCATCATCCTCGCCAGTGCTCCCTGCGTTACACATGCCTTTTCGCCGATGTACTTTACGTGCTCCTTGAAATTCAACCTGTCGTCGATAATCACTCCCAGGTATTTTATCGCCCTCTTTGATTCGATCTCTGTGCCTCCAACGGTGACTTTCATCTTCTCCACTATCTTCCGGCCGCTTATCAAGACGGCTTCCGTTTTATGTGCAGCAAGTGTCAAACCTGCCTCATCCAGCCATGCTCCAACATTTCGAATCGCTGTGTTAGTTTTCTCCTCTATTTCCTTTACCGTCTTAGCTACCGAGACTATGGCAATGTCATCTGCAAAGCCCACAATTGTAGTCCCGTTTGGCAATTCCAGTCGAAGTACTCCATCGTACATAATGTTCCATAGTAGTGGGCCAAGAACAGAGCCCTGCGGGACACCCGCCGTCACTACGTATTCCTGCTCTCCTTCATCCGTTAGGTATATTACCTTCCTGTCCTGAAAGTAATTATTCAGAATCTCCATTAAGTATGGCGGCGTAGCCATGTTAAAGAGGGCTCTCATAATCCGCCCCCAATTCGCTGAGTTGAACGCGTTTCTAACGTCAAGTGTGACAATCGCGCAGTATTCCTTAGTGCCAAATCTCCATCTTTCGCCCTCTATTGCATCTCTTGCAATGTCGACTACCCTCCTTATCGCGTCAACAGTGGACCGTCCTTTCCTAAATCCGTATTGCAGGTCCGAGAGAGCTCCTCCTGCCTCGGCACGCGTCAGTAGTCGATTGTATATTATCCTCTCCAGTATTTTTCCCATTGTGTCGAGTAGACAAATGGGCCGATATGACGATGGTTCCCCTGGTGGTTTACCAGGTTTTGGAATGAGAACCAATTTCTGCTTCTTCCATCTACGTGGAAAAACACCCTCGACGAAGCACTTGTGGAACACCTTAGCAAACATATCAGGTCTGAACCGGATAGCCGCCTTAAGTGCCCTATTCGGGATTCCATCTGGCCCCGGTGTTTTCCTATCTCCTATTCCATTGCATGCTGCGAGTACCTCCTCTCCTGTTACCTCGGGTATGGTATGGGTAGCCTCCGGATCCCTACTTATGAAAGTGTAGGGCTGGCCCCGTGGGAATAATGTACTAATAATCCCCCGTAGCAAGACTGGACAGCCTAGTTTAGGCTGTTCCCGAGCACCGATTCTCTTGCAGACGACTCTATAAGCCGTCCCAAAAGGATTGACGTCAGCTTCTTGGCATATCCGCTGAAAGGATAGTTTTTTGCTCCTCTTAATGGCTCTTCTAAGTTGATGCCTTAGATCCTCATATGAAGCCCGTTCGGCTTCCCATGTCGGTCTTCCTCTCGTGCGCTGGGCCCTTCTTCTCGCCCCAAAGCAAGCCGACCGCAGATTTCGAATCTCGTCATTCCACCAGTAGCAGGGGGAACGTCCCCTACACACAGTCCTCCTAGGCATAGCAGCATCACATGCAGTGTTGAGCATTTCGCATACGTCGCTCACTAATTCCTCGGCCGTGCTGCCAGTCGTATGAAAAGACGACAACAGCAATCTATACGTCTCCTCATCAAAGCGGGAGTCCTTCCATTTAGGTCCCGTAAACTTCGGCAATCCATCTCCTCTCGTGTTGCGCCCAGTAACCGTCATTACGATTGCCTGATGGTCACTATTCGTGAAGTCCTCAGTTAGCTTCCACGCGGTCCGCGAAACAAGGCTATCGCTCACAAACGACAGATCTATTATCGAGCTCGATCCAGCTCTCCTAAATGTGCTTCCTCTTCCATCATTCATCAGCGCCACAGGAAGGGAAGCGAACGTTTCCAAGAGGCAGCGACCCCTGGCGTTAGTATATCTACTACCCCATTCGGTCGCCCAAGCATTAAAGTCTCCTCCAATAATGACGGGGGTATTCAGGCGCACGTGTGACGCCAGCCTCTCCAGCATATGTTGGAACTCATCCATTGACCATCTCGGGGGGGCGTAACAGCTGTAGACGAAAACTCCCTTTATCCTGGCCATAACGAAACCAATGTCCCGCGCATAGGTTTGCTGGAAGGGTAATGAACCACAGATCCATATAGCCGCAGTACTAGATCCGTCCGTGATCCAAGTACTATTCTTCGGTACCCTATAAGGTTCGCTTATGATGGCGACATCAATATTCTCCTCCTTTACCCTCTGGACCAATAGGTCCTGGGCTGCTTCGCAATGGTTCAGATTAATTTGTATTAACCTCATCTCCTAGAACGTGATTTAAGAGCGCTCAAAAATTTTGGACACCTTCCGCTCCCCGCGATATGGTTGGCAGATTTCGGGTCGCCCACTTTGCAGAACATGCAAAGAGGTTCGCCTTCGCAATTCCTCGCAATATGCCCCTCCTGTCCGCACTTACGGCAAGTTCGCGAGCGGTCAACCTTGCTCGTGCACTGACGGGCCATATGCCCAAACTCCAAGCATCGGAAGCATTTTGTCGGAGTGTTCCTCTCGCGAATCCTGCATATGACCCAGCCGATCCTAATTCTACCTTCCTTCAGGAGAATCGTTGCTGCGTCTGCGTTAAGGCTTACTATGGCAGTTTGCGTCCCACCATATGCCTTCCTGAGACCAACTATGTCGGTCTGACCGAAGCCCTCAAGACCTGGAACGTTCATAATTGCGTTATATACGTCCTCCTTCTCCGTGATCTCATCAATGTCCTTTATCTCAATTGTCCTCCTCTCCTTTAGAGTGCGGACAGACGCGCATTCACCTAGGAGCTCTCCAATGGCCCCTCTAAAGTCCTCCGTTCGCTCACCGTTTTTGCCGAGCTGAAGTAATAGCTCGCCTTTGACGGTCCTCCGAATTTTCGTCACGTTTTCCCCTAATTTACAAAGTTTAGGGTCCGTTTTAACCCTCCTCAAAATGTCAGCATACGATGTGTCATCCTTCGTTGCTATCATGATTGCGTCGGGCTTTGCTTTCCTCTCCTTAGGTTTCTTGCCCCTTCTTTTCTTTTTAGTGACTTTTTGCCACCCTGGTTCTCCAGTTAACTCCTCCGCGTTCACCTGCCTACTCAGAGTCGTCTCAGTAGTCCTCCTCGGCAAAACTTTTGGTGGAGGATTTGGAGTTCTCCTCTTTGCTTGGGGAATCTCAACAGTCTCCTCCTGTCTCCTCTTCCCCTCCTGATTTCTCATCCAAGGTGAAGTTTGTGTAGCAGAGCTGCTGCTACTCTTCTCATTGGTTGTCTGCCCCCTTAGCTCACCTGCGTACAGGTCGTATAGGGTCTTAATGGAATCGATCGCATCCCTCATCGGCTGGTGGATTGATCTCCTTTTTCCATCCTCCATCATATCAATTAAACTTCTAAATATGTAGTTTAATATCTTAATTGGCAGACTTTCATTTGTAATGGAAAATATTTAAAAAATATTTTAAAATAATTGCTCGAAAATAAATTAAAACTTGTGTTGGAAAAATGTTTTACATCACTGTCTCCAAACGTAGTCGCAGCAGTCAAGTAGGTAGTACATAAGTTGGCTTATTAGGCGTGAGGCCATGGTTCAAACCCCACGTCAGGCATGTCCAACACAACGACATGCGAAAATAATATTTCTTCTGCGACTTCATCTCAGGAGATTTCTGTCAAAAACTCTGAAAAAAAAAGTTGAGTAACTCGAATCATTCATCAAACTTTACAGTCTTAGTTGTTGTTGTATTTACAAAAAAAAAAAGGAAAATACACCTAAGCAATAAAAGATAGACAGAGCAGCAAACAGAGCAAACAAACAACCTTCTAGAAGGTATTTTAGTGTTCGTACGCTATTCATACTTGTTTTCTAATTCGCATATATGTTGAGCTATGCAGAGTCGAAATCAACAACATCATACGTGTTGTTAAGTATGAATACGATGAGTACTTCAAACTTTGATTTTATGAGTAGAGGTTCGATGATATTAAAATAAGTATTAGAAATTATGAGTATGATTCGATTCTACTCATCTCTTTGAATATTCACTGCTAATATCTGGTAGAGAAGTTATTACATGAGCGTTGATCATATAAAAAAAAATGTATCACACCATCATAACAGTATGATTTTGGTATTTTTCAGTCGAACCATTTCTACTTTATTGTATTCATTCAACAATTTGTGTTTAGATATGACTAAACTGGGATAACGACCTCTGTTAAATCCGTGGACTGTATAGGGGGTTGAAGAATACACAAAAAAAAAGGCTGTTGGACACTAATAAAAAACGAACCAAATTAGAAAAGTTCCAACAAACAAAACCACACAAAAGACACTTTCCTTTTTATTTTTTCCTATTAACTGGTTGACTGACTCCCTTTTTCTTCACCGAGTTGAACCACAAAAACACAATTGTAACTTTCCTTTCAGTCAAATTTATACTACATATCTTTATTTTTTTCACAAAACAAATTCACGTTTTTTTTCTTTTACATCTTAACTTCCTTTTGCTTTTAGTTTATTTACACAAATTTTTGAAATCTCAAAATTGCAAAACAGTTATCACAATTAAAAATTAAGAAAAATTAATGCACAAGTCTTAAGTTATTAAAAAATGTTTAAAAAACAAATGTTTAAAACAAAGTAATCGCATCCCTTTGGATGTTACAAGCAAGAAAGATCATTTAATAAACAAACAAAAATTTAATATCAAAAAATATATAAAAAAAAAGCTTTATTCCATACGGCAGCGCCTTCTTTTGACAAATTGTGAACAAGACGATGCCAATCCTTTTTATGTCGCCAGAGGTGGGAACCAGAGATCGTCAGACATAAACAACCTCATTAGCAACTTTTCCAATGCTGATTAAAAAATTTCTATTTCTAAAAGAATTTTATAAATCCCAGGCATTGTAATACAGTTCTGTAATACTCTTTTGTTTTTCGAGTCTCTTCTGAGGAGAACGATGAAGGCTTTGTTGATTCAATTGTCACAAAACGCATAGCATCAATATATGTTCACTTCTATCCCTTTTTAGGCCTTTAACCTTCAGAACAAACCATTCTTTAACTTTTATTCTGACCACATACTGAAGAATTTCCTCTGAATTCATTTATAAAGGCTATGCATTCACAAGTTTCTTTGTGTGATATTTATACCGCATTTATATCGTGTGTAACATTTTTATCAGCTCTTAATAGCACTTAAAACAACTAAATCTGCCAGTATGCCTAATCATGGCTCTTCTAAGCTGTTAAAATCATTCCTCATTCCAATAATAATAATCATTATCATCAGCCAAATTAATTCATATTAAAATAAATTATTTTAACTCCACTTAATTTACGGCACAACAACAACAGCAGCAACAGCACCAATAACACCAGCAATGGCCGTAACAAATCATATGAAATTCTTGAAATTATACCACCATCACCACCACCACAGTGCGTATGATTTATATGTTGTGTTGCGGTTGTATAAGTAATGCGGTGGCGTATGAGTGTGTTATTAATTTGAAGCCAAAATAAATTCTTATCTACGAATGAATACTACTCGTGTACATATTGTGTATGCCACAAAATAACTTGTTATAGTTTGTGGTAATATGGTTGTTTATGTTGTTGTTGTTTTTTCATTTGTTGTTATTGTTGTAGTCATCAGTTAAATTAATAGCAAATGTTTTTTTGTTTTTTGTGTGTGTTTTTTTCGTTTCGTTTGCAATTTCCGATTAATTTGTTGTTGAAATGAGTTCAACAAATGCTACCAATACATTCACACTTATTACGTTTAGTATTTTATTTTATTTTTTTTTATATTTGTGTGTCTGTCTGTTTGTTTGTTTGTGCTACTTGTTGTGGTGATTAATACTGTTCATCTTTGTTTTTTTTTTGTTTTTTCTGTTGTTTAATACCTTTGAGGAAATGTTGCTGTTGCTGGTGCTTTTGTTGCTTCGCTTTTTTATGTTTTTTTTTTGTTTTTGTATGTTTTTTAACCATTATAAATGCGTTTTTAATTTGTTGCCGCCTGAGGTTTACAAATGATATCTTTGTTGTTGCTTTGTTCCATTTTGTTTGCTTCCTGTTTTGCTTTTTTTTTTGTATTCTGATGCCAACTGTTTATTATTGTTGTCGTTATTATGGTTGGTTTTGTTATTGGGTTTCTCTCTCTCCGTAGCATTTGCTGTGTGCCAATATTTTTTTGTCTTTACAATTTCAGCTTAAAAGCGTTTTTGGTTATATATTTAAAGAAAAGAACGTAAATGTTGGTTTAAAAATTTTATGCTGGTGATTTTAAGACACCACAAAAGCAATACTTACTTACTAAATATAGTCAGGATTACAACCTAGCTTCTCACACCATCCGTGTTGTGTGTGTTGGTTTCATCCAAGAATAGTGGAACCTACAGTCAACTCCGACCGACCTGAGAAAATTTTCGTTACAATATTATTTACTCCTAAAGATTTTCTCCAGAAATCTACTAAGAGGATACCATAAATAAAATAGTTTTTTATATTTCATTCGTTTCTTTTTATTCACGGTTTCACATCTAATAAGTCAACACTCTACCTAGTTATTGTCCCAGTTTTTAACTTGTTTATAAACAATGCCTTCTCTTTCATTTCTTTTATTATTTGCATTTCTAATTGCAGCACAATGCTCAGCTCGAGTAGGAGTCTTCCACTCAGTGTCGTTCTAACACTTCATTTACTTCTCTTTCCCAGTTTCATTTGTTTCTACTGATCTTGTTCATGGAAAAGTTAAAGAATGATTTGTCTGATCAAAATGAATCTCGCGTTAGACTTGTTCTTTATTTTCTAACCATAGTCTCTAGAACTCTTCATAGCTCACTACCACATGCAATTCGCTTAAGTCACATAGAGCCTTCAGCACCACCAGCATTACAAGTTTTCTTTGCTACGTTTATATTAACGTAACGTTAATCTCTGTCTCTAATCTAATTTTATGTAAACCAATAGCTCACAATTGGTATATTTCCAGTTCATAATCTCTGCCATGCACACCCTTGTATTTGCCAGCAACCCTCCTGTGATATCTTCTGTGATGTCTGATATTATTTCCTGATATTTTAGGCTGAATTTTCCATCACATTACCTTAGCCAGGGGTTGCATATTCTTCCATTTTGGGCAATTTTCTCCCTTTCAGTTATATTCACTGCAGTGATTATACCACAAAGTGTCTCCTTAAACTTCCTTATCCCATCAGAGAGCTTTGTCGTCTGCAAACAATTGAGGATCAATGTCAGTCTCGTACAAGTTCATTAAGAGTTTATCCACATCCAATCTTCACAAATAAGCCCCACTGTGTGTCAAGGAAAGTGTAAATAGGTACGTATGGCTTCCACTGAATCTAGGGTAAATCACGACACTAGTTTTGATATACAGAACATACATAATTGGTCATTACAACACTTCGGTTAGAAATGCGACCTAGTTTCTCACACTACTTATGCTGTGGGTGTGAATTTTACCCATAAGTGGCGCCAGCTAAAGTTTAAAATCGACTCCAAACGACAGATTTTTGAGAAACTTTTCATGGCAATTTTATTCACTCTCCAAGAGTTTTTTCCAGAAACCTACAGGATGTCGCCGAAGAAATATTTTTTTCATATTTTCGTTTTGATGTCTAACCTGGGGATTAAACCGTGGCCTTACGTCTAATAAGCCAACGCACTACCTACTAGACAATGGCGACTTCCTACACTGGTTTTGATATATTGTAGGCAAACCCAGCTAGCACTCACCAAGCGCACGTCTGTCTTATTCCAACATTTGCGATTTAAGCTTACTTAATTGATCATTATAACCGTTTGGACACGATTACATCCTAGTTTCTCATACCACCTATTAACTTTACGCATGATTGGCGGGACCTAGAATGACAGATTTTTAAGAAGCTTTTCATAGAAATTTAATTTACTTTCAGAGTTTTCGCCAGGAGACTCCTAAGAAGAAGTCACAGAAAAAAATTTTATTTTTATTTTTCGTTTTGTTCGAGATGTTGGAGATAGGTTTTGAACCACAAACTCTTGTTTAATAAATCCATTCACGTGCGTACTAGACTACGGCGAATGCTTTTTCGATTTAAAATGATTATGATTCCATGAATTCCGTGAACTTTCTCATCTCTTCCCGACAATGGCAATGCAAATGTTACACTACTGGGGTGTTCATTGTGGTATTGCCTTAGCTTCAGTATTAATTAGACTCAAACCTTGCAAATAAAAGGGCATTAAATTACTCAACATTGGCCAACTTCTTCCCTCTGCATTCATTAATGCCAAAGCTGTATTAAATCATCTAAATTGCCTTTTGAAACAACCTTCGTTGCTGAGCACTGTCTTTCAATGGAAATGCTTTTTCATTTACTGTGTTGCACTTGCATTATATTTCAAATCTTTTCTTAAAAAAAAAAAAACAAAAAAAAATTACCGGAAAAACAATCAAAATTTAATCCACTTAAAAGGGAATTTGAATTAAAGTTCGTATCTTTCTTCTGCCATGATAAATATAGTTTACATGGAAGAACATTTGAAATTATTTGGACTAAGGAAAGGCCGAAACAAATTGAATTTAATTTTATTTCTTTTCAATTTCATTTTGTTTTTCTTGTTCTAAATTTATTTTCAATTTTAAATCTTATCTCAACCTGATACGATCTGCAACAATTTCTCTTGCCATTGTTGTTGTTGTTACTGTTGTTGTATAAATTGTAAATGCTTAGCAGCAACACTAAGGCCATTAACTTGTTTGCCAACTGTTCTCTGGCTTAAGAAATTGGCAGCAAAAAGGATGCTTCGACCACATGTTGATAGTTTTTAACCTGCACACGAGCATTTGCAAATGTTTGGCACGTATCACGAGTGCAACGTTGAGGAATAAAACGTACAACATTTACCAGCAACAGCAGTGGCAGAAGAAGTTTACAAATGACTTTAAAAGAATGTTTTTCTGGTTGTTGGTTGGTTTATCGATTGCAAATACTGCCCTCCTCGACCGCCCTCATTTACAAAACTAAACGCATTTGAAATTTGCAGTCGTAATGCCATGGCATGGCATGGTATGGTGTGGCATGGTACAGGAATTTCGAAAATTTATTCATGTGTGAGGCTGGAGGCAAGTAAAAAGAATTTCATATTGACTTGGCATACAAATTACCAAACGAATGTTACAAACGTGCTGATAAAAGCTAGAATTTGTAACAATTTTACGCCATTCACACGTAACGCAAGTGTATCTATGCAGAGGCAAACAGAAGAAAAACGAAAAACAAAGAAAATTTCCTGGGAAATGTTGGTGTCAAGGAAACGTGCTGGTCATCGTGGACATTTAAACAGATAATGGTGATGAAAAAATTTTTTTAACTGCTTTTAAGGCAGCTCTTCTAGTGTAGTGCCTTTATGCGCAATCTAATGTTGGCCATCTAGTGTTATTGTCTCCATGTGTAGTTATCAGTTTAATGGGAAATTTTGTAATTATTTCCTTCAGAAATTATTACAATTGATTATCGATTCAATTGCCATAATCCTTGAATAAAATTCTTGTATAAAATCCTTGAAAAGGTAAAAATAGTTGTATTAACCTACACATTGACATAAAACTTTGCCTCTCTTTATATCTATATCTCTAGCCTATCAGAATACAAAAGTTTTTTTATTATTTCATAATTGCAGCCGTCGAATCCATAGGAATTACTCGTCTTTTAAAAAGTTCGGATTAAGTAAGCGGGTAGCTTGCCGTTCACAATCAAGTTCTCTCGATGGCCCATATGGCTCATTGTGTGTGTAAGTAAGTCCCCTTGTCAAGAAACGTTAGTGGTGAGTTCCGGATGAAGCCGGCCAGTTCCCTAGACGACCAGATTTTCATACAGTCTGAAATGCCAAAACCGATGACGTCTGTTTTGAAGTGCAGGGCCCTCACCTAAAAGGTATTGTACCGATTCCGTTTCTTCCACATCATTCTGGGGTGGCAGACTGAGCTTGTCAGCGAAATTGCCAGTAGCGCAGTGTCACTCTGGAATTCCTGTTAGAGTACGAACCGTTCTCTTGTAGAACTCCAGTAATTCCTTGATTTTCCTGGTGTCTACTGCTAGACACATACATACCTACATAATTGGTCATTACAACCCTTTAGTCAGGATTACGATCTAGTTTCTCACATCACTTATGGTGTGTGTGAGTGTTAATTTTATACATGAGTGGCTGGACTTACAGTTTAAACTCGACTTCGAATGATAGATTTTTGAGAAACTTTTCATGGCAATTTTTATTTACTCCGAGGTTTTGTCAGAAATCTGCTAAGAGGAAGACGCCGACAGAAATTTTTTTTTTTGTTTCGTTTTGCTGGATATGTCTGATCTGGAGCTTGAACTGTGGCCTTACGTCTAATAAGCCAAGAGACTACCAACTAGACTACTGCTGGACACAGCAGTTTTGACCACCTATGCTTTATTGAATTCCATGCTCTTTTTTCCATTTTGTAAAAGTGTTCTTGTAGGGGCGTATATGTCCCCTCTATCATCTCCTCTTCAGACATCACTGATCCTTCCCGTGCCAGCTAAGTTTGCCTTTTAGTTTCACTCTATGCCACAGTGGCGTGAAACCCAGTAGTGGTGGGCATACGACGTATATGGTATAGCGAGTGCCATGCCACTTCTGATGCCCTTTCATTTGATAAGGTTGGATCCCGACGCTTTGAAAGCTGCTTGGCTATCCACGCATATGATCAAGATTGAGAGAGGTATGCCCCCAGTTTCAATTATATGTGCAACTTGTTCCATAGCAAAAGCCTTCGCCTGGAAAACACTGGCCTGATTAGGTAATAGCCGCCATATCCTGTTCCCTATTCTATATTTGAGGTGTCGGTAATTTAAAAAGTTTAAAATATTACACATGCATACTTACATAATTGGTCATTACAACCCTTCAGCCAGGATTACGACCAAGCGTCTTACACCACTTATGTTAAGTGTGTTAATTTTATACATGAGTACCTACAGTTAAAAGTCGATTCCGAACGACAGATTTTATCTACTCTCAGATTTTTTGCCAGAAATCTGCTGAGAGGAACTCGCCGAAGAAATATTTTTTCAAATTCGTTTTGTTCGAGTCGTCTAAACTGGGGCTGGAACCATGCTAGACAACAACGACATGCAATAACAAACCGACATAATTACATTCACAAACTAAATGAAAAGACAATGAAAGGTAAAGAACAACAAAATAACAATAACAAATCAGTAACAGTAGGATTCTAGAAGTTGTCAGGCCGAACATAAATGAGGTATAAATGCATAAAAAGTATGACATATTATCACTGTCGGCTGTATTATCCACCATAAAGCTTACTCTTTGAAGTTCAAGGCAAATGGAGTAGAATTAATAGTGATGTTATCATTTTAAATTTTTTTTGACCGAATGACATAAATTTAAAAAATTTCTCACCTGAAGCTTGTAAGGCTTTAAAATCAAATCCTTGTATTTCAAACGATTGATATAGCTGCCAGTCAATTCAATTGCTGTGAAGGCGGTAAGTAAAACTTTGTTTTCTTCATGTCTGCTACTAAGATATTGAAATTGTCCAGTGGAATTCATGTCATTCTAATACGTTTTTAGCTGACTTAAAGAATATCGCATAAGAAGCTTCTCAAACAAAGGCTGTTTTATTAATAAAATGCTGGGCCGTTTACACCATCACCTGATAATTTCTCTACTAAAAAAAATTCCTACAAATTACGTGTAAATTTTATTAAAAAAAACCGAATAAATAAATAATTTTAATTCGAATGTATAACAAGCAGCCTTGTTTTCTACACATCCGATGGAGGGAAGATGAAATCGAATAGAAAAAACCGAATCTAACGAAATAAAAAAGCGCAATTGAATACCAATTTATCTTATTGCTACAGATACGTAACACATAAAAAATGAAAATAAAAATAAAATAAAGAAAACGTAGATGAAATTCTATACAATTTGTTAAGCGTTTTAAGTATGTGCTAAAAAAAAAATACAAGAAAAATAATTTATTTCCTGTACACAAGTCCTTTTTCGTAAAGGAAATCAAAATTGTTTTGTGGCTGTAGCTGTTGCTTCAGAAGAAATACAAGACGTATTAGAAATATATTTATGAGCAGCATGTACTTGTAATTGCAAGCCATTAACATGAAAAACAATTTTTTTATTTCCTTATCGTCTATTAAACATTTATAGATGCGCATCATACTGTAATTGCATGCCGCGAAGAGAAAATAAAAAAGTTTGAAAATATAAAAAGAAACATTGTTTACGTCAATAATATATGAGTTTCGTTTTCAATTTTCGTTTAATTTTTTTTTTTTTTTGTTTGTTTCTGACGAGTACGGGTCTATAAAATGCAATTTTAATTGTTCAATTTCCTTTTTATTTTTTTTTTTCAATAAATTTTGGTTTGTACACACGTAGCAACTACGTGGTCTATTATTTTCGTCTTAAAGGAAAGTGGAAGCACTTGTAAATTATTGTTGGATTGATTGTAAGCATTTAGTGAAATAAAATAAATGCGTATAAAAAATTTTAAAGCTTTTCTAAATTGCTATTAAAATTATTTGTTGTTTTTTTGTATTGTTATAGCCTAATACTATGTTCAGACAAGCACTTTTATTACGTAAATCGCAATAAACGCCATTATTGAGCTCAATATTTCATATAAAGTTTCAATTAATTATTGCGCAATAAATACTCAAATTGTTGTAATATTGCGTAAAACTTGAAATACAGCACTGTCATAAGTGTGTTTAGCGAGCATATTACAACTTTCCGAACACTTTCAATTGATATTTGACAACTCAAATGTCAACAACAACCAACAAAAAAAAAAAAAAAAATAATGTCACCGTGGTCTAGTAGGTAGTGTGTTGGCTTAAGGCCCGAGTTCGAATCCCAGGTCAGACATCAAAACGAAAATATTTCTTCGGCGACTTCCTCTCAGCAGATTTCTGGCAAAAACTCTGAGAGTAAATAAAATTGCCATGTAAAGCTTCTCAATAAAATTTGTCGTTCGGAGTCGACTTTGAACTGTAGGTCCCGCCACTAATGTATAAAATTAACACACACTACATGAGTAGTGTGAGAAGCTAGGACTGAAGGGTGCGGGCTTCTTGGGGACGATTGCTGTAGACTGCCTAATGGTGAAGGTATAGCACTAGCCATTTTATAGTCACCTAGCAACAACTCGTTTCCTTGCCGTTCGCATCTTGAGATGTCCACAAACACTACTCCCTCTCTTCCACCTTCCTATAACCCATTTTCCTAAAAAACCTGCACAATGCACTGCATGAGTAGGGTCCATCACCTGAGTGCTGGTTTCACAAAAAAAAAAAAAATAAAAAAAAAACAATATTGTTGAAACAATCAGCTGTTTTGTTTACCACTGTCAAATAAATATTGCGTATATTATGTGTCTGAACACTTAAAATATTATACTCAAATAAACGTATATTGACTCAATAAAAGTGCCTGTCTGAACATAGTATTAGCTAAATAATTATTTCCAGAACATGGCCCATACACATGCAATGTTTTACGTTGGATCTCTGAAAATAGGTTGTGGGAGACAAAAAGAGAAAAGCGAAAGCCTTGTTTATGGATCTTAGATTTGAGACTATTTTTAATGTGATACAGCAGAAAGAGCCATTCATATACGGATATGTTACATACATACATACATACAGTCAAAGACAAAAGTCTATATACACCCAATAATTTTTGTTTTGTTTTGTTCTTTAAAACTTCTTGATTGTAAATGCCTTAAACAATGTTATAACATCATTTTCAATTTAATAAAATACTCCGGTGTATGTAGACTTTTTTCTTTGACTGTAGATAATTGGTAATTATAAGCCTTCAATATGGATTGCAACCTAATTTCTCAAAGCATTTTTTTGTGTGTGTTAATTTTATCCATAAGTGTGATGACCTACAGTTTAAGCTCAACTCCGAACAACAGATATTTTTGTAAAATTTTCATGGCAATTTTTATTTACCCCCAGAGGTTTTGCCAGAAATTTGCTGAGAAGAAGTCGCCAAAGAAATATTTTCTTTCGTTTCGATCGAGATGTCTAACCTGGGTTTCGATCGCGATGTCTAACCGCGGCCCCACGTCTAATAAGCAAACTGTAGAGAGTTCTACATACAGACAAACGGACAAATTGCTTTGGCCAATCGAGCACGAACGAATGTGTTTCACGAGCTGCAAATTATGCTAATTTGTAGGCGTCATTTACTCGCCTTTTTAAAGATATCAACCTAGAGCCTCTCCGATGAAGATTATTTGTCAAAATAATGTCCGCAGCTTAAAAGATTCTTGAAATACACAACCCCTGATAACAGATTGGTAATGAAGTACCACTTATTTACTTAGTTGGTAATTGCAACCCTTTTGGGAGGATTACAGCTTAGCTTCACAAAACACCCATGCGGGCCGCAATGTGTGCTCAAGTGAGCTTTTGGTATCAAAGCTACCATTCCAACCTATCTACCTATTTGGCTTAACCAGGATGGTTTCAAGAAAGCAAGCTAAAGTGCTAAAACAAAATTAAAAAGACGATTTGGGGTAAAAGTAAGGACACCAATAATCGATTTAATTCGGCTGCAGAGGGTACATTCTGACGTCCCTGAGAAAAGTGCAAACGCACTGTGAAATGTTCTTTTATCCATATTTTTCCAAAGATGATAAACTATTATGTTAATCGCTGCATTGTATTTAAAACATACAAATCTTCGGATAAAGGCAGAGCGGCGCAAAAAATCTGGCCAAAGCTGGGTAGAAGGCGCACGACGACTCTGCTTAAGCTCCAAAGAAGCAGGCTCAAAGCTGTTATCGGGGTTATTACGGGGCATTGTATTATAGGAACACATGCGAGGCGTATTGGTCTTGGACACCTCGCGTATGATTTCTGCAGAAGCTGTGGAGATGAAGAGGAGGATGAAACTATTCTTCACCTACTTTGCACATGTCCGGCACTTGGTCGGAGGAGAAAGAAACACCTGGGTGCCTACTACATGGAGGAACTAGATGAACTGTCATGCGTGGATATTGGCAGTCTATGTCGCTTCATCGGAAGCTCCGAGTGGTTCCTAGAATAGCGGAGAAGATGAAACTGTGGTATCACAATGGGCCCTGTATGCGGCCTAAGTGTGTCCGCTCATCGGGTGGACAGCCACTTCTACCTACCTACCTACCTACAAATCTATGATTATAGATCCCAAGGCCAACAATTTATTTCAATTATTTCCAGTACACAGTAATATGAACAGAATTATGACTTAAATTAACAGCGACATACGATCGTTAAAAATACTTTAAAAAACTCAATCCCCTTAGTTCCTCTCACACTATAGAAAACAATACAAAAACTATTGTCTTCATATGCCGACATTAGAAATGTTTGCTTGTAGCTATCATTGTATTGGTTGGTCTATCATATGAACTGAATAACTTTCTCTCTCTCTCTCCTTTCGCTTCTTTCCAACTCTTGTTTACTTGTTTAAATACTAAAATTTGTTTGTGGCTTTTGGCATAATCATTTGCAATGACAAAACAAAAGTTTTATTACCAAACAAACCAACAACTGATAGACGGTTTGTATAACAACATCATTATATAGTGGTGGCGACAATGTTAAAAGCGGAGTCATCCAACCAATCATTCATGTCACATCCATCACCTGTTACCACAGTTGTATACACCCACAATTGCTGCACCAATGCTGCTTAATGCATATGTATGACCGAGAACACTGCAACACATGTTGAATGTGAATCATCATCGTAGAGAGAATACAGGCAAAAAATAGCAACAACAAAATCGTAATGTATTCGGCATACAATCCTGCCAAATATTTTGTATTTAGTAACCTCGTAATAAACACATGCTCATACACACACTTACTTCAATACGAACATATGCATACACACAAGCATGTTCGTAACCAAAAGAGCGCTGTAGGCTCAAACAAGCCAGAATACAATCGAGTAGAAAACTATTTCATGTTCAATTAGAAGCACACATTCGCCCAAAACATACAACATTTTGTAGCACATCACTGCTAGGAGTACTGCTCATACAAGTACAACTAGCAGACACACTAAACACCAGGCATCCTGCCATGCAGCAATGCTATGGTATTGCAATGAAAAGAGTTGCCGGCATTTATTCCCAATGAATAGAATTGAATAGAATATTGCGAATGAGGCTGATGATGATGGTGATGGCGATAATGATGACACAATGGTGGCGAAGGTCAAAATATGTTTGCATATACAAAAAACACACACTCCTGTACGTATCACATAATGTTGCATGCTTAGAGTTTAAAGATCAAATGCATCAACCCATACCCTGAATTCAATTGTATTTGTATGCTGTGTAGTATACTCAAAGAATTTTTCATGTTCCGTATGTATATGTGAGGGAAGTATTTTGTTTATTTTCTTGTTCTTATTTTTTTTCGTCTGTCTGTCTGTCTGTCGGTCCGTCTGCCTACATTCATGTTGTTATACATGTTTATGCCTTAGAGTCTAATTAATTAGTCCTGCTATTCAACTGTTTGTTTCATTTTCCACCAGCCATTTGGGGGCAAATGTTGCAAGAACTGCATTCAATTGTTTTATTTTAAAATTTTTCCATTTGCTTTCATCAGTGTTGCTGTATGCTGTTCTTGATAATACAGCAGGGGTTACCCAAAAAAAATTTTGGGTTATGTATTAGTGAGTAAGATAGAGAATGTAAGTTGAGAGCTTACAGTCATAGAAAAATGTTAGTAATATACCCTATTTTGATTTTCATTTCATCAACATACATAAAGTTATACATCTTTGATTTAATAATTAGGTAATGTTTTTTAGATATTTGCTGGCTACTAATTTTGGTTCATAAATTTCCTCTCTTACTAATAACCAACCTTTTAATTTTTCCAAAATATTGCTTTATGTCTATAAAAAAGTTGTTCTCTTTCTATATCATCTAAATTATTTACTTGACTTTTAAAACAATCAAAATGTGTTTTAAGAACGTATAAGACTTTGAATTTTAAAAAAAGGATTTTTTAACATAAAATATATTTTGAGTGTAACCTGAAAAAAAATATTACAGCATCCGCTGACATGTGTGCTTGTCGCAGGCTGATCGACAACTAAATAAAAGAGCATAAGCAATGTGTGTGAATTCTCTCTGCACAATTGTGCTATGAAATGGTAATCCCTGTAATACGGTAAACTTCTGTGGCGAGGACCAAGATTTCCAAGAGTTTTTTTTGGTTTTCCGTTTTGGATTTACTTACTGCGAGCTTCGTGCGAAGATAACATAATTGAATGTAAAACTGACCAGATAAGTAGGAACCAAATTTTTAATCTTGAAAGCCAAATTTCATAGAAAACATTTCGTTGTTTCTATTATTCATGATGATTCTGTAATTTCTCTTGAATCTTGGTCCAAACTGACGTACAACGTAAGCAAATTGCCATTACAACGTCCACAGAAGTGGTTACACTGAAGTCATATTCTTATAGCAGAAGTCCAAATATGCAGTAGTTTGTTACCACACGCCTTGCTACTACAACACGAATCTGAAACTGTCACACACGAAAGTGCCGCAGTCACCCTGTCAGCTTGGACACATATTCCTATCTGGTAGCAAATATTATCGGAAGCTCTTAAGGCCATACAGAACCTGTGTAAGGTATTGCTATAATCCACTTCGTGAAATCGATGTCTTCCGATTTGGATGAAATTTGCACCAAGGTTAGTACTATTGATAGTACTACTGATAGTAGGCCAGACACAAATTTTCAGCTCTATCAGTCAAGAACTGCCGGAGTTAGAGGGGGTCAAAGTTGGACATTTTGGTCATACAGGGTTTTTTTAAAATGTGTGTAACTTTATTGGTCCTAGCAAAAATTTTTTTTAAATAGCTATTTCTTCAATCTTTCCAAAAATAATTTTTAAAAAATTTTTTTTTTTTATTTTTTTTAAAAAATTAAATTTTTTTTCAATTTGGGCCTTTTTTTTTTTTTGCTTAAAAGAAAGCGTATAAAATTTCCTTTAAGGCCTTCATAATCGCTTAATGGGATGCGAGTGGGATATCTATCAAAAAAATTATTTTTTAACTCAAGAATAAGATTTTTCAATATTTGGCACATGTACCATTTTCATTTTCCCCCATTTTTTTCCCGAAATGGAGTTTTTTTTATTTTTCCTCAAAAGAAAACTTAGACCATTTCCTTTAAGATCTTTGTGGGCACTTAGTAGCAAGAGGCATATCTATAAAAAAAAATATTTTAACTCAAAACCAAAGTTTTTAAATTTTACCATATGCACTGTATTTTTTTTAATGGATGTTTTCTTTTTGCTCAAAGAAAGATTAGTTCTTTGCCTTTAAGAGCTTTGTGGTCACTTAATGGGTACACTTAATGGGTACAACGGTACATTGGTACCTTACAAAGTCGGCTCAGTTCTTTAGTGTGGATATCTATCGGCATCTTACTTCTTTTGGCACTGTTATACACAGGAAGTTGTTAACGGTAAGTGTCTTTGAACCGATATCACTCGCCACATACTGTAGATATTCGTATTCGTCCATAGAGCATAGAGCACGTTAACGTTCCTAACCATTAACAAAAGTCGTTTACTTTTACCTCGAGGACCATTGATATTCTGTGTTAATCACGTCAGAAATAATTTATATTTTCAACCCCTAAATCCCATTTAAGGCTGAGTCTCGTATCAAACATTACGTCAAGTTACTACATTGTCTTCTGTGCAATTACAACGCGGCCAAATACAAATACAAAATTTCATAAGGTACCTTCAACAGTGCGCTTTTATCGGCACAGTTTCTAATTTCGGTGCCGCCAATCCTATACCAGCATTATCTAGGTATTCACGCTACCAACAGCGCGTTATCGTTCTTATAACCCATAATTGACGCCCACTCGTACATCGCACTCCAGCATGTTGATCTGAGTACAAAAACCTGTAGTCTTTGGCCTTGTACGTACGTAATTGGTGTTTACAACCCTTTAGTCAGGATTACGATCTAGTTTCTGACAGCACTTATGTTGTGTGTGTTAATTTTTATCCAAAAATGGTGGGCCTTACACTTTAAAGTCGACTCCGAACGACAGATTGTTGAGAAATTTTTCGTGGCAATTTTTATTTACTCACAGAGTTTTTGCCAGACTTCTGCTGAGAGGAAGTCGCCGCAGAAATATTTTTTCATATTTCGATTTTAGATGGAGATGTCTGACCTGATGTTTGAACCGCGGCCTCACGTCTAATAAGCCAACACAGTTTCTACTAGACTACGGCGACTTTTACCTTGTATTCCACTATAATATAACTATAACTGAATTAACTCCTTGTTATCTGCAGTAAGTATGCCGGTACATCAAAAACTTTCAGAGCCGTCAGGACTTTTTTCCAGTTCGCCGACCACCGGTACACATTTCATGCGCTAAATGTGTCACCGTTGATCTGACGCTGTGGAATCTAGATTTTCTCTCGGGGAGAGGAGGTACCTATCTTCACATACATACATAAAAGGTATTGATTTGTCCGTACTAAAGAGAGGAAGAGTTCCTGGTGCGCATCTTTTTCTGTTCGTGTACTTTAATGGCTGTTTCTGCTTGGAAATGAAAGAAAATATTTTTAAATACGATGCGCTCCTTCTGAAATGTTCAGTGATTTCGATTTATTGTTTGAAATATCCATAGACTAACTATGGATTCTATAAGACAAGAAATTTCTTCAAGTGTAGAACTATAAGTTCAATACAAAAAATCATTTCTCTCAGTGTATGTACACAGAAATGTTTCTAGTTTATCTGTCTGTAGCCTGTACATTTTCAATTCATTTCCATGTATTGACATTTGACTGACTGAAATGCAGTTAAAAGTTGACAAAATTCTACCAAGTTTACAGCTTAAATGGTTGTGCATGACAACACAAGTGGTGTTGTTATGATGGCCATGACGATAACGATGACGATGATGTCATTCATTCATTTAGTCCAGCTGCTTGCCTTTCTAATCTATACGCTCATCATCAGAAACCAAAAATCCAATGTCATGATGATATCCTAACTGTCATACAAAAACTAACTACGAAATGGTTTCAGCAGTCATACTGCCATTCATTGCCTCTTAACCACTAAAATACTAAGTATTTTATCAAATGAAAAGCGGGGGAGGGGGTTAAAAGTTTTATCGAGTGTTTAGGAAAATTTATTTTAAAACATTCACAAGTTACGTTCTGTTCCTGGTGTGGGTGTTGGTGTTGGCAATTTGATTTGTGAATAAAAATTTTGGAAAACTTAATTCATTTCTAATCAAATATTTTTGTCGCAAATTTATGTTTTTGTTTTTCTGAATTTTACCATGGAGAACTACTAACAGCTTTGCCAAACGTACATACATATATTCGTATAAACATGGTATACGTATACACTCTCTTATGTCGGCCTCATAACCAGCGTTAAGTAAGTGAACGATAGTGGTTATAAGCTTATGTATCTTAAGAGTGTACACTTAAATGTGTGTGTGTATGTACCAAAATACGAAACTTATTCTATTACATCCTCACTTACTAACGATGTACTCTTAAATGTACATCCATTAACACATTTAAATGCTTATTTACAGACAACACTCGATATAACAGCTAATTTATGTGCCAATTTCATATTGATTCTCTGAAAACTACAAAAACTTCTCCTAACAGCATGATTTCTAACGCCAACCTTATGTTGAGCGCATTAAGTTGCTCCATAAGCGACAGGGTGTACTATTTATCGTCAAATCTCAATGTCAGATTTGAGAAGCTTGAAAAATTTGCCTTCGTCCAGAAGACTGCTGACAGTGGGTCGTCTAAAGAAATATTTTTTTCATATTGTTACGAAAATGGAAATGGTGTTGTTAAAATAATAAGCAAAAGCTCCAAAAACAACACAATGGACTTGATCACGCATAAACAAAAGCTCCAAAAACAAAACAATGCAGTTGTTCACGTGATCAACGAATTAGTAAACATATAGCAACAACGTCCGTGTATAAAAAATATAGCAGAAAGACATACAAACAAAACAACAACAACTCTGCCTGGACGAAAGTAAACAAGATACACGAACAACAAAAATGGAAACAAGTTGTTTACATTTTTGGATTGTTCCCGAAGGTCGTCATCATCCTTCAAGGGCATTCATCACACTGTTGATCCAGTGATATAAAAGGCAAGATAAAGCGAGCAACGATGATTCAGTTAGAATTCAGTCAGTCGTGTATGAAGACACGTGATTCTCGGAGTTCGAGTTAAGTTAGTCGTGTGACGACGTCGCGTGAGTGAGAATTCAACCAGTGGTGTGTGAAGATAAGAGATCGACTTGTGTGCAGACAAGTTGCGTGAAGAAAACAGTTGTTAGTGTTGTGCTTACAAAAAGGGTGTGAGCAAAGAAGAATAACTAACAAGTGTTGTTGATTACAAAAAGGTTGTAAGCAGAGAAATATCACGAACAAGCACATATTGTGAAAGTTATCATTGTATACGTGGAATAAGTTCGAACAGTGGCACAAAAGTTGTGCAGATAATAAAGAATTGATTTAGAATTAAACACAAATTTATTTTTATTTTATTTGCAATCTACGAACTCATATTTTTAACGTTTTTAAAAGGTAAAAACGTAACAATATTGTTTTTTATCACTTTGAACTTTCTGAACTGCTGGCCTAAGACGTTCCTTAGACATGCCAGAATCATACATTCTTCCACGTTACCGACTGATTAATTGATTGTTTGATTGCTTAATTGTTTGTTTGATTTTTTGATTATTTGGTTGTTTTATTGCTTGATTTTTTGATTGATTGATTAATTGATTGTTTGATTTTTTGATTATTTGATTGTTTGATTGCTGGATTGTTTGATTTTTTGATTGATTGATTAATTGATTATTTGATTGTTTGATTGCTTGATTGTCTGATTGCTTGATTTTTTGATTGATTGATTAATTGATTGTTTGATTTTTTGATTATTTGATTGTTTGATTGCTGGATTGTTTGATTTTTTGATTGATTGATTAATTGATTGTTTGATTATTTGATTGTTTGATTGTCTGATTGCTTGATTTTTTGATTAATTGATTGTTGTATTTGTTGATTAAATGATTGATTGATTGTTTGATTGATTGTTTTCTTCATTGATTGATTGTTTCATTGATTGTTTGTTTGATTGATGTTTGATGGTTCCCTCCAACTATCTGAATGGGTGCTTGAAACAGTATTTCCAAATCCTTGCGAAGCTAGAATGCAGAGTCAAATATTTCTAAAAATTCTCTGTAAACATACACCGTCGACTAGAAGTTGAATGGAGAAACGTCTTGCGAGGAATTTATGCAGACCCCAAGATCACTGTAGAGCCTTCTAGGCGGAAGCTACGACTTTTCTCATGGCATTTAAATGGATGTTTAGAAACCGAATATTCACTATGGGGACATACCGATATACTGTAACCAGTCCCTTTCGAACGTGCTATCGATGACCAAGCTTGAGTATCGCCTATTTATTCAGGATATGGTGGTTTATTGTGAAGTCTTCTTTTTTAGGATCCGAAAGAAAGAAAGAACAAAACAGAACAGGTACAATACTGGAAGCCATATATGTGATTGGCGTATGAGAATCAGAGATCAGCAACGAGTATTCAAAACGATGAGTAGATTCGAGTCATACTTATAATTTCAGCTACTTATACGCATTCATACTTATTTTAATATCATACTCATACTACTCATATTCAAAGTTAGAAATACTCGTCGTATTCATACTTAACAATACGCATGATGTTATTGACTTCGACTCGTCTCTACTTAACATTTACACGAAGCACAAAATAAGAAGATTGTGTGTATGCTTTGCTTGTTGTCTTTGTCTTTCCTTTCTTCTTTGTTTGTATATGCAACAATAACAAAGGCTGTAAATTTTGATGAATGATTCGAGCCACTCGAATCACTTATAAGTATTATAAGTATTTTTCTAAATTTATGAATCAGAATGAGTAGGCGTATGAATCAAACACATTTCGAATGTTGTGAGTTTGATGTCAACGTTGTACTCATACTCATTGTAACCTATACTTATAAATCAATGCTGTAGCGAGTACGAATGAATCAGAGTAGTTGAATTTCAATTCTGTTGATTCACTCATACTCAAAATTGCATGAGTGCTTATGAGTAGCGGAAAAATGATTCATTGCTGATCTCTGATGAGAATCCTGAGAAGAAGACAGGAACTGATCGAGTCCTAACCCAGGGAGATCGAAAATAGTTATTTTTACGTGGTTTCTGTACTCAGGAGACGCTACCGAGTATAAAGTCATGGTAGGCCTCCCCTCGCGTGACCTTTGAAGAACTTGTCCAGAAGTCATGCGAATATATGCGAGAATACTAGAAATCCCATACTTGGAATCCCTGATGCAACTATCAAAATTTAGGATAGGAGACATTCCCCAGTACATGGAAGCTTTTGTGCAGCTTTGCCTAGAGAACCTTTTCCTAATTAACTGCATTGTTAATTTTTAAATTTAATGGATTGTGTTAGAACAATGAGACTAATAAATGGAAATATTGTATGATATTCGGATTGTCGAGATTCCACAGTACGCTTATGTTATGTGTTTTTTTTTTCTGTTGTTCCAAGTTTTTAGCACTTTGTCTGTGTTATCTGAGTACAACAAGTGAATAATAGTTAAAGCAGCACTACTTGCTATAAATGTAAGTACATATATTTGGTATTACGTAGGTAGTATGATAAATTTCGTACATTCAAACGAATACCGTTTAAAAAGTTTTTTAATATTTATTTACACTTTTCAGTCATACGCCTATTTTATTATTATTAGTGGGTTTATATTAAGCATCGTAAGTTTATAACATTACCCAGCAAACATTTTTGTGATTGGAATTAATGCTTAAATATTTGCAATTATTAATCAAATATTTCGATAAGTGTTAACAACATTTCACAATAAAATTAAAGGAATCATGGGAGTTGATCATCTAAATGTTTGCTGGGTTAATACTCGTGCATAAATGTATGTATATGTTTTTAAAGTGCGTGTAGAGATGTGTATGTATGAGTGTGAATGGTTTGTATTTACATATGTATATATATTTGTGTGGGCGTGTGTATGTGTGTGTGTTTTAAGTTTAAGTCTATTTTATGTTGTGTATTTGTATTCTATTCAATTCAATTGAATTCAATTCATGAGCAACACATAATGACGCTTATGGTACTTAATCTATTCTCTAATCTCTCTTGTGTATTATAAAGTCATTTTAATATTTAAACTGATTTAATCTGATTACAAAAGCAAAGCAACATAATGAACCTGATAGGAAATAATACCCGTTTAACTGACTTTGAAATAGTTTTCAATGGATGGATGATTATGTGGGATGGATGAGATGGAAATCTCATTAGCGGAAAAATTTGCAGAAAATGCATTGCTCTAACAACTTGCGATAGAAATTGTTGAAATATTAAACGATTTCCAAGTACGCTACTTACTCTATAAAATCTTTAAACAAACAGTAAGACCACACATAGGCAAACACTAGGCGACTACTTTTAAAATTGAAAACCATTTTAATATCATAAACTGATTACGTAGAGCCACTGACCATTTTCACTCTATTACGAGTATATGCTCTTAAATCACAACCAAAGCCTATCCAAAGATCTCAACTTGAATCAAAACTAAAACCGTGGAATTCGGTATCGAGAAGGTCTCAAAGTCGACATAAATAAGATACTTTTTCGACACGCCGAACTTAAATGTAAATCTTGATTACACGCTTCATAGAATTCTATTTCATAAACCTGCTGAAATATACTTACTTTCTGGAATTATCACGAGGGTTACTGTTCTTTATACAATCGGTGCAATCGTTAAATTTCTACGTCCATAAGACGCTCGTAGTTAAGTATCATCCTTCAGACTGAAGTGTACATAATTTATAGAATGACATCGCTGAAGGTTGCGACAGAATGCAACCTTGCCTTGGATATTAAAAGACTGATCAAGCTTGACTGATAGATTGTCCATAAGCCAAAGAGAATATACATAGTATATCAAACTCACTCGATCATTTCAATATATGCGTTTTTTGAAAGTAGGTGGGCAAGGGTTTTGTACAAAGAACCAACAGCTAAACTCTTCCTTTTTTGGCTGTAGACTTTCTTTTATAAAATTGTCCGCCTAGAGAAGTAAGCAGGAAAGCTACTGCTGACATAGCATAGGTAGGATGAAAAACAAGGAGATTATTTAACACCATTTATATGACTGCTCGGCAACACACACATACATACATACTCATTGATCATTGCAACCCTTCGGTCAGGATTGCGACCTAGCTTCTCATCCCGCTTATGTTGTGTGTGTTAATCACATAAATGAGTGGGCGGGTTCTACAGTTTAAAGTCGACTCCGAATGATAGATTTTTGAGGAACTTTTCATGACAATTTTATTTAATCCCAGAGTTTTTGCTAGAAATCGGCTGAGAGACAGTCGCCGAAGAAATATTTCTTTCATTTTTCGTTTTTGTTCAAGATATCTGACCTGGGATTTGAACCATGGCGTAACGTCTAGCTAGCCAACACACTATCTACTAAACTACTGTTAGGCTATAGGTTTTGAAAAATTAAATCGGTTATCCAATGACCATAAGTTGATTTCAAAGTAGTCATGGATATGACTGTCAGTAATGTGTGGATCCAAGTGAATCCAATGAATGTTGGCCTAACATATCTAAAATCTTTCCTTTCCCATTTCGAAAAACATTTTCAGAGGAATCATTTTTATTTTTCTATTACTTGTACCGCAGCAAGATCGGTCCTAGTTCAACGACTTCAAAAACTATGACATTATGTGACAATATTTTGACAGTGAGCGTATAGGTTAGGTTAGGTTAGAGGACGTGTACTTGTCAACTGTGATAAGTACTGTACCCGGAGGTCGAATTGACCCATTGTATAACGTTCTAGCTTCTCACACCACTCATGTTGTGTGCGTTAATTTTATACGTGAGTGGCGGGACCTACAATTTAACGTCGACTCCGAACTTTATCATGGCAATTTTATTTACTGTCAGAATTTTTGTCAGAAAACTGCTGAGAGAAAATCGCCGAAGAAATATTTTTTTTTTTTCATATTTCGTTTTGATGCCTGACCTGGGATACGAATCCGGGCCTTACGTCTAATAAGACAACGCACTACTTACTAGACTACGGCGACTTCAGTGAGCGTATAACTCTTCATCAAAAGCATAAACGTGCTAGAAGAAGGGCTGGTAGGGTTTTCTTATCCCTTATTTGAGTTTCGAATATTAAGCAATTTTCCTTTGCATTCGGCCATTAAGAATTCCATGCAACAATTTAGTTTCTATTGGGTTTTCTCTAATTTCCCAAAAAAGAAAGAAATTTAATACGAAATGAAAGTACTTGATGGGAAGAAAAAAGTCATTTGTTTTCAATAAAACACATGAAATGGGCCATTTCCTTAATTTAAATGATTTAAAGAAAGTTTTTCTGTTTTCTTACAAACCAAATCACAGCACAACACATCATAACACATCGCTTCACATATAAAATTTTTATTTTCTTGCAAACTCTCATATAATTCCGAATAATTCAATTGAATTTGAAAGAAAAAAAACGTCGAAATTAACAACTCATTTTGAAATTTTCCCTCGGGAATCAAATCATAAGAAAAACAGACACAAAAAAGATTTCATAAAATTTGTCACACACATTAAAAACGAAGAGAAGAGAGAGAAAATAATTGAAAAACAATTTTCGAAAATTTAATTTAAAGTTCAGGCAAACAGCAACAAATGAAATGAAATTTTTGAAATTATTTGATGACATTTTTAATTCACTTTTTAAGGTGTGTCTTAATTTAATGAGTTTTTCTTTACGTTTTTCATTCTTCACATTTTGTAAGGAAAAAATACTCACACAAACGGAATTTCAAATTAAAGGAACAAATTTAAATCAACTGAATGATAATGATTGTTAGCTGTGAGATAATTAAAATAATTGAGTTGCCTTAATTACAAACACGTAGAAATTTTTTTTTTTTTGGAAATGAAAATGGAGTTTTCTATATAGCAGTACAGTATAGAAATTCATATAAGTACACTTCATTAAATTGTTCTTTTTGTGTCAAACAAGTAAAACACATCCACAGTTCTTTCAATTCAGCTTCTCAGCAACTAAATCCGTCTTACTACACCACAAGAGCGAAATTTTAAATACGAATAATCCTCATATTTTCTAACTTACATGAACAACTAACAATATAAATATCCCTCGTAGCCTCTACGGAAGTTAAAACAAATTATTGTCTTAGTGGACCTAAAGACTCTAATCTTAGGAATACTTTTTATAAGTTGATTTAAATAGAAATCGACTAGGGTCTTGATCAATACATGAATCGATCATGCCAGATAAAGAGCTTAGATTTGTTCATTCAAAAATGTCATTTCGTTCTCTAGCAACACAAGTTTCCGAAGAGTGTGAAATACTTCACCAATATTTACTAAAGATCTTTCCAAATGCGAAAACTGAATGATAAAATCGATTAGTAATCAATGTCAACACCGAATCATTTGCATGAAACATAATTGGTCAATATAATTTAGTTTTCGGGCTTGCTGGATCAGTAGTCGATCACTTCAATAATTCTAGGATAACACAACTTATTGAACGAGATTCATCTTTTTCTTTAGCACTTCTGGAGTTTAGCCTATCCTTCGGTAGATTATCACATGACATTATTTGTTCCACTCTAAAAGTATTTGCTCCGAACCTAATTAACGTGGCCTACCCGATATCCAACTCGGTAACACAGTTACTGTAACATGGAGTGTCATACAACGCCGATGGGTTTTACATGGATACCTGTCCGCGTGGACCTAATTCCATGGTGCTCTTAACACAGGGTGAAATACAATGCGTCTACCAACGCCCTCAGATGTAACTTATGCTACACCTGAGTACCAATTCGAAGCCATGTATTTGGACATGACTTCCCCCTTGGTTAGGAGCGGAGCCTATCTAAAACTTCTTCCGATCTTTGGGTCACGGCACCCGGTTGAAAATGCAACTCCACACCGAGCCTATTAGACTCTTCCCGCGATTTGGGTCCAAACCGCAGCCACCACGATGCTCCCAAAAGTAGGTTCCAGGGGCTCCTGGCTCCCGTGGTACCAGAATTAAGTCTCCGGTCAGACCTCGTAATCAAATAGATTACTACCAGTTGAACTCCAAGCAGTTCGGGACTGGTGACCCACAGCGACAACAATAAACATACATCAACATAAAGGACAACACTTACGGTACTGACATTGAACAGCGCCCTCACGGACGAGGCTTTGGCCACATGGTGTGGCACCAGGGGTGGACAAAACGAACAAAACAAGAAGACACACAACAACGCAGCAGGCTTGGCAGCGGCAGTGACGGCAAGGGCGGCAATGACAGGGATGACGGGGATGATGACAGCAAGGGAGAGGGGCAATTTGGACCGGCATGTGGACAACAGCATCAGCAACAGGAGTAACGAAGCGGAGCAGAAGAACCAGCAGCAATCGACTCAAAACTGTCAACGATCGCATGCCTATCCGCGGGCGGGGACAGACGAAAGCGGCAAAAGGAGCAAGGGGCGCACGACTAGGAGAACACCACGCAGGGTGATCACATTTCGGGGTTGCCTCCGCTATACCTCCTATTTCTCCTAACAAATACTTCCCGGGCGAAATCGCCCAACCTACTAAGAGTCCGGCTGTCTACTAAGGCCCTACTGTAATCCCAACCCTCCCCAGTGTGGGCTATTCCCATACTATCTAAACTCCTAATGTCATCATAGTATGAACACATTGTAATAATGTGTTCGACAGTCTCAGGTCCCCTCCCACACCCGCAGCCCGGAGAGTCGGACAGACCTCTTTTATGCAAAAATGCATTAAGTGAGCCATGTCCCGTAAGTAAAAAACCGAGACTTAAGCCGAAGCCAAAGTCCGGACGTCGATGTACGAAGTCCGCGTCACGTATGAAGCCATACGTTACCCTACCCTCGTCTGCATTGGTCCATCGGGTCTGCCACCTTGAAACAAGGCACTCGTCTAAGAGTGTCTTTATTTCCCTACTCTCCAAATTCACTAAGTCAGAAGCAGAAACCCAATCATGATCCAAAAGTGGTAGTCCCTCTTGATTTTGAAGATGATAGCACGTCGTATCACCTTCAAGTCAAGGGGTGCTACTCCTAACAAGACCTGCAGAGCTACCGTCGGAACGGTCCTACAAACTGGCATACATGCTAACATGGCTACTCTCTGAACTGACAAGACCGGAGTGTCATACAGTGTTATAAGTATATTGCATTGTGATAAGATGACGATTGAGTCAGCCTGATAGTGATCAGAGATCAGCAATGAATCGTTTATTCGCTGCTCATAAGCACTCATGAAATTTTGAATAAAAGTGAGTCGACAATTTTGTAATTTTACTATGTACTCTGATTCATTCGTACTCACTACAACATTGATTTATAAGTACAGGTTGCAATGAGTATGCTTACAACGTTGACATCAAGCTCATACCATTCGAAATATGTTTGACACATAAGCCTACTCATTTAGATTCATAACTTTAGAAAAACACTTATAATGCTTATGAATGATTCGAGTGACTTAAATCATTCACCAAACACACAACCTTTCAGTGAGTATTTTAGTCTTCGAACGCGAATCATAAGGAGTGCGCACAAAAAAAAAAATGGGCCTACTTTTAAGCTTATAACTTTTATCATAATTGAAAAAAATGAATACCGTTACATTGTTTTTGTTAGTCATCTGTTTCAAAATCCACGTGCTAACTCTCATTGCAATAGCAAAATTAGTTTTTTGAAAATGGGCACCCAACAAGAATGTCGTAAAAAAATAATTGAAATTTTCAATGAAAAACCGCGCCGCTTACAAAAAACGATTGCTATTCTCGCAGGTGTTAACCCAAAAACAGTTTCTAAGGTAAGAATAAAACAATATAAGGAGTCTTTAAGTATTGAGAGAAAGCGTGGAAGTGGAAGAAAAAAAGGATTTGCCGACCAAAACAAAGCAAGTAAAATAATTAATACGTATTTTTCAAAAAAACACCCTAACATGTCTGGAAGAAAAGTGGCTCAAAAAGTTGGATGCTCTGAGACCTTTGTCAGAAAAAAATTTTATACACAAAAGAATTCAAATATTATTTACTTTAATTGAAATATAAAACGAAAAAAATCCGCCACTTAGTTTTATTTCTATAACGAAAAGTGTAAGTCCAGGTTTTTTCGTGCGCACTCCTTACTTATTTTGTGATTCTTGTTAATGTTGAGTTATGGAGAGTCGAAATCAACAACATCATACGTGTTGTTAAGTATGATTATGATGAGTACTTCAAACTTTGAATATGTATAGAGGTTCCATGAGATTAAAATAAGTATCAGAAATTATGAGTATGATATAATTCTACTCATACTCATTTCTGATCTTTGATAGTGACTATGATGTGTATGATGTCTATTGTGTTGTGACGAACATAACATTTGTAACAGTTTGTGCTATGCGTGAGTATCCTTGAAGGCGGAGACATGTTTAAATACCACAAACTACATGCATACATAACCGGTCATTACAACGCTTCAGTCAGGATTACGACCTAGTTTCTCACACCACCTATTTTGTGTGTGTATTTTAAACATGACTTCTGGGACCTACAGTTTAAAATCGAATCCGAACGACAGATTTTTGAGAAACTTTTCATGGGAATTTTATTTACTCTCAAGAGTTTTTGCCAGAAATCTTCTGAGAATAAATCGCCAAAGAAATATTTTTCCGTATTTCGTTATGTTGGAGATGTCTGACCTGTGGTTTCGACCGTGTCCTCCCGTCTAATAAGCTAACTCATTACCTACTACTGCCACTTCTTCTCTAATGCGCTAAATGTCCGAGTATATAAACAGTTCCCTAAAATATAAGAAAAGGTGATGGATGGTTGGTTAAAGGATCCCCAATGTTTTAATCACAATATTTTTAGAACCTTAACCAAAAATGTCCTTAAACAGTTTAATAAAAGTTTAATAAAAGTGAACTAAAAGAAATAAATGTTATCCACACTGTTTATTATTTTTTTTGGTTTGTTTTTTCTTCCTCGTAATATTTGCAAAGGAAGTCAAACAATAAGAAGGAATTTTTGAATTTTTATTTTCGCGGTTGGTACCCAGACAATTTTCATTTCTCCTATAAACCGACGAACAGAATAAAATGCAACTGAAAGCTGAGCTGTGTTTAGGCAACAGCAACGAAAGAAACCAACGAGAAAAATTCATTACGTTTGAGTAATGTACACACAGTGTAACAGAGACAGTGTAACATGTAAGAATGATTACAGGCTGGAGGCATTACATAAGAATTGAAAAAAAAATTTGTCTTAAAAATAACTCTATTATGGAAGACATTTTTTCCGAAGTCCTCTGGCAAAAACTCACATAATAACGATCTGATTCGATGTTAAATTAAAACTACTGCCACCTATGATTAAAATTGGCAAACACAACGTGAATGATGTGAGATGCGAGCCCTTAATCCTGGCTCAAAACGTTGTAATGAATGACTGGAAAACTTTCATGATTTCGTTTCCATTCAATCTCTTTACACTGTCCTCTCTGTGCAAATATTTCTTCTTCCACCTGTGTGTGTGTGTGGTGTCTCATTGTGTGTGGTTAGTGGCAGTTGTTGCAACGAAGAGTTGTTCGCTTGTATTTAAGTTGGTACTGAACAAATATCGCTTGCACACAGTATAAACATCAGGTGTTTTCATTTAATTTGTGAAAAATGTTTGTCTTCAAAGAACTAAAACTGTAGTTAAAATAGGAAGAATAAAAAAAAAGAAACGGAAATGAAAAGAATAAAAGCAAGAGAACAGAAAGAAAAAGACAAAAACAAGCGAAAATACAACTTAAATATCTATGTACACTCACCACACGAGCAACAAACTCCATACACTTCTACATATGATACGAGTATATACTTGACATTCCTTCAACATATTGTCAGTATTTGCTTCATGAAACTCATGAATTCATAAATTAATATTCAATAGTTCTGTCTTTTATTCGTTTCATTTTTCTTTTCATATATCAAATATTCATTGCATTCATAAACACATTCTCTGATTGATGTAAAATGTAAAAAACCTTACATCACCATCCCCACTATCATCATGCAATCAGTCATCAATCATTCGATTAGTTTCATCAGTGGTAACGAACAAAAAAAAATGCTAAGAGAGTAGAAAAAGAAAAGGAAAAGGGAAAAAAGGATTCCTTTCAATATTTATTGGCATTCAAAATGTCAGTTTTTTTTATTTTGATTTGCAAATATTTTTGGGGAATTTGATAACGGAAAACTTAATAAAAAAAATGAAAATACATTAGAGAGGGGAGGAAATGATTTTTAATTTCATGTAACACATCCTCTTCCTAATGTTTCCCTTTAGCCAAGTGCTCCAGGAAGAGCAGTCAATTACTGTTCAAACTCTGCACAAACGACTTACTTCAGTTATGCACATACTGCCCGAACAATCATCAATTGATACTGCAATAATGCATTACAATCACTTACGTTAAGTAAGGTTAGGTTTTCACTTAAGCCTATCTATTATGGCAATTGTGCTAGCTTATTCCATTTAATTAAAGAGGTGCCAAGACACTCTTATATACCAGACAATGTTCAATCTATCTTCAGACAGTTCCATCAAGCATGTTAAGTATGAGATTCCCAGTATTCTTGTATACATTCAAGCAAATGCTGAACAGTCACAGATAATCTCAAATCACTTAGCCAACGAACATACATACATACATACATACATAATTGGCCGTTACAACCCTTCAGTCAGGATTACAACCTGGTGCCTCACACCACTTATGTTGTGTGTGTTTATTTTATACATGAGTAACGGGACTTACAGTTTGAAGTCATCTCCAAACGACAGATTATTGGAGAAACTTTTCATGACAATTTTATTTACTTTCAGAATTTTTACCAGAAAAGGAAGTCGCCGAAGAAATATTTTCTCATATTTCGTTTTGTTGGACATGTCTGACCTGGAACATGTCTGACCGAACATGCCGACCTATTAAACAATGTCGTTTAAGGACAGAGACCACACTATAAACGTTTGATCCTCAGCTAAGATTTGATCAACCCAACCTAGCAATCGCACATGTCTCTGTGCTACCCAGGTGATGTTATCCTAGTCTTGGAATTCATCCCTTATTTCCAGCCTGTGTCTCGACCAAGGAGACCTCTATTTGCGGACTATATAGGCCAATGCATAAGACGTCGTTGTAGTCTAGTAGGCAGTGCATTGGCTTATTAGATGCAGAGGCCGCGTTTAAAACCCCAGCTCATACATCAGCAAAACAAAATACGAAATTTATTTTTTTCGGCTGCTTCCGCTCAGCAGAATTCTGGCCAAAATAAACTCTGAGAGTAAATAAAATTGCCATGAAAAGTTTCCCAAAAATCTGTGTTTCGAAGTCGACTTTAAACTGCAGGTCCTGCCACTCATGGATAAAATTAACACACACAACATGTGTGATGTGGGAAGCTATGGGCTGTGAAGAATATTTAAGTGACGAAGTTTGTGAAGAAATATACTTCCCCAGAGTAGTAACAACCTAGACTGTGATTTTAATCGGACTAAGATCTCTCAGGTGAAAGCAGGGGAGCACAATCTTCACAAATTCACTGTGATCGTCCAAGAAAAAAATGTATTACAAACTATTCGGTCATATGTATGTAAGTATTAGAGATCAGCAATGAATCGCTTTTTCGCTACTCATAAGTACTCAGGAAATTTTGAGTATAAGTGATTCAACAGTATTCAAATTCAACTACTCTGATTCATTCGTACTCGCTACAACATTGATTTATAAGTATAGGTTGCAATGAGTATGAGTACAACGTTGACATCAAACTCACAACATTCGATTCATTGTTTGATTCATACGCCTACTCATTCAGATTCATAAATTTAGAAAAATACTTATAATACTTATGAATGATTCGAGTCACAGCAAGCAAAGCACACACACAACCTTCTAGCGAGTATTGTAGTGTTCGTACGCGAATCATACTTATTTTGTGCTTCGTGTATAATTTGAGTCATGGAGAGTCGAAATCAACAACATCATGCGTATTGTTAAGTATGAGTACGATGAGTACTTCAAACTTTGAATATGAGTAGTATGAGTATGATATTAAAATAAGAATGAATGCGTATAAGTATCTGAAATAATAAGTATGACTCGAATCTACTCATCGTTTTGAATACTCGTTGCTGATCTCTGGTAAGTATACCTCAGTCCGTTCTGTTTACCAGAATACGTATAAACATCATAAAAACTCGGTTTTATATGCCAACGGAATTATGTTGAAGAGTACCCAACAGGATGATAAATAAACTGCAGGCTAATCAAGTTCTGAATTAAAAATGTATGTCAGGTGTCCTCACAACACCCCTCGTATTTTTTTGTGACATTCTCTGCCAATGAAATTTTCCACCTTGTTGTTCGTTAAGATTGTTTTTCATCTCTGTCATGCATTCTAAATTGCATTACATTTTGATGCTTGTTGACATCAATAAATCATGAATTCGTATATTTTAATGCATTTGAAGAAGAACTGCTGGTAACAGTTGCAACATAAGAACCAACACTATCAACACGGTCATCATCATCACCATTAACAGCAAGCATTCACTCATTCATTCATTCAGTCATTCAATCATTCGTCACTTTCATTAAGTGACGATGAAAATAAGTGACAATATATTTTCAAAATAATAGTGCTGCAGTAGGGTGGGTGCACTAATGAGTATTTTACTTCTCAGTAAACGATATAAAGGCCGAATGATGAAACTGAAGTATTTTTTACTGACACAGTGAAGCGGAGGAATAAAAGAAAATTCTAAACGATTTAAAAAGTATTGGAAAGCTTAAGTATAGGTCACACAAAAGATCACTTATGGCTGTGGGCCAAAAAGCCTCAAAATTCCAATTGAGACAGGTGACGTAATATCTCCTAAAATTAACCGGGAGTAGCCTCATTACAATTAAAAAATACTTGAATAAAAATTGTTTGTGATTGCTTGTGTTAAAACATTTTTAAAAATTAAAAAGATTTCAAAACAAAATTCTCTAAATTTGTAGGAGAACTTAAAAATAATAAATCGCACACACATACATAGTACATACGCACGCATTTAAAATACGCAAATACGTGGCAAGTGTGTAAATGTCAGGTCAAAAAGTGTGTCAAATTAAACACAAATTTTTACGGCGACATTCATAAACGATGAGTAACAAAAATCAAAAGGGGATGACATCCTTTCTACACATTGAGAATCAGTAAAAAGGATGAGTGGGTGGGCAAAGAAAACAAGAGAAAATAAAATCGCAAATGCACGACTGACAACAATAAAAAAAAACTTCATTTTATCACACATACGCATATGCTTATGAAACTCCCTACTTACATAACAAGTAGCTGTACATACTATATGTGTGTTCGTATAAACAGTTGTAATGTTGTGTCTGCTGTGTACTCTTATTTAAAACCATTAAGTGTGGTAAATACTACGTTGTTATTGCTGTTGTTGTTGTTGGTTTTTTATTTCTTGTCATAAATTTTGTTGCACAAACAGTTACATCGACCACTTCAACACACAGAAATAAACTGTGTGTGTAGAGTGTTTAAGCGTATGCGTGATGATATTTGTAACATTCCATACGTTTTGTTACACTGTAACTGTACGTCTGTATCTGTTGAGGGTGCTGGGTGCTGTTGTATGTACATATGTATGAGTGTAGAAGAAGTACCAAGTAATTTATGTCTTGTTTTGTCATTCGATGTGACATCATTATTTGTGCATTTTTTATAAATGAATGAATGAATGGATGTAATGGTATCTGTGTGTGTGTATGTATGTGGAACAATATCTGTAGCAGTATCAGCGACCTCAAACAACAGCATCAGTAGTTTGATGTTAGTCTAATGGTTGCGGTTGAAATGGTGGCAATATAACGAACATTAGCATACAGACATACAGATTGGTGTACAATCAAACCACGGGTGTACGCAAATGGCATGTGAGTCATTTCGCTACATAAAGTAATATTGATGGTGACAAAATTGTTTTTAGGCTGTTCAAATGACTCATGTCCACAAAACCAATAAATGCTCCACATTATTTAAAAGGTTAGACATCTAAAAAATTAACTTAATTGGACTTCATTGTATTGATAATCTCAGGACAATACATCTAAGCTCTGATGATCGATCTCCAAGTGAACCTTGTAACGAAATCATCCTAACACAAGTCCAAGTCTAAGATAGGGTACTAGAGGACGTGTACTTGTCGACAGAGACAAGTACAGAATCCGGAGGTCGAATTGACTCATTGTACAAAGATAGGGTACTAAAACGTTTTAGAAAGTCAACAATGTAAAGCCAGGGAAAGATCGCATTTAAGCACAACCACTCTAATCACTACATGGCCATTAGATTCTTAGGAATTCAATGCTTTGAAAATCATTTGTGTGTTCTGAGTTGTTTTTATCAAAAGTTTACCGACCAATTTTTCTCTTTAGTAAAAGCACCTTTGAATGAAAGCTCCCAGGTAAAATAAGGTTCCCACTTAAACCTATCTGGTATACCAATTGTGCAACAATATTCCATTTAATTAAAGGGGCGCCCAGACTCTCCTATATACCGGACAATGTCATTGTCTATCTTCAGACAGTTCCATCAGGAGTAGAATTGCCAGTATTCTCGTAAGCATTCACGCAAGTGCTGGACAGCGGCACATTAAGTCACAGATAATCTTTTCTTTCCCATCTAAATCGCCTAGCCGGCGAATATGACTGCCTATTAAGACAGAGACCATATTGTAAACGTTTAGCCGAAAGAGAAAACTGTACTGTTTCGTTTACTCTCAGCTAAGATTTTTTTTAACACTACCTAGCAATCGAACACGTTCCTGTTCTACCCAGGAAATGTTATCCTAGACTTGGAATTTATCTCTTGTAACCAGACTATATCATGGCCAAGGGGACCTCTTTTTGCAGATTACAAAGGCCAGTGCATACGAAGTCGCAAGTGTTGCCATTTTATTTAGGAATAGTTTTGTAAAAATTTAACAGAAAAATATCACCTTTATTGTAGTCATTCCTGTTGTTTTCAGGAACTCATACAGACACCTAGAACACAGCATTGTTTTAGGGCCGAAAGTCATGGCTATCTTCATAACCACTGGCGGAATATGTGCTGAGAATATAATGCTACACTCCAACAGCAAGGCTGCCCTAAAGTCCTTTTCGTATACATTATGGACCTCCAAGATTGGTTACTTATGTCGTTTTGTCCCGCGTAAAAAGGGGAATTTTCCTAAGGCCTTTATTATTTGGGTGCCTAGACATACTCTTTTACTGACTGCGTACATCATTAGAAAACCCTGCATATGATCCGCGTAATTCGCTTCCTAACGACTAGCCTTGTCTAATGTCTTCTCCTGGGTGCAAGAGATAACCTGTTTGACCAATGGGTAGAGCCGAATATTAACCCAGAGAGCAGAAACTGCTTGTTTTTTTCTCGTGCATACATTTACTATATGATTTCTGTATTTATGGGACAATGCCTAACAGGGAAGTATGCCCTTATGCTAGGGGTTCCCTTGCATTATATCTGCAAGAGTTCTGGCTTAAAGAAGAAGAACGAAACCATCTTTACCTTAATGTGTCACTACCCAGCTCCCGATTGAATGCATGCGAAAATTCTGGGAACCCCATTCGTAATATCCGTGTGGCGGGAATCCCCTTTTAAGGAAATTTATTGCTTATCTTTCTAGAGCTGCAATAGTAGTTCTATTCTGACTATAATACTATATTGAGTGACAATATTTTTAAAGCTTTTCTGTTGTACTTCCTAACAGAGTGTTCTTAAACTCAAAGACCGTCATAGCAGACTTCCCTGCTATACGATATTAGGTAAATAACCAGACTTCAAAAGAAAAGGCCAATATTTTTACCTGTTCGCCTATGATCTTCTACTTCATGCCAACAAACTCGAGTCTTCTTGTTTGACGAATCATAAGCCTTAAGAAACCCGTATTAAAACTGTCTGTAAGGAAAAAAATTTTGTAGTCGCCGTAGTCTGGTAGGTAGTGTGTTGGCTTATTAGACGTGAGGCCACGGTTCTAACCCCAGGTCAGACATTTCTAACTAAAGAAGTATGAAAAATATATTACTTCGGCGACTTTAGCAGATTTCTAACAAAAACTCTGAGTGCAAATAAAATTGCTATGAAAAGTTTCTCAAAAATCAGTCGTTCGGAGTTGACTTTAAACTGCAGGTTCCGCCACTCCTGTATAAAATTAACACACACACAACATAAGTGGTATGAGAAGCTAGGTTGTAATCCTGACTGAAGAGTATGTATGTATGTATGTATGTGTAATGGCAGAAATTTATTTAGAAAAGTAAGACATTTAACCACTAAATGACCCATACGAGTACATGGCTTTCAGTATGTTTTTGATTCGAAAGACCATCAAAAAGTGATCACTTTCTATGCGAATTTAAATAAAAGAACCCCCGAAAAAATAAAAACGTCCAACAGAAGAATACCATTTTTTTTTATTCACCAACATTATGAGTATTTTATCACCGAGTCAGTTAGAGATTCGTTATGAAATAATTTTGAAGATTTTTTTTGCTTCCAAACCATTTCACATTGTATTTAAGGGCGATTGTGTTGTTGAAGGAGCAGAAAACATTTGTAACTTCTGTTGTCTGTCACTGTTGCAGAGTATCTCAGATTCATTTTGGCAATGTAATCACAATGATTTAATGGGTGACTACTACTGGGGTAATGTTGTGTCAATATGATGGTTTTTATTATTTTCTAAATTCCCCTTTAAATGGCTTAAATGGCCAAAATAGAATGGCTTATGTGGACAGGAGGGGGTAATAAATTCAAGTGTAAAAGAAACAGGTGTAAAATATTATTTCTTTGGGGATGTTTTTGTGAAAAATATTAGAAAATTATGGATTTAAAATTCAAATACGACACCTTTAACTACTTCTTCGTATACATTACTTTACACATACCACGCCTCCGCCTCCACTCATTACATTGCATGTAATTGGCGTGCGAGAATGAGTTATTAATTAAAAAAGTAGAAAACAAACAGAAGAACGAAAATAAAAAGAAAGAAAAAAGAAAACGAAATGAAAATTCAAAAAGAAACTTTTTAAACATTTGCAAAGTTTGTTAACATTAGCAACCAAAAAGAAAACGCAAAAGAAAAATGCAAAAAAGTATCCAATTGCAGCAGTTACCAGGCCTGTAAACTGGTGTGATGCTGTTAAATTCATTACATGTTCCTGGCTTTCATCCTTCCTCTTATACGTGTAGTGTAGTTACAGAAAGTTTTCCATTCGGATACCTTTCGCTCATAAGATTTCATTGTGTTTTTGCATTTGATGATGCAAAACGTTTTATGATGGGGAAACATCAGTCAGTCAGCCAGTCAGTTAGTCAGTCAGCCAATGGGAAATAAAAAAAAAGAATTAAAATAACCTGCATCCGTAAGCGCTAATTAATGAGCAAAAGTTTTCAAAAGTAAATGCAACAGTCATTAGACGTCATGTTAACCCCCCCCCCCCCCCCATGAGAAAAAAAGTTTCAAATTAAAACAAAAAAAAATTAAATTAAAAATTTTAATTAAAATAAACTCAACTAATTGAACAGAAAGCCTTTAATTTAAGCCTTTTATCTTGCCTATAAAGGATGAATTTAGTATGAAACAACATAAAGTTTAATAATCCCCGGGATTTTTAACAACTACATACATAATTGGTCATTACAACCCTTCAGTCAGGATTTTGACCTCGTTTGTCACACCACTTATGTTGTGTGTGTTAATTTATATACATAAGTGGGGGGACCTACAGTTTAAAGTCGACTCCGAACGACAGATTTTTTGAAAAACTTTTCATGGCAATTTTATTTACTCTCAGAGTTTTTGCCAGAAATCTGCTGAGAGGAAATCGCCGAAGAAACACTTTTTGTATTTTGTTTTGATGTCTGGCCTGGGGCTCGAACCCTGGCTTTACGTCTAACAAGCTAACACACTACCTACTAGACTACGGCAACTTTTTAACAACTGCAACTGAATTTTAATTTTGAACATGTCTAAACATACCTCAACTATAGCATTAGCAACCATAAAATACGATTTTTAAGAAAGCTTAACAAGCCAACGGGTCAACAGCAGAGCTAGTTTAAGGGAAGTCGTACCTCTTTTTCTTCTATTTTACAGCATGTCCGTTAACCTTACTATATCTACTAAGCACCAGCAACCACAAGCACCAGCAACCACCAGCACCAGCACTTTCCATTCCAAGACATAGAGCTACTTCATAGCGTTCAAGGCGCACCTATAAGCGGCTTCACTTAAGAAAATATTCACTTGTAGCTAGGAAATCGAAGCTTTAAGTTGAAGTCACTATTCAGTAAGTGTACACTACTACGGTATAAATTAAAGATGCAAAGCAGTCTTTTCGAAGGGATCATAACATAATCATACTGGAAACAGAAGGCAGAAGGTACGGGTCAGACTTTCAGATATGGTCCAATATCCACCGTACACTTTTGACAACATGCTTTAAAAATTGGTACCTCTTGGATGCATTTTTCCGAATTCCTTTTCATAGTGGTGAAGCATATTATAAAAGTGTGTTAATTAGCCCCTCCAACAATTGTCTCTTTTCCTTCAAAGGTTCTCTAACTTTTAAATCACTTGAAATCTTGAAGTTCTTCTTTACTTTCAGATATCTGATAAATTCTAAAGCGATCATTCAACTCATAACGGTTTAATAGCTCCGTTTTCAAGTTGTATCACTTCTTCCTATATTGTTCGTATTTCTATTCCAACTCCAGTATCTTAAGATACCGAATCAGAATCTTACCAAAGAACTCCTTCCTCGTCCTTCCCTATGGTAAAATTCGTGCTCTTCGGTTCAAATACTCAGACATATTTAACCCATTATGAGAGGGTAGAATATGTCTCCATACCGCAGAGTAAAATTAATTTTTATTGTCAAGAGTGATAAAGGCAAACCATTTCCTGAAATTATTGTGTATGATGAAGAAATATCTCAGTATACGACCAAACGATCTATTGTACTTTTCTTATAATTGATAGGGTATCCCAATAGTACCTCTTCGAATCCTATTACACTGATAAACCACAAGATACTGCTAGCACTTGATATGCAAACAGATATTTCTCCCTGAACTGCATTATTGCCTCACAGGTTCCAAGAATGTGTTCCGATCGTCATGTCGTCGCATCATTACAGAATCTACGCGTTTGCCTTGAAACAGACCCCATTCTGAATAAGTCTACTCTGAACCTATAGTATCACCGTATGATCAAACCCCGGAAAAAGCTAAAAAATTGTGTCATGGTTTTCGAATTTTCCAAATAATTCATCCGTCAACAACAAAAATCATAAAAGAATCAGACAGAATCAATTCTTGACAAAGAGTAGAGCTTAACCGACAGAGAGTGTAATATCTAGGCAACTGCAGATGGCAAATATAACATTATGGGATCTGCAACTTACATACATACATAATTGGTCACTACAACCCTTCAGTCCGGATTGCAACCTAGCTTCTCACAGCATTTATGTTGTGAGCGTTAATTTTATACATGAGTGGCGGAACCTACAGAGGACTCTGGACGATAGATTTTTTTAAGAAACTTCTCATAGCAATTTCTTATTTACTCCCACAATTTTTTGTCAGAAATCTAATGAGAGGAAGTCGTCGAAGAAATATTCTTTGTTGAAGATGTCCTGGGGTTTGAACCGTGGCCTTACGTCTTGTAAGCTAGCACACTACTTACTAGACTACGGCGACTACCATGGGACCTCCAACAGTTCAGGAATATCAATATTGTTAATCACCTTTCTGGCCGTAAATATAATGGAATGAATTGCTTTAATTTCGATTGGACTTTACATAAACCTTAATGACTGCCTGCTAATTTCTGGTCTAAGCAAAGTGCTCTCTGTCAGAGAAGACTGGTGTATTACGCCTTCTCAATATATTTGCCTGTATAGTAACTAGTGTCTATACAACTGAAGTTCTTTTAATCGTCTATCACGCTTTCTTATCGCCGTAGGAAAACCATTTTCTACTAAATTTATGACCTTTCTGAAAAGATATCCAGCCGTAGTTGCTTGTTGTCTCCAGTGGTGTTGTCGAGCCGGAACGCTCCGGAACGTCGTTCCGGTACTTCCTTTTTGGACAGGAACGCGTTCCGGAACTAAAGAAGATTTCTGATAACGAGAATTGGCTGACGTTTTGAAAAAAAAATTAAAAAGAATTGCTGATTTTTTTTCTAATTTTTGACGAATTTTTATATGTATTTCTATAAACAAGGGTTTGAACCGAACCCGAACCGGAACGAACTGGCTTGTTTTTCTGAACCGTGAACCAGAGTCCGGAACGTTTTTTTCTGCTGAACCGGTACTCGACCCGAACCGGAACGAATACGTGAACCCGAACCCGAGCTAATTACTACTTAAGAATTTGAGTATTTAAAACCATTTTTTAACCCTTGCGGCCGCATTTAAATTTAACTGTAGCTACCAAGAGAATCACTTATTTTTGCCATTCAAAAATGAAGAGCGGGTATTTCCGCCTTTTTATCGTTAAATCATGGTTTTTCCTTTCCTTTTTATGCTATATACAGGGCCGATCCTGGTGACGGGCGAAAATTGGAGGAAATCTCCCTCCCCCCGTCGTCAAATTTGGGACATGAGACCTAAAAAAAAACGCCGCCGCCAGGATTATCATGGAAAATCACCCGCGTCGTTAAATTTGGGACATGAGAACGCACAGAGCGGCCACCTACCCAGGATCGGCCCTGTCTATATAATTTTACATACGCGTTCCGGTGAAATAAAAAATTACCACAACACCACTGGTTGTCTCACAGTTGTTGTCAACAGCTACAATACACTGCGATTTTTTTATTATTTTTCCAATTAAAACCGGGCACGAAGTCGCCTTAGTCCAATAGGTAGTATGTTGACTTATTAGACGTGAGGCCACGACTCAAACACCAGATCAGACATCTTCGGCAACTTGCTCTCAGCAGGTCTCTGAAAATCCGTCTTCGGAATCGCATTAAAATGTAGGTCCCAGCACTTATGTAGTGTGAGAAGCTAGGTCGTAATCCTGACTGAAGCGTTGTAATGGCCAATTATGTATGTATGTATGCCACTAAGGCCATTTTCCTTGCCTTATGCTATCATATTACAAAATTCAATTACATACAGATTAACAATTTAACAATAACAACAACAACTATTTCTCAAATAAATTAATTTTATTTTCAATTTCTCTTTTTAAAAATTTTCAATAAAATTTTACAACAATTTTCCAATGCCGAATACAATAATAACAATAAAATTATTATCTAAAAAAAAAGAATCATATTTTCCAATAACAAATTCCAGGTACGTGCATACAGACATACGTACAGTGAGCGTCAAAAGAAACTGCACACTATGGATAAAGTTCTAACAATCAACAAACTCAACTTTTACCACTTAAGGAGAGTACCCGAAAAAATTTGACAATATTTCGAAATTTTTTGCAATTTTTTTTTTGTTTCAATTTTAAAAACTGACAATGAAACAATTTTAAAATAAAAATAACGGTAATTTATTAATTTATATTTTTTTAATGTACAGTTTCTTTTGACGCTCACTGTACATATTCCAATATTTATTTATTCATAATATTTTGTTTGATTTTAACGTTGGCCTGCTTTGAATGTGGTCTGGTTTGCTCTCTCTATGGCCCCATCCATGCCTATTTAAATATGCATGTGTGTGTGTGAATATTTATTATTAATTTTCATTACAACAATTACAAATCCCTTAAGTAATATACACAGAGAGAGAGAAATGTTGTTGTTATTATTGTTGCAATTCTATAATAATATTATTATTATTGTTGCTGTTGTTGTTGTTGTTGTTGTTAGTGTATTAACAATATTAACAAATAAATATTTATAAGCAATGAAAATGCGAATGAAGAACATGAGAATTGGAATTGAAATTGAAAATTAAAATGAGAATGAGAATGAAAACGAAAAAACTGCAACTGAAACTGAAGCAGATTAAAAGTATAGAAACTGGTCGGTAAACAGTTATGTTATGAGACTGACGATAACAATAAGATTTTATTTTTATTATATTTAGTTATTGTTATACACACATACATACATACATACATGTGTATAACGTGGTGTAATATGTGAATATTTAAGTAAGGGGGAAGTAAAAATGATTTTCATTTTTATTAATATTCTAATAACCGATACATATGTACATACCAGAGATCAACAATGAGTATGAGTAGAATCGAATCATACTCATAATTTCTGATACTTATATGCATTCAGACTTATTTAAAAACGATAAACAAAAGCTACACTAACACATACATCGAACTAGTTATAAGTAAACCAACAACAACATCAGTATGAGTATAAAGAGATAGATAACGAAAACGTAACGTAAGCGAACGCAACAAGAGGCAAAGTGTACACAATAAACAAACAACAATGTGTACACAATATACAAACAACAATGAAGTCGCAATAGAGTTCTCGAGAAAGCGAAAGCACGAATATTTCACTTCAAGAACTTTCGTTAGACTGTTTGTGTAGGACTATAAAAGGGCAAGACAAAGCAGACGACGAGTAGTTAGAATTCAGTCAACCTTGTGTGAAGTTGCTTGTGAAGAAAACAGTCGTGGTTTGAAGATCGCCGTTGTAAAGATCTACCAAACAGTTGTTAGTGCTTACGAGTATAGAAGTGTAAAGAAGTATAGCGAACTAAACAAATTGTTGTTGTATCATCAAGTTTGAACAGTGGCACTTAAGATAGTGCGGACAATAAAGAATTGATCTAAAACTAAATACTAATTTATTTTTATTTTGTTTGCAATCAACGAATTCATATTTAAACATTTTTAAAAAGGTAAAAACGTAACAATATCATGGAACACCTCTACTTATATTCAAAGTTTAAAGTACTCATCATATTCATACTTAACAACACGTATGATGTGGTTGATTTCGCTTCTCCATAACTCAACATATACAAGAATCACTAAATAAGTATGAATCGCGTACGAAGACTAAAATACTCACTAAATGGTTGCGTGTTTGATCTGCTTGCTGCATAGTCTTCTTTGCTTATGTGCCTTTTTCTTTTTTTGCAAATGCAACAACAACAACTAAGACTACAAATTTTGATGAAAAATTCTAGAAACTCGAATCATTTATAAGTATTATAAGTATTTTTCTAAAGTTATGAATCTGAATGAGTAGGCCGCTTATGTAACAAACATATTTCGAATGGTATGAGTTTGATGTCAACGTTGTACGCATACTCATTGCAACCTGTACTTATAAATCAACGTTGTAGAGAGTATGAATGAATACATAGTTAAATTTCAATGTTGTTGAAAAAGTGCTTATGAATAGCGAAAAAGCAATTCATTGCTGATTTCTGATACATACATACATATACGCCCATATAAAATGCATTGAAAAGAAAGAAACAGAGAACAAAAAAATGACAACAAATTTTTTAATTTTGAAAACCGTAATAATTCTATGGCACTTGCCCTTGTGTCGTGTGATAAAGCCCTGTTGCGTATTGTAATTTCATTTTTGCAACATTTGATTACAATTTTCATTACTTTTTTTTATATTGTTGTTGCATTGTTATTATCCTTAACAGAGAGGTACAGTAGTTCCTTTTCCGTTCTACACGATTTACCAGAAATCGAAATGAATAATACAAGGAAAATATCGTATGCCCCGTTTAGGTTTACCAATTTTCTGTTGTACGAAACAAAGGCTAGACCTTATGCTATAAATGGATCCATTAATCTATGATATAAATAAAACGCAAACTAGTATAACCATTATGCAACTAGAAGGCGCGTTGCAGTGGTCTTAGTGCTTGACTTCAACTCAAGTGGCCAATTGTGGTACCAGAGTTACCCGTTTAAACTATTCACAGTCTATTTATACTATTGAAGTCGCTGTAGTCTAATAGGTAGTTCGTTGGCTTATGAGGCCACATTCAAATTCCAACAAAACGAAAAATGGAAAGATATTTCTGTGGCGATTTCCTCTTACCAAATTTCTGGCAAAAACTCTGAGGGTAAAAAAAAATTGCCATGAAAAGATTCTTAAAAATCTGTTGTTCGGAATCGACTTTAATAAATTCATTGATAAAATTAATGGACACAACATGAGTGATGTGAGAAGTCACAGTATCATCTAAAGCTTCGTGTGAAGCCTTGCATTACTTACAAATAATTAAGATCGCATGCATAGTAGACACCAAGGTGCTGTCTTCTTCTCTGACATGGCCTTGGGCATTTACCCAATTTGGCAACAAATAGTTTCCTCCTCTTTATAGCTGTTGCAGAATTTATTTGCCCTGCCATTAAGGCATATGCATCTGGCATGAGTACCCATAATGCAAAAGCATTTAATGACTTCAATTACTATAGTGTGCTGGCTTTATACAGTCTTTACTGAAAAAGAAAATGTACGATTCACTAAACCCTGCATATTTTCAAAGACACCATTCTGTATAACCAACGACACTTGGCAACCCTATTATTCTCGAACATGCTACAACAGAACAAACATATGCTTAATAAGGATACAATCGGATTAACAAACCTGAATCATGGCAAAATGCTTTATGAAAGCTCTGCAACGAATAGTTTAATGTTCAATCAACCACTAAATCTGAGTTGATCATGATAACGAAGATTATGGTGTGCCAAATATTTTCAGTCTGCTTTCTCTCAAAGACGAATTGTAGCTTTCAGGATGCTGTATGGCCTTCAATAATTTCTCAGCAAAAGATATTTTCTTGCCTTAAAGTCCCATGAATTTTAGTGCATGTCCCATATGCAGTGTCTGAAATAATTTCAATATATAATTTTCTATTCCACACTCTTGATCTGAACTACTGCATCCATTTTCTTTAGTTCCAATGATCGTTTACCTTATCAAATTTCTAAACTTCAATCCATCTTGATCTATTAGCCAGAGGCCGTCAACCTAGAACGAAGTTGCCGATTATTTAATTTCAATTTGTAAACGAATGTCAAAAAATTCCCAAAATTTCTTTACCACTACGAGGCTGTACTTAAAAGTATAGATTTCTATGGATAATATAGATGGATAGGAGGTTTTTATACAGTGTAGATTTGCCCTGGAAACAGAACAGCAATTAACACCCTGTATTACTCATAACAAAAAATATCTTCTGACAAGCTCCATATCCTTCTTGGAGTCCTTCATGAAGCCTGTGGTAAATTTTTCTTCAATACATTCAACTGAGACTAAGGCTATAGCATAGGATAAGAAAATGCTATTAAAAGTGCAAATCGTTTACCTCGTATTCTGCTCCACGCAACCTAGCAGTTATCAAAATATTATTTTATTCACTCCCAATACTATATGGCAACCCTTGTTAAACTTTTTTTGGAAATGTATTCAAAATTTTCCCATGTGACTACTTTACCTTTTCTATTCAAAATTGTCTTCTATTCTGAGCTCTTTAATCCAACAAAGAAATTTAATTTCTATGGGTTTCGAAAAGAGAATATTTTGACAATCATTACCACAAAATAAACAATAAATTAACAAAAAAAAAAGAAATCAATTTCAACACCACCACACACCACGATACCAATGAATGGAAACGCATCATTAAATAATCAATCATTAGAGAAATATTCTGTAAAAAAAAGCAGGTAAACCTAGCCACTAATATGGCCAACCAGTACCCTGGCATTACAATATGACAGTAGACAACCAAAATAAACAAACAAACACATCAAAACCGAAATCAAGCGAATAATGAAAATGACATACGAACACCTATAGACACAGGCATAGACACTGATACAGATGGTCGACACTTTGGCCAACTCAAGTCAATAGATAAATAAGCGCCCAAAAAGACGTTTCAATTTTCAACTGTCAAATGTTTTCCACTATTACAACAACAACAACACCAGCAACAACAACAACAACACACAAATATAATTCAATAACAATAATTCAATGACAGATTGACAAACAAACAAAACGGGAAAAAGACATTCGGGGGGAGAAACAAACAAAAAAAGGAAAAATTAGCAGTTGAACTGAATGAAAGAGGGTGGCCAAAGTAACTGTAATAGATTTTTGCAAAAGACGAGGGATCAACAATGTAGGTTTTTAAAGTGAGAATCGGTTGGCAAAGAACATCCTATGTGAACACATGTGGGGGCTGTTTTGCATTGAGTACTACACAGTGATAAGAAACTTTGCCTATTGCATTCTACCCTTGAGAGATGGTGCTGATTGACATTCCTATAATGTTTCGTAGTTGAAGTTATCTTCTCTGGGTAGTTTAGGGATCAGGGGACTGCTTGGATCGATTAAAGAAGTATGAAACTCTCTTAAATTTTTAAAAATTTCAAAGTCTGCAAAGAAAATGTTTTCTTCCTCACACTAATGTGAAACTGAAATCCTCCAATTCCATTGTGATACCCCGGTTCATGTCGATCATCCCCTAGCCTTGAAACCACTCAGAGCTTAAAATGAAACGACTCAAACTGCCGATGTCAATGTTCGACAAATCAACTAGATCATCGATGTATTAGGCACTAAGATGTCTCTTTCTCCTTTGACATAGTGGCGGGTATGTGCCCAGTAGGTGAAGAACAGTCTTCTCTTGTTCCTTATCTCTGCAGCTTCTACAGAAATTATTTACGGGGTGTCTCAGAATAATGAGCCTCGCATGCATGCCTATAATGCAATGCCCCGTCATGATTCTGACAAACACACTAAGCATACTTTTTTGGAGTTTAAGCAATCTTGAAGTGCGCCTTCTATCCAGCCTTGGCCAGATTTTGTGCACCGTTCTGCCCGTATCCAAAGCTGACCACCTGCGGTTGACGGTGTCTGACAACATGTTGCCAATCATAAGCTTACATGAGCCGCAATAGTCAAGAATTTGTCAGAGAATTCTATTATCTTGCCGAGGCTGGCCAGTTCATCCGCTAAGCAGTGATCCGGGATCATCATTGTGTCATCATATCTTTCCGCCACCCTGTTGAGGTGTCTGCGACAGCCGTAAACCTTCCGGGAGTTCATCACATTCGATCCCAGAGCCCTAATGACCGCATAGCTATCTGAGAGTATGGTGATGTTTCTATTGGGGACATTTGCATCCCAACATCCCATTACAATCCTTTAGTCAAGATTACGACCTAGTTTCTCACACCACTTATGTTGTGTGTGCATTAATTTTTATACATGAGTGGTGGGACCTACAGTTTAAAGTCGACTCCGAACGACAGATTTTTTAGAAACTTTTTCATGGCAACTTTATTTTTACTCTCAAAGTGTTTGCCAGAAATCTGCTGAGATAAAGTCGCTGAAGAAATAGTTTTCGTATTTCATTACCTAACCTGTAGTTTGAACCGTGGCCTTACGTCTAATAAGCCTACACACTGCCTATTAGACTACGGTGACTAAAAGTATAGTTTCCTTGGAATTAGTCTAGAACTGAGTAAGGCTTCCATTTCAAGGTTATATTGAACTGATAAGGCTTTCTCATATCAATTTACTATTGGCTAATAAGGCAGCAAAGCTCTTTCATACGAATCTTACTTCTTTTTTTGTCCATACAGACAAAAGTTTATGCCATATTCTTCTACAGGCACTACTGTTTCTGTAAAGTCATGATAAGGCTTCTGTGTATACTTATCAATGTAGATAATACGTTACTGTATTTTGGGAAATAATCTAGAATTAATCGATTTACTAGAAACTCTGGTTTATTGCGCCTTTCTAGATAAAATTTTTAAATTATTTGAAACAAAAATATGTTGAAAACACTGGTCATCAACATCAGAAAACTAAAATCAGGCATCACATCCTCTAACTTACTTTCAAATATTCCAACACAAATCACTGCATCAATAGGAGACATCTTCCGAATATTGGTTACCTGTTAAACAAGAAAAAAAAACCGCCGCCCACAACCATGCAATTAGAAAAGGTTAAGCTAAATACCACTGGCATTTCCCAACGAAAATGGAAAGAAAATCACAAGCAGCAGATACTGCTGCATGAAGGACATTCGAGTTATTCCTCAGACTAAGCTTTTTAGTCTTAGTGGTAATGAAGACACCATTCCCTACTAAAGTACTGGATTTACCATCACCCTAATAGGTTTCTATGTACAGATTATTACTATCAAGCTTCTTAACTAAAACTAAGCACTTAGGCTAGGTTCAACCCTGATTCACAGACTTATTTAACATAAGGTATCAATCAAGGCAGGGTAGACCGTATAGCCATAAGATGGTATCATAGATTCGCCCATAGATAAAACTAACCATATATCTTACCACCCCTCGTATGAACAAAAAAGTAGCAAAACTATTCGTTTAATATTTACGAAGGTTTGCAAGGAAACAAATAAAGCTCAGACATGACAATCCTTAGCTATAAAATAGACAACCAAAAGAAAAACAAACCGAGGGACGAGGACAACACAAGCAATTGACCAAAACAAAGTGTCCAATACCTATAATCCATAGCGACACAAACAACAACAACAACACCAAAAACTAACGAATTGAAATGTTCATCAACGATATCAATGTAATCGTATTGGTAACGACTTAACGTACCAACAAAAAAAAAAAAAACGAAACGAAACAAACTATTACACAGGACAGGACTTATCTAATGTTCCTGTGTTTAGTTTAGTTTGATGGTGTGAAACGTGTGAGTGAGTGAGTGACACATTTTGTGAATTGTTAAAACGCATTTGCCAATACCCTCACACATACATACATACACTCTCACAAATGCATAGATAAAGGCAATACAAAGAGAAATGAATTGATGTGATGTGAACACAAGCAAACACAATGATACCCAAACGAACGCCCACATGTTGTCTTCCACTACTGACCACTTGACTACATACTATATGGGAAACAGAAGAAGAGAGCAGAAGGGGGAGGAAAATGTGCAGGTGTGTGTGTGTGTCAATACTATTTTCATATGCATTTAGAGTTTCAATTTGAATGATGAGGTAGAACAGGTTTGACATTAGAATGACATACAGACACGTGTAATGTGACAAACACACTTTGTGTTGTATTGTATGGTGTGGTATGGTCTGACACATCAAACGGAATAAAATAATTTAATTTTCAGCACCCAATTACAACACACAGGTTAATTTGTTGTATATTAAGCTTTTAAATCTCAAAGTGCAAATTTAATGTCGAAAATGTGTATCACACAGGTGTGAGAGGATATGAGAACATGTCCACCGTTTACTCTCACCTGCCAAATATGGACAAATGCACACACAAAGGTATTTACAAACACACACAAACTTATATTTGAACGTTTTCCACGTACAAACTGTTAAACTGTAAATTGTGAATTGAAATTGACAATGACACTTTGATAGTGACACAGTGGACTGGATTTGAGGAAAAAAAAAAATTTATAAAAAAAAAATATTTTTTATAATAAAAAATTAAGGAAAAAAGCTTGGCTTGTTTTCAAGCAATAATTATTTTTTTTCGTTAACAAAAATTTGATACGATATCCATCAAAGCATTGCGTCAGTGCCCATAGCTGAATACTTATTCGAATTATGGTCAAATACGATGTCATTTAACAGTAGCTGAGCATGACTTAAGCAGTTTTAAGACACTTACTTAATTGGCCATTAACAACCCGATTAACGGATTTCGGTTTGCTTTTACATATCCTTTCAGGCGCTTTAGCTTCTTGCGAACCTGCGTCAGTTGTTCACACCAATCGAAGACAGGGCTTCCTCGATTTGGTACTTGCAACGCAAACAAGGTCGACCTCTTCGCCCATCCCGCCGGAGCATCCTCCTCCATTCGAACGATATGGCCGAGCCATCGCAGCCGCTTGATGTTAATACGCTGATGTCGTTGAGGTTGGATCGGATGCGGAAATCATCGAAGATCTCACGTAGGACTTTTCTCTCGAATACTCTCACGGTTACTGCATCAGTGCTTAATAGTGTCCATGCCACTGCGCCGTAAAGAAGCACGGGAGGATGAGCGTCTTGTAGGGTATCAAGACAGATTTCTCTTTTTCCATGTCATACAAAAAAATCCATAAAAATATTTCACATGGACCCTTAGCAACTTCTCTACAGATGATTGAAGGATTTTATACCACAGGTTTCTTTAACCTAACACTCAACCACTTTGACTGCATACCAGTGTAGAGGTTGTAAATTCGATTCACACTAGAGACTGACAAACTTGGAACAATGGTCATCAAGAAAAAGATATGATACTACATCGTGTCACCTTTTCCCCGCAATTTTATCACAATGCTTGTATAAGAATCATTTGCTAATAATTGGTCGCAGCTAAATAAGTATTCTGAATCTGAACCAAAATGAGTGGAATACTAAGAGCAATTGTAACTAAAAACAGTTCTCGTCGTATAGCTGTAAACCAAAGAACAAACGCTGGTGTAGTCAGAATCAATGATCAGAAAGGATTTGAAGTATGATTGATGGGATTGACATCTTAGGAACTGCTCAGCTACAGTCAACCATTAGTTTTTAAAAAGAGATAGGAGGCTCTACAAACCAGCTATATATTCTATTATAATTATAGATGTTCACATCTATTACTGATCATTAAAAGGCCGTGATATGCCGTGAAAATTATTTTTCTTGCTTGACGGCCAGCCTGCTAGATAGTCTTAACAGACGCTCTACAGACATGAGTTGATATACCACAGTTTGGGTGTAATAGGTTCTTGATAATATCTATAAGATCGAGTGAATGATCATTTCCCTTCCGTTGCTCTGTATTAATGTGAGTGTGACAAATGAAGCCTTATTTCCCCTATCTAATCAGTAAACGGCAATTACGTTAGACGAAAAGTACCAGGGACTGGTTGAATGCCATATAAATTCACACCAGTCAAGATGAACATTTGTTAGTATTTAGCCAAGGAAAGAACAATGTAAAGTATTGAAAAGTACACTCATCGTGTTTTTATTAGGACAAGAACAGTGATGGACTGGTAGTAAAAATTTCTCCAGCTCCATATGCCGTGGGTTCTCGAATAATTTGTCTTTTTATGCGAATTTGCCGGTTTTCTCTTCGCCAGCTTCTGTACACTGAGTCCTCCACGAGGACTGATTTGTTTTTGCAAACTATTTAGAGACTTAGATGCCCCTGATTTAATTTCCAGATTGGCTGTGCTATGATCTCTTGGAAAGTATTTTGTAGTGGCTGTGGCATACACTACAATATTCAGCACAATGTACACAACCCATTGCACGATAGTATGTAGTACACTAACCAAGGGGAGAAAGCAATTAAAAATATCCGCATTACGGATAAAACAAGAAAAAGTATTGAGTTTTGCTGTATGGGCCACAACCATGACAAAATAAAAAATACAACCAACACTGAGTACCCGGAATATGTCGGATGTTCTGATACTTACTGCGTTTACGAATGCTAAAGTACCTAAGAGAATAAAAAAGCCACCCTAATGCTGATTGAATCTATAAAATAATCTAAAGATGAACGTTAAGGAGCCACAAACAGCAATCAAATACAATGCTTGACAGGACATGGTAATTGCAGTGTTATCATTCATCAATCATCTCGAACGCTTTCCAATCTACTGATGGAATTCTCAATGGTGACATTAACTTACCATTACAACCTATTAGTTAAGATTATGTCCTAGCTTCTCACACCACCCATGTTGTGTGCGTTAATTTTATACATGAGTGTCGGGACCTACAGTTTAAAGTCGACTCCGGACGACTGATTTTTGTGAAACCTTTCAAGGCAATTCTATTTACTGTCAAGAGTTTCTTCTAGAAGACTGCTGAGATGAAGTCGTGGAAAATATATTTTTCATGTTTCATTTTGTCAGAGTCAGAGCTGGGAATTAAACGATGGCCTTGTGTCTAATAAGCCAATACACCACCTACTAGACAACGGAGACTTCATGGTGATATTAAGGAGAGTTAAATTAAACACTGACTGTCGCACTGAACTTATCGATAAAAAGCCATGACGAAGTCATACTGAATAGGTCAAGTTGTCTTCCTTGATCTGCCCCATTGCTGAGTTGCTTTGCTAGCCATGTAAGTGCCTGATTGGCTTTATTTTTTAATCCTAAACTTAACAAATAGTTTCCATATCACATAGTAAAACTAAATTATCGTAAACAACTGAAGTAAAGGAACTACTGTTGACACATTATCACTGTGCTTGTATAAAATAGTCGTTAAATATTGTTTTACGACACGTTCTCTGTATTAGGGCACAGTGTCCGAATAGTTCTCTCTCTCTATCTCTAGTTAGAGTGAAAGTGTATAGGAAGATAATTTTTAAACTCACACAAACTTTGACAAAAACACACAATTACTTACCGTCACCTTGCCTCACCTCAGCTCACCTTGGATGATAACAATCGAATCGATATGAGTAGACAAGCTACATACATGTCAGGCTGTGTTGTATTAAAAGAGGTTGAAAGTTCAAAAGGAATATGACAATCGACCACAAAAACCAAATAAAATCCAATTCATTGACTGACTCTAATACTTGACAATGCATTGAGCCATTGATCCCCTACTTTGAACAATTGTCGTCCTTAACTTATAAAATGAGAGCTAATTTGACACATGTAATGTATTGTCCGAAGAGTTGGGGGTGTGAGGCGGGAGGTGTGACTACTGCTTAGGGTTTGCGAAAGGAGTATTGCTGCTACTGGACAAAATAATTAAAGTGTGGCACCCAAATGCCACCCAATTTATTGAGTATTCTGAGACATGCTAAGCACTAGAGACTTAATAATGAGTGTGTGTGTGTGCGTATGAATAACTGTATATGTATGTGTGTGTTATAAGGATAAGATAATGAAATTGTTGAAATTTATAGAAAATTAAGTTTGAAATTTCTACACAAGTTAGCTCTGTTTTTTTTTCTTTTTCGTTTTCTTTTAATTTATAAACCAATCCCGATAAGAGTTTAAGTTGTATTAATTGAATATTAATTGAAATACATTTTGCAATGATTTGATAATTGATTTAAATGAATGCGTGACAACATGTTTGAACACGAATTGATAAATGTTTGGGTTCAAAAAAGAGAATTTAAAGCATTAAACTAGACAAACTAAACTTTGAGGGAACTGAAGAGCCTCATTGGCATTACATTCGATATACCATAATTTAAAATCCCCAAAAATTAGGTTCAGAACAAAGATAACACACATCCACTCAGAGAACAGGACGATTTAAGCTCAAACGCTTTTATTTATCAAAAGCTTAGAAAACTAAAATAGTTAGGAAAAGAAGAAACAAAGAATACTTACTTAGTTGATCATTACAACACTTTAGTCAGGACTTTAACCTAGCTTCTCACACCACACACATTGTGTGTGATCATTTTATCCACAAGTTGCGGGACTAATAATTTAACATCGGATACAACGACAGATTTTTGGAAAACTTTTCATGGCAATTTTATTTAGTATCAGAGTTTTCGTTAGAAGACTGTTGACAGCGATGTCTGACCTGGCGTTTTAACCACGTGCTCTCGTCTAACAAGCCAACACATTACCTATTAAACTTCGGCGACTTCAAACAAAGATACCATAGAAAAAAAAGGAAAGGCTGATAAGGAAACTGAACCATCACGATAGCCGACTAACACCAGAGTTGAAGCTCCCAATATCTAAGCTTCTAACAGAGGCCAACTCACTAAGATCATTGAAGAAATCCCGGAAAAGAAATCAGAGCCGAAGTCTCTGCATATCAGGCCAAAGACACAGAATATGCTCAACAAGCTCCAACTCCCTTTCATTACAATAAACCCTTTAGATACATAGAGTGTTGCTGTTGCAATTCTAGTCCCTACCCTCCAGGCCCAATGTCTCCTCAATAAACCCATCCTAATAGATTGCCTCCTCAGCTTTAGAACCCATACTATACTTAAGAAGTCCAATGTGAACCATAAAAGCATTGAAATTTTTTCTCCGTTTCTTCAAGAAGAGTTCGTTGTCCGTAGTATTTTCTGAGCGATAAACCCAAATTAGTGTCCAAGGGAAGTCTACTCTGTCGCTCCTTGTCTTGCTATCTCTATTGCAGTCTCATTACTCTACATATGCCCTAGAACGCAGCAAAGTATCACCTTGTTCCCATACAGATGTATAGTTAGGGTATTTCGCAGACGGGAACAAATTTCAAGCTAATATGGCGCAAAGTCAGAGGCTTGAAGAATATCCACAGGCCCAAGCTTTGTCTACACACGTTCTGTTAATAAATTCTAGGTGTTCATAGATTCTATGTATCAGGCTTTACAGAGTTGTACAATAACAACAAAAAAAGTGGACTGTGATCTTCTTTTCTTTTTCATTATTATAGGTTCTACAGAAGTCCTTGAGAGGTATTTCCAGCCACTGGGTGCGTGTTGTTAAGAGCCAACGCAAGCTTTCCTGAAATCGTATGCAATTGTGTAGAGAGTTTGCTTGATCTAATCTGATTTTCTTTTGGGCTAAAAAACTGTATGTTTTTCTCATAGATTGTTCTCTATTTTACTTTGAAATTTTCTTTGTTTTGTATTGGGGCCGCCAATATCTTGCACATGTTGTGTGTACAACAGAGCAGCTGTGACTTTAAGGTCAACTCGTAGAATTCAGCGGATATTCTATTGTATCAGATGCCGTATTACTTCTTAACCGCATGTCAATAGTTTTTATCACTTTTAGACTGCGAAGTATCCCACCAGACATTTCAATCTTCAGTAATTTTTCAGCCATTTCTTCTATGAAGGCGATCGAATTTTTTCGGGATGTTGTCTCTTGTTTTACTTCTGCGGAACATTCAATATAGGAGTTAAAGTTAGGACCCAATAGAGCGCTTCCAACAACTGCTTGGCTGCTGTTAAACTTCTATTGTTTGCATTATTTTCCTTCACTTTAAAAAAATGTAGGCCCGCCCTACAATGACATTTTAATTTATTTAAAATAACAACAACAACAAAATACTTCCTAAATTTCATTTTTTTTCCCTTTTTCTTGTTGCTCTTTGTCATCATTTTCATTTAATTTGCTTAATGGGAAAACATCGTCATTGTCACTGTGGCATCTTCATCCGCATCATCATCATCATCATCCTGCACATCATTTTAATTTTTATTTTTATTCCCGCCTACTTTACCTAGTAAATTGCGTAGTTGGTTGGTCATAACATGACAAAAACAGAAACAAAAACATGAGAATTTTTCAGGATCTAAAAAATAACAAAAACTGCCATGTCACCCATATTTTCTTGTTGCTTTTTTTCCTGGTTTTGTTGTTTAAAATTAAAATCCAAAAAAAAAAAAAAATAAAAACTTTTTCTATTATTCATTAGAATTACTGGCTGAAAACATGTTTAAAAAAGGGTCCCAATTCGATGAAAGCGGACACAGAGAGCTTTTAAAATTATTAAAAAAAAATTGTAATTTTGGATAGGAGAACAGCACTTTAAAATACTTGTTCAAGATAAAAGCGAAAATTGTTTTTTAAGAATAAATTTGTTTCTCTACTTTCTAAATCAGCCACCTAAGAACGATGAATGCCTTCTGAATGCAGGTATTTGGCAATATCAGGCGTGGGCAGATGAAGGCTAAAAATTTAAAAAAATAAACGACACATTTTTCTACACGTTTTTCATGCAGACACAAGGATAGGTTAGGTTGTATTGGCTACCGTCTGAGGCAGCATTGCTTACTTGGGTCCTATGAGGCACCATTGTAACGTCCATTAAACATATGGGCAATTTCGTGTCAAGTGACCCAATTTTTAAAATCGATGTCTTCCGATTTAGATGAACCAAGGTTAGTACTATTGGATAGTAGGCCAGACACAAATTTTCAGCTCTATCAGTCAAGAACTGCCGGAGTTAGAGGGGGTCAAAGTTGGACATTTTGGTCATACAGGGTTTTTTTAAAATGTGTGTAACTTTTTACCTATTGGTCCTAGCAAAAATTTTCCAAAGGATATTAGATAGCTATTTTTTCAATCTTTCCAAAAATAATTTTTTTAATTTTTTAAAAATTTTGTTTTTTATTTTTTTTTATTAATTTTTTTTTTTTAATTTTTTTTTAAATTTGGGCCCTTTTTTTGTTTTTTGCTCAAAAGAAAGCTTATAAAATATCCTTTAAGGCCTTCATAATCGCTTAATGGGATGCGAGTGGGATATCTGTCAAAAAAATTATTTTTTTACTCAAGAATAAGATTTTTCAATTTTTGGCAAAAATTTTCATCCAAATCGGAAGACATCGATTTTAAAAATTGGGTCACTTGACACGAAATTGCCCATATGTATATATTTCGGCATTTATCTGTAATTCGTAACTGGTATTTCTCACCCATTTCGTTACTTTTGTGAATGTATGGATTTAATATAAACCACCTGTGGCTAGGATACGTTCTATCAATAAACTCCGAGTAGCCAGAAATACAACGACTCAGCTTCTCAAGCGCCAGGCAATGACAAAGTCTACGTTCTGTGTGGAACGCATGTTTTCTTCTTTTTCCTCAACTTTAGTGCAGCTTTAGATCGAAAACAGTGATGCGATTACGACGTACTGTTGAAATACTCAAGCAAATTTGTTAAGTGTCCGCCCGCCCCACCATCCCTCGTCTATTTTTCCATTCATTTTAAGAGTAACCAGAGTCTATTTTTTTATTTTCGTTGCTTTTTCTTTCTTCTTCCCTTCAATCTCGAGAAAGCTGAATTTTAATGATTTAAAATCTTAAAGACGCTTTAGAATCAAATCACGTTTGATTTATATCCTGCCAATAATGTCTTATGTTTCTATTTAATTTCAGCTTGTTTTTTAATGCTTAATGTTGTTGTAAATATACATAGAACATTATAGTCGTATAAACAGTGGAACAATGTAAATCAAATGTTTAAATACAAGGATATATACGGCTGTATGACACAAGGGATTACAGCCAAAAAATTCTTGTAAGTTATTTTAAATTGTGTACACAACTGTACACTATCCTGTTCTATTCGCTGCAACTCTCTTACACACTCTTTTTATCGTCAGTGCATGTATTTCTAGCCTTCGACCCCATATGTGTTTTAGGCGTCCTTTTTAATGGCTGCCCTGGGGATTACTGTATATTGCAATTGTAATTGAATCAAACAGAGGTTTGCGCAAAACTTGCCCAACCTATCTTTACTATCGTCTTCGAATTTCGATTTTAATAGGCGTCTGCCAGGCTTGTACCGAGAGTGGAATGAATATTCCATCATAAGGAGAAGCCAGAAATTCTGCTTAATTTGTTTCAGCCATCGGTTGACATACATTCTGATTGTCCTGAGGTTAAAAAGCATTGCATTTAATGAATCGCACCTCTACATGGCAGTCGATAAGGGCACAGGCATTAAAAACTTTCAGTTTAGGGCATCGCGAAATATGTTTAGCGCTCCATCCTGCGTGTCTGGCCTGTCTAGCCCTTTTAAAGGGATTTTCAACGTCTTCTCACCGCTCGTTATAATAGTACTACACTGGGAAAAATAGTCGCATATTTTCAAACTATTGCTCATGCAATATGAAGTTCTCGATATTTTTCGTGTTAAATTTCAGAATCACGGTTTAGGATGTTTTGGGTTTATTTTGAAATCATATCATGCCGCTTCAGGCCCATATTGTTTCAATTATACAATATTTAAAGGATCTCTATTCCTCTTTTCCTTTTTTCGACTACGACCGACAGATTTTTGAGAAACTTCTCACGGCAATTTTATTTAGTCTCAGAGTTTTTTTCCAGAAATCTGTTGAGAGGAAGTCGCCGAAGAAATATTTTTTTTTTTAGTACTTCGATTTTCTGGACATGTCTGACCTGGGGCTTGAACCGTGACCGAACGTCTACGGCGACTTCATTAGAACTACAATGCTGAGGTGAAATATTTCCGAATTTACTTAGTCCTTTAGCTTCTGGTAGAACACTTACTTTCACAGACGATTTGATGGTGTATTACACAACACACCATAGAGACAACGCACTTTAACCGAAACAGACCGTTGTATACCTTTTATATTATTACGATAGTGGAAATGTTGTTGTTAAAGTAATAAACAAAAGCTCCAAAAGCAACACAATGGACTTGATCACGCATAAAATGATAAACAAAAGCTCCAAAAACAAAACAATGCAGTTGTTCACGTGATCAAAGAATAAACAAAAATATAGCAACAACATCAGCATAAAAAAAATATAAGAGATAAAAGATGTAAATAGCCAACAACAAAGTATAGCGATCAAAGAAGTAAACAAGCAAAAACAAAATGCATATAAGACATACATACATACATACATAATTGGTCATAACAACCCTTCAGTCAGGATTACGACCTAGCTTCTCACACCACTTATGTTGTGTGCGTTAATTTTATACATGAGTGGCGGGACCTACAGTTTAAAATCAGTTTTTTGAGAAGCTTTTCATGGCAATTTTATTTACTCTCAAAGTTTTTGCCAGAAATCTGCTGAGAGGAAGTCGCCAAAGAAATATTTTCATATTTTCGTTTTGATGTCTGACCTGGGACTCGAACTCGGGCCTTCAGTCTAATAAGCCAACACACTACCTACTAGACTACGGCATATAAGACATACAAACAACAAAAATGGAAACAAGTTGTTTACATTTTTGGATTGTTCCCGAAGGCCGTCATCATCCTTCAAGGGCATTCATCACACTGTTGATCCAGTGATATAAAAGGCAAGATAAAGCGAGCAACGAGGATTCAGTTAGAATTCAGTCAGTCGTGTATGAAGACACGTGATTCTCGGAGTTCGAGTTAAGTTAGTCGTGTGAAGACGTCGCGTGATTGAGAATTCAACCAGTGGTGTGTGAAGATAAGAGATCGAGTCAGACTTGTGTGCAGACAAGTTGCGTGAAGAAAACAGTTGTTAGTGTTGTGCTTACAAAAAGGTTGCGAGCAAAGAAGAATAACTAACAAGTGTTGTTGCTTACAAAAAAGTTGTAAACAGAGAAATATCACGAACAAGCACATATTGTGAAAGTTATCATTGTATACGTGGAATAAGTTCGAACAGTGGCACAAAAGTTGTGCAGATAATAAAGAATTTATTCAAAAATAAACACAGATTTATTTTTATTTTATTTGCAATCTACGAACTCATATTTTCAACAATGAAGACCTTTTTACGAATCGAAAAGTGTATATATAACAGACAGACTTTTTCGTGTGTAATTCATAGTATTGAACTAGAAATGCTAAGAAAAAATCATATCCTTCCACTGGCTTATGAACACAATAGCACATCAAGCATTACGTAAATACATACATAAATACACCATGTTTATAGACATGTTTTTAGTCTCTTATCTAATCTATAAATCTTGAAAAAATATTTTGAAAAGATTTCTGATAAAAAGAAAAGAAAGAAAGAAACCAGAAAAAACAAAAAAAAAAAAACAGAGAAAACATTAACAAAGGCAAAGAAGGCCTATTTATTGTTGATTTTCAAAGAAACACAGAAAAAAAACGAAGAAAATCTAGTGAAGATTTATTACCGGTACTTTTCAATGTATTTATAACGCAGAATAAACAATAAAAGAATGAATGAATGAATGACTGAATGAATAAGTGAATGAATGAATGAACAAGCATGAATGCATATAGAAATCATCATCAAGACGATGACAAAGGATTGAAATAATAATTTATGGCTTTGGCAACAACAAGTACCAGCAGCAACAGGCCATCAAAAACAAAAAACAACAACTTTCTTAAGAAATTTTAACAAATTTATAACGTTTTATTTATTATGATATATGTATATGTACGCATGTATGTATGCATGGTTTACATGAAACCGGAAAAGGAAACCCACTACTTATGCGTTGTATAAGTCTTATGTTCCCATAAAAAAAGTTTTTTTGAAATATTACGGATGTTTAAAGAGAAAGTTTTTGCAAAAACTTTTCAAAACTGAATGAATAATTAAAAGTTTTCCTTTTCATAACATATTTAAATACAAAAAAAACAAAAAAAAACAAAAAAAAAACAAAAAAACAAACAAAAAAATAAATAAAGAGCGGCATGAGAGTGAAACTCATGTCGGTTGGTCTTAAATAAATAGAACCTTTGGGAGTGTATCGTTATCATTATCATTATGGTCTAAAAATTTATAAAGGGGCCCGTAATTAATATAGTTTTTCAAGTCCATTAAAAAGAACTTTCAATTGAAATGAATACGATTTTTAAAAGAAAAAGAAATTTGCTCCAATTTTTCATTCCCATATAAGAGTTAAAATAAAGAAAAATTTCCTGAGTAAATAAAATTTAAAAACGAAATGAAAAAATAAAAAATTATTGTTGTATTTGTAGTTTTTAGATGTTGTTGATTTAGGCTTTAGAATAAATGTAAATTAAACTAGTTATACTGCATATAACATAGTATTAGGGAAGTACAAAAACACTAAAATTTTGAAACAATTTCAAATTTTTAAGGACAAGGCAGAAAAAAACTTTTGATTCATTGAACGTCAAATACCTCTGATGAGTTTCTATTCCCTTGTGCGTAGGTTACGGGCTATCCTATACACAAACGTCACTGGCCTGGGTCTCGGCATGGGTACATACCCAGGACAGTACTTTTTACTCTCAGAATGTACACATATAAAGTCGTCGCAGTCTAGCAGGTAATGTGTTGGCTTATTAGACACGAAGCCACGGTTTAAACTCCAGGTCACACATCTCCAACAAAACGAAATACGAAAAAATATATCTTCGGCTACTCCTCTCAGCAGATTTCTGGCAAAAACTCTGAGAAAGTAAAATAAAATTGTCATGTAAAGTTTCTCAAAAATCTGTCGTTCGGAGTCGACTTTAAACTGTAGGTCCAGCTAGTCATGAATAAAATTAGGTTAGGTTAGGTCGGAGTGGTAGCTCTGATGTCACAAAGCTCACTTGAGCACGCATAGCGGCCCGTTGTGATGCCACGGGTGAACGCAGTCCCTGTACTGACCAAGTTCCACCACAACGTCCCAGGCCAGACATCAAAAAAAAACAAAAATACAAAAATACAAAAAGTATTTTTTCGGCGATTTCTTCTCAGTTTCTCAAAAAATCTGTCGTTCGGAGTCGACTTTAAACTGTAGGTCCCGCCACTTATGTATAAAATTGACACACACAACATAAGTGGTGTGAGAAACTGCGGGCTTCTTGGGGACGATTGCCTGTAGACTATCTAATGGTGAAGGTATAGCACTGGCCATTTTATAGTCACTTAGCAGCAACTCGTTTCCTTGCCGTTCGCATCTTCCCCCTTTCCACCTTTCATAAAAAACCTGCACAATGCACTGCATGAGTAGGGGCCATCCCCTGAGTGCTGGTTTCATAAAAAAAAAAAAAAAAAAAAAAAGGAAGAAGTTGGTCAGCGCAAGGGCTGCACAACGGAAGCACGACTACCCCGCACTGGAAAACCAGCCAGAAAGTTTAATGAACGAAGCTATATCCTTGATATCAATGGATGATAGCTCCGTTAAGCTAACAAGAAATGGGGAGCCAAATAACCTATATCTACACCTGGCAAGAGACGGGCACTGACAAAGAAAGTGAATGACAGTCTCCTCTTCCTCAGAGGACCTGCATCCACGGCAGAAGTCGTTAAAAGGGAGCATCATTCTTTCCGCGTGTCTACCCATGACGCAATGACCCGTAAGCACGGCCACTGTAGTCGAGATGACGTCACGACCAAGACCAAGTAATTGGTTGGTACGCCTTTTATCCATCAAGGGCCAGGTGAGCCTAGCGGTGGAGCAGGACTCCTCATTGACCCAGGATAGGTTGGCGTCCCGAAAGAATTTCCGTGCAATGGTCAGCTTGACCGAGGCAAGTGGTATACCCACTTCAACAGAAGAGGATTCCGGAAGGGGCGCACCAGCTCTGGCGAGCTCGTCGGCCCTACAGTTTCCCGGAATTTCACTGTGCCCGGGGACCCACACCAGAGGGACACTGGTGAAGCGCCCCGAAAGAAGGTCGAGACAGCGGCGACATTTTATTCACATGAATAAAATTAACATACACAACATAAGTGGTGTGAGAAGCTAGGTTGTAATCCTTACTAAAGAGTTGTAGTGACCAAATTATGTATGTATGTATGTACACTTATTTCGGCAATTTAGTCTAATTTTCTACAGTGATTCAGAATATCTTATTAGACGTTAAAACGTGATTCAAATTCCAGGTGGTGCGAGAAGCTAGGGTGTACTCCTAACTAAAGAATTATAATGACCAATTAAATAAGTAATTAGGATTCAGAACATCTTAGGCATAATGCTTGATCAGTTTATACTCACTTCTGTATCGATCCATCGAATGTCTTTCCCTAATTTAAAGTACAAACTTCTACGACTTTCACTTACGGTCAATAAAAATCTTTTATTCCATTTTGTATTCTTGTACTCCATTTTGGGCTGACCTCCTTGCTACACTTACATACAACACTTGGGTCATTTGCAGATTGAAAGTGGAATTCAACCTTTATATAGCAACTGATGATTTAAATTGTACCCTTAGGTTTATCGTAGATCAATTTTTACTATTTCGATGGATAATGCGTTAAATATGCTGTAATTAAAAGGAAGATCTGGTAGTCAGCAATTCTAATTTTTATAGGGCTCCTCTCATAAAATATGTTCTGTACTAGTGAATCATCTTAACCACTACAGAGAGATTTTTTAGCTCTACTATGCGCATTAACAACGCTCTTCCTATAGCAGTAGTTGTTACAGTTATTTATTTTCAATTTTGTCCAACTAAATCAAATTGATGTGTACCTCCCTAATAACAATTTTCCATGTTCACCATTGTAGCCTCATGTGAAAACGAATTAAAGTCAATAATTATTATGTTAATTGAAAACAACAAAGTAACAACTATAAAAAAAACAAACATTTTTCAACAATTTTTCTATTCATTACGCAAAACAAAACAAAAAACGAATGTAAAGAATAAACAGAAGAGTTTTCAAATTGTAGACACATTTGTATGAGGATTTTAATTAGTTTTTTTGATGAAAGGAACATATTAAAGGTTAAAAGCAAAAAAGAAAAACAAATTTGTAAACTACAGTGGGTTAAATTTAATGACGTTTATTTTGTGCCACAAATGTTTCAAAATTATGTCAGAAATGTGAGGGCACCATCTAGAGTATAACTGATGATTTTGGAGATTGTCGATTACAACAATCTAAATATATTGAATTCTAGTCTTTCTTTTTATGACAGTTAATGGCCTCTACTAATACAGTACAATGGAAGAGAGAGAAATAAGTAAGATTTGAATCTATTTATGTATGCGCCGTAGTCTAGTAGGTAGTGTGTTGGCTCTTTAGACGTGATCTCCTCGTTCAACCCCGAACGTAACGAAATAAAAATAAATTTTTTCTTTCTCTGACTTTCTCTCAGCAGATGTCTTGCAGAAACTCTAATGGTGTTTTCTTTTCTACCAAAAAATGTGCATTTTATTAACGCGAAATACAATTTTGCGTTTGTTTCTTAAAAATGTTTCGCCCTCTAAAAGGGTGGTATGTTTTATTCTAAATAATTCGCACTTGCCAATGGTGGAGGGCATTGCATTTTATGCCCTGTATAAATCGAGAGTGCTGCTAATGCCCTGTAAAGCAGATGACTTTTATTTATTTATAGGGCTACCAGATGAAATTTAAAAGAAGTCGCCTGGTATTGTTTTCCAATTTGAAGATAATTATTTCATTGTTTTGTGGAGTAATCTTAAGGAAATATTACATTATTAAAGCTACATGGTCAGCAGTATAAAAAATTGCATTCAATGTTATAACAGTGCTAAAATATTTTTTTTTGTTATACAAAAAGTGTGTAAAAAATTAAGTCGAAAAATTAGCGATCTGGCAACACCTTTGAACAAATTGGCATTTCCTCATTCATTTTCTTAATAAGTGGTAAACACAGGGCATACCCTTTTTTAATATTTGTGTTATGTTCTTCTCAAATAAAAAATGACATTACAACAGGGTTGGTAAAAATTTTTTTTAATGTACTTTGTAAGAGGGTGACATTTTCTTTGTAGAAAAGAAAACACCATAAGAGTTCGGACTTTAACTCGTTCGGACTTTAAACTCTAAGAATTACATTAAAAAAAATGTGATTTTCGAAAATCGTCGCATATGCGACGGCGTTCATCGGCACTTTGAAATGCTTTAAAAGATTTACTAATTTTATTACAAATAAAATAAATTTGCAATTCCCTTCAAATATATTCGCAACAATAGTATAAAATAATTTGTCTAAATAAACCGTAAAATTAATTTTGAAAAAAACTTCAATTTGTTATTGTAATTTTACAGTGAAGTTTGGTTTTAATGAACACAATTTTAAATTATTTATCAAATATGGAAAATAGAGTTACAGAATTTTGCATGCAGATAAGGTAGATGAGCTAATACCTTATTATACACTGTTTTACTGTACAATATTTACTCCTTTTTATATTAAACATATACTTCGCTAACACGCACAGACGATAAAGCTGTTTAAAACTTTCTAAAGCAATTACCTTAACATTTTCAAGGTACCAAAATGTGGAATCGTCCAGCTGTCACACAAAAAATATAACACGTATCACAGATTATGAGGGCATTTCTGGTCACATTCGAGATAAACAGTTGTCAGTTTTCTTTCCTTAAAATTGGTCATTAAAAACCTTTATTCAGAATAACGATCTAGCTTTTCAACCACCCATATTGTGTGTTTTAAGTTTATCCATCAATGGTGGGACCTACAGTTTATAGACGACTTCGAACGAAAGATTTTTGAGAAACAGTTCCTGGCAATTTTATCTACTCTCAGGGTTGTTGCCAGAAAACTTCTGAGAGGAAGCCCCCGAAGAAGTATTATTTTTCATATTTCGTTTTGTTCGAGTAGTCTGAACCAAGTGTTTGATTCACGGACTCTCGTCTAATAAGCCAACACTGTACCTACTAGACTACGACGACTTCAGTTGTCGGCTTTACCTTTTGAAGATCGCTTTGGTTATAGGAATTGGTCTCTTCAAAGGCTTTCAGTTGTATTTTTTCCACAGAAGAGTAAAAAATTTTCCAAATCTATGATTTTATTGAATACATTGTTTTATTAGTCACCATAATTGTTAACAACACACTCCTTAGGAGTATCATTCATCATTATTTCAGGCTGCGACCTTCTTTACCCTCATTCAACCTTGCCCACATAAAGACTGCATTGTCGTTATAGTTTTGCGAATTTACTAGAAAGAACTGAACTTTAGTTTCTTCTGAAATTGTTGCATCATTTCTATTATTTCATTGATCATTGGGATCTGATCATGACATGTACGAAACGTATACCGCAAAACGGCCAAAATTATGCAAATTACGTTGCCGATAACAAATTATATAACATTTCTTTATTCTCTGAATCTCAAGGATTTTAACAATCTGTCTACCGCAGTGTTCATAAAAGATGTCGGGCATAAGGAAGTCTAGTAGTTCCTTCTCCAATTCAGGAGTTGACTCAGATTGCTCTCACCCCTCTGTAAATTCACGAATCTATATCTGGGATTAATGTACAGATCGCCAACTATTGGTGCAATTAATTTTTATGCTTTTTGCCTTTTTGTTTTCGTCGACGCATATTGAACGCCTTAGATACTCTAGGTTTTCCTTCGTCTTGGAGAATAGCTACCTTCGAAATTTCTGACCATATGCGTCTGGTGTTGACCTCATGGTAGATACAACGGGAATATGCATTCTTCCACCAAGTTCGTTATACTCATACTTCACTGTTCTCATCAATTTTCGCTAACACAAGACAGCCTTTAATTTAAATCACATCAAAATCTCCCACATATTTATCCAGAACAGATTTTTGATTAATCTGCCAATAAAGAGATCAGAGCCAATTTCGAAACAGCTTCAATGGCGTAAATCGAATTTTTTTTTCCCCCAACCATAACAAATCGTTAGAAATTCTAATGAAATTGTTGCATGAAAATCGTTGACATTATTTTTGTTTCATTTATTATTTGTATTCCGCTAATGACAACACAGGGCGAAGGAAGGAGATGGAGGAGGAGGAGGAGGTGATAAAAAGGAAACATCAATGAGTGCCATTTAAGTGGAAAACCCATTAAATCAACAGCAGCTACAGCATTAGAATCAATAGCAATAGCAACAGCAACGCCAACATCATAATCAACAATTCTGTCAAGCGTTAATAGCAAGCAACAGGAACCAAAAATTTACATACTCTTGCTGTCGTACGTAGTATACCTTGTGAAAATGATTTTCGATTAAAATGAGCGCTGGAAACGTTTAATTAATTGAATTCATTCTGAATTAAATTCAGGTATTGCCACTGCCACTGCCACAGCCACAGTCGCCGTCATTTGTTGGTTGTTCCACATTTATTAGCGTTGCAAATTACTTGAAAATAATATTGCTTGTGATGATGCTGGCATTATTAGTGGTGTACCTTAATGTGGCAGGAGGCAGGGAGAGAGCTTTAAAACAATACGCCCCATTTAGTAGGTTTTTTTTTCATAAGAAAAATGATTATGTTGCAGCATTGTTAAGTGGAAAATCTTTGTCTATTTACAACTCAATTAAATACACTTTATCTGGACGTTTAAATACGTTATTAAAAGAGATTTCTGTGGGACATTTATTTGCTTACTTATCTACAGGGGGTGCCAAATAAACAGAAGAATATTATCCAAATTTCAACTGGAATAGTTCACGTCAAATGTCTTTAGAATTACTTGAGTTTGTATTCAGTAACGTCTTTGAGAGCTCAGTAATTGATTCGACCAGTATTTTTTGAGCGCTGGACACCAACAAAGAGAAAATTCCCGACATATTAAGGTTTTCTTCGATAATGGTTAGATTAGATCAGGCAACAGTGGTCGCCAGTGTAATTCGACCACTTACATAGATCCCCAGGTTAAATCATACAGAATCTCTATCTCAGGTCCAAAATTCTCTCCAATTTTGTATCTGAAACTTCAAATACATTCTCTACAAAAATATAAACCAATCTTGCTAGACGTCTTCCGCCGAGAACTGAAAAGTAATAGGTAGCATACACAATTAAAGACACAATTAAGATCATGTTGCCGCTGCTCACTCTCTTCAAAGAACACGTGAATCAACTTTGAAGATAGTACCGTAACTACCCACCCATTATTCCCATCGTCTATAATATCACTCCGAAATTTGAGATTGCAAAAAAGCCAAGCCTTCCAAATCTGTTGGAACACATAAGGTAATTTTATTCATGGCAAGCATAAGTGCCTAGACGTCATCGTATGCCCCAAAATCCGTTTAGTCTGAATATCAAACTGTTCAATCATCCCGTTAAGAGATAAGCGACACTCAAAAGCAGTTCTTACACTCAAGTCTTCAAAGACGGAACGGCCATGCCTATAAGTTCGTATAATAATTGTTTATTATTGCCATGCCACAGTACTGCGATCATACCACCAATTGCACTGACCCTCTGTCTATATAGAGTATCTCCCAATCCTTTTTCTGATGAACTTCAGAATGTTGTTTAGTGTCAGCAAAGATAATTCATTGTCTAGCTCTCCATACACATATGTACATATACATGTGCTTGTTTCTGCGATGTATTAATGCCTCAATGTATCCAAAATTGGGATGGAGGGGATTGCTATTTTGAATTAGTTTTCTTTGAGTCTACCGAGCTCAGTCGAATACCGATTAATATCATCAGGCTGCACCTGATTAGCGTGATAAAAAACTCAAATATTTTCTGATTATAATTACTCAACAAGAATTTACACTGCCCCTATCCAGTTTAGCTCAACAAGAGTTTCCGCCTGAAATGAAATCTTCCCACTTCACAAAAAGGTTCTGGTCCTCTGGTCAGAAGAATGGGAGCTCTGATTCTCACAAGCTCCTCTTTCTCACACGAACTGGAGTGCAGCAGACGATGATCGAATATCCCCTACCTAGTGGATGGAGCTTGTTCAGGAAGTCTCATGCTTTTCTCGAGTTAACCTCATAACCACAAGCAGTGTACTCGGATGGCGGTATGACTGTCAAATAGTGTTGCCATGTTCCGCCCTTTGTGCTTCCTGTTCAATGCAGTCTTCCTATATTCCGCTTTTGGTGCTTCCTGTTCAAGATGAACTGACCACATCTTTCAATGATGAATATTCCCGGGTTTTCCTTGGAGTCTGATTATTTCAGTCTATGACAGAACATCTCCGCTCCACATTTTTTTTTTTGTTCTCGATGCATGTTCGTAGAAACGTAAGCCTTTCTTTGTAAGTGCATATAATCCTTAAGAGTAAGATAAACACTGCAAGGATCTGGAAGCCTCCCTAATCTTGTAAGTCTAAGCTTCCCGGAAAATATTTAAAAATTACGTTTTCGGAAACCTCTTCTCTTGCTAGAAATACAATCACAACTAAGAAGTTGGAATCGATCATTCGAGACCGATCATGCGGAACTAGTATTATCCCCTTCCCTATAGTCTTGTAATGCCTTGTAAATGGAAAAAAATGGATCAAAGAAACTTTATTAAGTTTTGTGTAAAAAAATAATTAAATGTGCAAGGACATTTGAAATGTTGACTGTGGCGTTTGGCGAGTCTACTATGAGCAGAACACAAGTTCAATTGTGGTATAACCGGTTTAAGGAAGGCCGAGAAGATGTCAATGACGATAATCGTCCTGGCCGCCCGAGCACGTCAACAACCGATGAAAACATTGAAGCAGTGAAGAAAATGATTTTGGATAATCGTCAAATCACTATTAGAGAAGTTGCTGATGATGTTGGCATATCGTTCGGCTCATGCCAAGCAATTTTTACGGATGTTTTAGGCATGAAACCTGTGGCAGCTAAATTTTTAGCAAAAGCGACGTCGCATGGACGTCGCTCAGGAGATGTAGACAACGTTCAACGACGATCCAGATTTGCTCAAAAAGGTCATAAGTGGTGACGAATCATGGGTGTATGGCTATGGCATTGAAACCAAAGCCCAATCATCCATTTTTTCGAATAGTAAAAACTCGAAGAGCACACCAAAACATGACTAACCTTTTTATCTGTCAAAAACAAACTGATAATCCAAAATGGCTGATATTGTCATCATATATAACAGACATGTGTACCAATATAACAGAAAAAATAAATGCGAAAATCTAACATACGTAACTCACGAAATTTGAAAATAACGGTTTTTTTTTGATCACACCTCGTATGTATGTAGTATGTAAAGCATCGGTAATCACTATTGAAACCATTTCCTGTACATTACTGATCGTTACCATATGTTTTAGAAAGAATTCAGAATTTTCTTTGAGTATTGACTACAATTCAACCCTAAATTATGGAATCCCTATTAAATGTGTCCAATCAGTATGTGAATATTACTCCCCTTTATAAGTCTCTTAAGAGTATCTCGAATCTTTTCTAATTTTTCAAATCCCCATTAACAGTTAACTCTGTAATGATTCCGTTATTTTTAATTCCTTCTACATTAGAAAGTATTTATCGCATCCACGAAATTCCCCCCAATTCTTTATGCAACAATTAAACGGATTCAAATGAAAACAACAACAACAACACATAAAAAGAAAAACCAACAAAAACAGCTGGTCACACTTAAAACATTAAAAAGCAAGAGCGAATGAAGTAAATTAATAAAATGGTGGATAGGGAGAGGAGAAGAGACGACAATGGATGCTGACTGTGTTATCTTTAGCTTTGAATGCGTTTTTAATTGGCTTTTATTCGAGTTGATAATTTTTGTTATTTTAAGTTTTGGCTCTATTTTGACTGTCCTGTTTCCCGGTCTCCGGTGTTTCATTTTTTATTTCAATTTTCAAGTTTCTCTACGACACAGAGTTTCTGTTTTGGCAACAGTTGTTCGCAATTACGCTGGCAATTGCTGTTGAGATACTGTTTAAGCAACTGTTTAAGCATGGAGCATACAAAAGTGGCAGAAGGATTGTAAGGATGAGCCATTAAATGATTCGTTATTTTTTTTCTTCTTTTCAATTAATTTCGTTTCATTTCTTTACTTAACTTTACTTTGTTATTTTTACGCTAAAAGTTAAAAAGAGGGAACCGTAACTAACAAAAAAAAAAAAAAAGAGTAACTGAATGAAGTTTTTAATTATATTTCCAAAGAACATTAATTACATTCCCGTTTAAGTAAGTATTCTGAATATTAGTGAAATAATGAAGTCATAAAACGAGTAAAAAATGAGTTTTGCACAAATAATTGACAACGAGTTTGCTTTATTTATTTAGTTTTAATAACTTATTTCAAGTAATTAATGTGTGGAGGATTAATTTTGTAAGATACTGTAAAAAGAAATTTATGCAATTTTTTATTTAAACACAGAAATAATCATCATAATCAAAGCAGGAAAGTTAAAGTGCTCTAAACCAGAGGCAAATCTATCTCTCAGCTAAATTTTTTTCTTCTCTAAGCTAGGTTAAGTTACGTCAAATATCAGATGACAAAATCTCTACTTGAGTTCAATAACAATGACCCTGTATAGTGAAAATTAACCTTCAGAAAAAGTAGTGAGCAATTCAAAACCGAATTCATGGTATTGATTAATATTGTATAAACACCATACAATTTCAAGGTAGCAAGATACACCGTTATTACAATCGAGAATGAACAGCTAGCATCCTATACAGATGATACCCATTTTTTTCCGCTAAGGTGGAGTAAATGTACTTAACCGGACCATAGAGGAAGTCGTCAGTATCGCCCTGTGTGGGGCCCTCACTAAATCTCCCCCTCCTCTTTTAGACTCTTTGTGCCCACTCCGGAACTACTGTAGTATTACTTCTAAATACAAATGATGATCATGCTCAAATTTTTTAATGCCAAATTGAGCTCCAGAACCCCTTCAACTCGACTATATCCGGTTAGCCTATAGCATGGAAATGAATTGATTTAGCTAAACAAGAAGTAACTCCACTCAATCCTTAATAAATTCCAACGATTCTCTAGGTCATCCGTGAAGACAGATGCAGTCAAATTAACAAAAACAATGAACTGACTGTGTACTAGCTCTAGTCACGTTCAAACCAGTGCAAGACTCTGATGATTTTCTATTGTCTACCTACATTTATACACACAAGATCAACCAACATAACTAGAGATTTCCTAAAAATAAGAATGGTACGCTATTCATTGACAACGAAGAACAGTAACGGACGATTTGGTTAACCAAACCGTAGCCCTTGCGTATATATCCCAAACTAAGAAAACCTCATAACGTCTTGTAAAGGATCTGTCAGGGCGGGGAAAAAGAGGAGACATCTTCTCTGTCAGTGTCCGGTCTTTGAAAACCTAAGTTGAAATATTCTTCAGCAAGGAGAATTTATTAAGAGAACCTATCTAGCTAAAGGTGATTATACATACGTAATAAACTGATAGTGGAAAAATGTCAATCAAAAGTTAACGTTGAATGACAGAATAGGTACATACGTGCCAGCGTTAATACAACAGGACCTTAGAGAACGCTAGTACTCTATGCTTTCTGAAAAAGACTCCTCTGCAACAAATCGTACAATCACCAATGAGACTGTAATCGAAAATAACTTCAGCTACTACGCGCAAGTTTCATTTGAGAATTCCGTTACTTCTTGTGATCATAAGCGATCGCTTTAGCGCTTTAACATTTCTTACTCTTCCCTTCCGTTTGTAGACCATTGTCGTGTTCAGATTTAAGTGGGGACAAATTGATAGCAATTATGTGGTGAATGTTCATGTCTAGAAGCTTCCTTTTTTAGTTAATTTCCTTTATGACAAATGGCGGCTTCAAAGACGGTCCTATGCAAAATGAAGTAACTTTACTTGAAGAAAAAAGAAAACGATTCTAAACCTGAACCTGAGCTTAAAACTGCTATATGTCCTCTATAAAACAACAATTGCTTTAGAATGATGAGATACTGCCTGAAAATCTCTTAATTTACTTGGGCAGCCAGTAAGCGATCAAATTCCTAATATCTCAGAAGCAATTCGAACCATTCAAGGTAACTCTTATATAGGTCCTATAGAACATTGTGATATTGTCGGAAATTGAAATGCTGTTGTTGTATCCGTCATATTGCACAGCACAGCTGTTCCGACTGCCTCAGTTAAACTGATTGGGAAATCATTATACAAATGGGCTCAACTTCGTTAGCAGCAGAAGGGTAGACAAGATTGTGTCTAGATGCTGCTGGTCTGATATAGATAAGAAGAGTATCGATTGTCTTCTTCCCTTGAATCACATGGCCTTTCATCTACTACTGCGGCTCTTACAGGCCAGTGTTTTCTTCGAAGGTATTTCGATAGGCTGGCTGTGAGTCTGAGGTCTCATATTTCTGTGCACGGAATTTTTATTACTAGGTAGGGAATTTTAACTTCTTTTTTTCTGTCATTTTTGAGTCAATACTCTTGGTTTCTTATAGGAAATGTTTGAACACCGGGTTGGATATCAATCAACTTAAACTCTCAAATAAGTGAGCCCTAAAGTTTCAAGGATGTACCACTAAACCTAACATAGCGGTGAAGGCGTTTTTCTTTTTTATTCTTAACGCCTCCATTTTATTTTTCCTCTAAGTGAACCCTAAATATTCCCTTTCTTTGTTGCATTTCACGGACAATGAAATACATATATCATACGATAGTATTGTCATACTGCAGAGTATGATAAGAAGTTACTCCGTAGAGAAATCCTTAAAGCAGTTTACCCATATTAAGTTAAAAAGTGGGTCACATACAAGCTAGTGCATTTACTCTGTGCCCATAGGTGTTATGCAAAAAACGAAAGTAAAACGAAAAATACTTTTTTGATGTACGGTACCAAATAGAAGTCGCCGTAGTCTAGTAGGTAGTGTGTTGGCTTATTAGACGACAGGACCGAGTTCAAATCCCAGGTCAGACATCAAAACGAAAATATGAAAATATTTCTTCGGCGACTTCCTCTCAGCAGATTTCTGGCAAAAACTCTGAGAGTAAAAATTGCAAAAAAAAAATCTGTCGTTCGGAGTCGACTTTAAACTGTAGGTCCGGCCATTCATGTATAAAATTAACGCACACAACACGAGTGGTGTGAGAAGCTAGGACGTTGTACAATGGGTCAATTGACCTCCGGGTACTGTACGTGTCACAGTTGACAAGTACATATCCTCTAACCTAACCTACGGTACCAAATAACCCGTCTTAAGGAACTGCAACAGATTTCTTTGTAATAAAATTCAATTGATAACGTGATGAGGGTCTATTTAATGTTTTTGAAATATTTACCTAACGGAACAATAAATCAATCAATACTCCCAAAACAAACCTTGACTAATTTGTCTCAAATATTTCGGCATTAATTGAGACTTAAAAAGCTGATTAAGAGAATATTATCATCGTCTTAATAATTAATTAATACTACCACTACCACAGCCACAACAAATAAACACGATTATAAGTGCATATGTATGTGGTGTGTTGGCAGAGGTATTAATTTCCAATAAGAAATTAATCAGATTTTCACCTTAAGTACACACACACACGCATACACACATACTTACACACAATTTGACTTTAATTGATTATAATTTATTCCGTATTTTATTACACAATCTTTATTATTTCTGTTTTCGTTTTTTGTTTTTATTTTTGTTGGCCTTTAAATACTTATTAAACGGTCCAGCCTTAAGCCATACGATAGAAATTTTGAAAGGGAGAGTAGAAACACTAATAAGCTGAGGTTTTAACATTCGATGATGGCCTTCTAATTGGTTGGGTTTGTTTAATTATAATAATCATCGTCGTCGGTTTCATTATTTCATTTCATTAGAAAATTGATGACTGAATTAATTTCATTTCGATTTCACTCCACCTCAAAGAAAAAAAAAAGAATAAAGGACCATCATTGCTGCTGACTTGTTGTGATTAACGTTGGCTAAACACTCTTCCACGGTAGAGTGTGGCAAGCGTAGTATTATAGCCACAGAAGAAAAATTTTGTGTTTTTTTTTCCCATTTAGGCCCATAAATTGTTACCGAAACCGCAAACATATTCACAAACACTCCAGTTACAAATTCAATTAATAATGACAGCAAAGGCAACAACAACAACAAAAATAACAACAACAAAATCATCATCATCATCTATAACAATAGCAAAAATAATGGCAATAATATTGGCGTTGCCATAAATTAATAACAAAAAAAAAAAAGAAAACATGTTGAATTAATAAATTAACAACAACAAAAAAAGAAAAAAACAACAACAACAAAAATCAATTTCCCGCGGGTAAAACAATCATTTTTATTTTTCCCATTATTTTCGCTCATTTTCCCTGGGCTCATGCATGGCTAATTAATAATTTCGTGGCTTTCTTCCGCTCTCTGCATGCCTATGAAATATTGGCATGATGAGCAGGGACTAACTATGAAAGCGAAAGTAAGGCATTCGTTTTAAATGTTGGCTTATGACTTAAATATTCCATAATATTACAACAGATTTTACACTTTTGAATATAGAAATTAGGAAAATGATTTTTATTTAAAAATAAGGTAAAGGAATCCAAAAGAAAACCTCCAGGACTGGAGATAAAGTTCGGTTACATGGGTAGCCTAATAGCTGAGGTCACTCGGCCAGCATTAAATTTATTTCGATATGTCTACGACATCCACAGTCCCACAACACGGGCACATAATCCACCTTAGGGCTTTAACTACCACTAGCCTACGCTCCTGAATTGACTTTTATCGTCTGCAAAGCAATGTCTGTCTAGATGTCTATTTTCAAGATCCTTAAATGAAAAATCAAACATAACATACATAACACAGCCCTGCATGGGTTTTGCAAATAAGATGGCTCCAGGTGTTTCCGAAGGCATTTTGCGCGCTGAACACGAATCTTTCCATCACGTCAGGTTTTTGAGAAAAAGGGGGTTGAAACCCCTAAGAATAGCGTTTTTGGCCATTTTTGGGAAATTGTAGCGCTAAACACTGATGCGCTAGAACCATCGCTATTGTCAGAAATTGACAATTGATCTTTGCTCTTTAAAATGAGCCCAAAGCCAAATTGATTGCATGCACTCTTAAAGTAGGTCAAGGGGTGCAAAAGAAAAAGAAACACAATACGGAGGTCCTTAAAAATTAATCAGTTTTTCTTGAAAATTGTTACTCTGGGGTTTTTGGGGTCGCTGATTACAGATCTTCATTCAGA
>OV656872.1:24309718-24365556 GCA_927399465.1 Sarcophaga caerulescens | reverse complement strand
TTTTTTTTAAGAATTTGGCAGAGCTAGTCAAATATTTTTATTTTATTAGTTAAACTATTTGAATACCTTTAATTTAGTGTATATATTTTGTAATATTTATGGAAAAATAATTAAAAATATAAGAATATATTGAAAAATTTAAGTGTCCCTATTATTTTTCCAGGCCTTTATTTTACTTTTTTTTTTTAATTTGGCAGAGCTAGTCAAATATTTTTATTTTATTAGTTAAACTATTTGAATACCTTTAATTTAATGTATATATTTTGTAATATTTATCGAAAAATAATTAAAAATATAAGAATATATTGAAAAATTTAAGTGTCCCTATTATTTTTCCAGGCCTTTATTTTACATTTTTTTTAAGAATTTTGCAGAGCTAGTCAAATATTTTTATTTTATTAGTTAAACTATTTGAATACCTTTAATTTAGTGTATATATTTTGTAATATTTATGGAAAAATAATTAAAAATATAAGAATATATTGAAAAATTTAAGTGTTATTTTACTTTTTTTTAAGAATTTGGCAGAGCTAGTCAAATATTTTAATTTTATTAGTTAAAGTATTTGAATTCCTTTAATTTAGTGTATATATTTTGTAATATTTATCGAAAAATAATTAAAAATATCAGAATATATTGAAAAATTTAAGTGGCCCTATTATTTTTCCAGGCCTTTATTTTACATTTTTTTAAGAATTTGGCAGAGCTAGTCAAATATTTTTATTTTATTAGTTAAAGTATTTGAATTCCTTTAATTTAGTGTATATATTTTGTAATATTTATGGAAAAATAATTAAAAATATAAGAATATATTGAAAAATTTAAGTGTCCCTATTATTTTTCCAGGCCTTTATTTTACTTTTTTTTTTTTAATTTGGCAGAGCTAGTCAAATATTTTTATTTGATTAGTTAAACTATTTGAATACCTTTAATTTAATGTATATATTTTGTAATATTTATCGAAAAATAATTAAAAATATAAGAATATATTGAAAAATTTAAGTGTCCCTATTATTTTTCCAGGCCTTTATTTTACATTTTTTTTAAGAATTTGGCAGAGCTAGTCAAATATTTTTATTTTATTAGTTAAACTATTTGAATACCTTTAATTTAGTGTATATATTTTGTAACATTTATGGAAAAATAATTAAAAATATAAGAATATATTGAAAAATTTAAGTGTCCCTATTATTTTTCCAGGCCTTTTTTTTACATTTTTTTTAAGAATTTTGCAGAGCTAGTGAAATATTTTTATTTTATTAGTTAAACTATTTGAATACCTTTAATTTAGTGTATATATTTTGTAATATTTATGGAAAAATAATTAAAAATATAAGAATATATTGAAAAATTTAAGTGTTATTTTACTTTTTTTTAAGAATTTGGCAGAGCTAGTCAAATATTTTTATTTTATTAGTTAAAGTATTTGAATTCCTTTAATTTAGTGTATATATTTTGTAATATTTATCGAAAAATAATTAAAAATATAAGAATATATTGAAAAATTTAAGTGTCCCTATTATTTTTCCAGGCCTTTATTTTACATTTTTTTTAAGAATTTTGCAGAGCTAGTCAAATATTTTTTTTATTAGTTAAACTATTTGAATACCTTTAATTTAGTGTATATATTTTGTAATATTTATGGAAAAATAATTAAAAATATAAGAATATATTGAAAAATTTAAGTGTCCCTATTATTTTTCCGGGCCTTTATTTTACATTTTTTTTAAGAATTTTGCAGAGCTAGTCAAATATTTTTTTTTATTAGTTAAACTATTTGAGTACCTTTAAATTAGTGTATATATTTTGTAATATTTATGGAAAAATAATTAAAAATATAAGAATATATTGAAAAATTTAAGTGTCCCTATTATTTTTCCGGGCCTTTATTTTACATTTTTTTAAGAATTTGGCAGAGCTAGTCAAATATTTTTATTTTATTAGTTAAAGTATTTGAATACCTTTAATTTAGTGTATATATTTTGTAATATTTATGGAAAAATAATTAAAAATATAAGAATATATTGAAAAATTTAAGTGTCCCTATTATTTTTCCAGGCCTTTATTTTACTTTTTTTTTAAGAATTTGGCAGAGCTAGTGAAATATTTTTTTTTATTAGTTAAACAATTTGAATACCTTTAATTTAGTGTATATATTTTGTAATACTTATGGAAAAATAATTAAAAATATGAGAATATATTGAAAAATTTAAGTGTCCCTATTATTTTTCCAGGCCTCTATTTTATATTTTTTTAATAATTTGGCAGAGCTAGTGAAATATTTTATTTTATTAGTTAAACTATTTGAGTACCTTTAAATTAGTGTATATATTTTGTAATATTTATGGAAAAATAATTAAAAATATAAGAATATATTGAAAAATTTAAGTGTACCTATTATTTTTCCAGGCCTTTATTTTACATTTTTTTAAGAATTTTGCAGAGCTAGTGAAATATTTTTTTTTTTATTAGTTAAACTATTTGAATACCTTTAATTTAGTGTATATATTTTGTAATATTTATGGAAAAATAATTAAAAATATAAGAATATATTGAAAAATTTAAGTGTCCCTATTATTTTTCCAGGCCTTTATTTTACATTTTTTTTAAGAATTTTGCAGAGCTAGTGAAATATTTTTATTTTATTAGCTAAACTATTTGAGTACCTTTAATTTAGTGTATATATTTTGTAATATTAATGGAAAAATAATTAAAAATATAAGAATATATTGAAAAATTTAAGTGTTATTTTACTTTTTTTTAAGAATTTGGCAGAGCTAGTCAAATATTTTTATTTTATTAGTCAAACTATTTGAATACCTTTAATTTAGTGTATATATTTTGTAATATTTATGGAAAAATAATTAAAAATATAAGAATATATTGAAAAATTTAAGTGTCCCTATTATTTTTCCAGGCCTTTATTTTACATTTTTTTTAAGAATTTGGCAGAGCTAGTCAAATATTTTTATTTTATTAGTTAAACTATTTGAATACCTTTAATTTAGTGTATATATTTTGTAATATTAATGGAAAAATAATTAAAAATATAAAAACATATTGAAAAATTTAAGTGTCCCTATTATTTTTCCAGGCCTTTATTTTACTTTTTTTTTAAGAATTTGGCAGAGCTAGTCAAATATTTTTATTTTATTAGTTAAACTATTTGAATACCTTTAATTTAGTGTATATATTTTGTAATATTTATGGAAAAATAATTTAAAATATAAGAATACATTGAAAAATTTAAGTGTCCCTATTATTTTTCCAGGCCTTTATTTTACTTTTTTTTAAGAATTTGGCAGAGCTAGTCAAATATTTTTATTTTATTAGTTAAACTATTTGAATACCTTTAATTTAGTGTATATACTTTGTAATATTTATGGAAAAATAATTAAAAATATAAGAATACATTGAAAAATTTAAGTGTCCCTATTATTTTTCGACGCCTATTTCACTTTTTTTTTAAGAATTTTGCAGAGCTAGTGAAATATTTTTATTTTATTAGTTAAACTATTTGAATACCTTTAATTTAGTGTATATACTTTGTAATATTTATGGAAAAATAATTAAAAATATAAGAATATATTGAAAAATTTAAGTGTCCCTATTATTTTTCCAGGCCTTTATTTTACATTTTTTTTAAGAATTTGGCAGAGCTAGTCAAATATTTTTATTTTATTAGTCAAACTATTTGAATACCTTTAATTTAGTGTATACATTTTGTAATATTTATGGAAAAATAATTTAAAATATAAGAATATATTGAAAAATTTAAGTGTTATTTTACTTTTTTTTAAGAATTTGGCAGAGCTAGTCAAATATTTTTATTTTATTAGTTAAAGTATTTGAATTCCTTTAATTTAGTGTATATATTTTGTAATATTTATCGAAAAATAATTAAAAATATAAGAATATATTGAAAAATTTAAGTGTCCCTATTATTTTTCCAGGCCTTTATTTTACATTTTTTTTTAAGAATTTTGCAGAGCTAGTGAAATATTTTAATTTTATTAGTTAAAGTATTTGATTTCCTTTAATTTAGTGTATATATTTTGTAACATTTATGGAAAAATAATTAAAAATATAAGAATATATTGAAAAATTTAAGTGTCCCTATTATTTTTCCAGGCCTTTATTTTACTTTTTTTTAAGAATTTGGCAGAGCTAGTGAAATATTTTTATTTTATTAGTTAAACTATTTGAATACCTTTAATTTAGTGTATATATTTTGTAATATTTATGGAAAAATAATTAAAAATATAAGAATACATTGAAAAATTTAAGTGTCCCTATTATTTTTCCAGGCCTTTATTTTACTTTTTTTTAAGAATTTGGCAGAGCTAGTCAAATATTTTTATTTTATTAGTTAAACTATTTGAATACCTTTAATTTAGTGTATATATTTTGTAATATTTATGGTAAAATAATTAAAAATATAAGAATATATTGAAAAATTTAAGTGTCCCTATTATTTTTCCAGGCCTTTATTTTACTTTTTTTTAAGAATTTGGCAGAGCTAGTCAAATATTTTTATTTTATTAGTTAAACTATTTGAATACCTTTAATTTAGTGTATATACTTTGTAATATTTATGGAAAAATAATTAAAAATATAAGAATATATTGAAAAATTTAAGTGTCCCTATTATTTTTCCAGGCCTTTATTTTACATTTTTTTTAAGAATTTGGCAGAGCTAGTCAAATATTTTTATTTTATTAGTCAAACTATTTGAATACCTTTAATTTAGTGTATACATTTTGTAATATTTATGGAAAAATAATTTAAAATATAAGAATATATTGAAAAATTTAAGTGTTATTTTACTTTTTTTTAAGAATTTGGCAGAGCTAGTCAAATATTTTTATTTTATTAGTTAAAGTATTTGAATTCCTTTAATTTAGTGTATATATTTTGTAATATTTATCGAAAAATAATTAAAAATATAAGAATATATTGAAAAATTTAAGTGTCCCTATTATTTTTCAAGGCCTTTATTTTACATTTTTTTTAAGAATTTTGCAGAGCTAGTGAAATATTTTAATTTTATTAGTTAAACTATTTGAATACCTTTAATTTAGTGTATTTATTTTGTAATATTTATGGAAAAATAATTAAAAATATAAGAATATATAGAAAAATTTAAGTGTCCCTATTATTTTTCCAGGCCTTTATTTTACTTTTTTTTAAGAATTTGGCAGAGTAGGTCCAATATTTTTATATTATTAGTTAAACTATTTGAATACCTTTAATTTAGTGTATATATTTTGTAATATTTATGGAAAAATAATTAAAAATATAAGAATATATTGAAAAATTTAAGTGTCCCTATTATTTTTCCAGGCCTTTATTTTACATTTTTTTTTAAGAATTTTGCAGAGCTAGTGAAATATTTTTATTTTATTTGTTAAACTATTTGAATACCTTTAATTTAGTGTATATATTTTGTAATATTTATGGAAAAATAATTAAAAATATAAGAATACATTGAAAAATTTAAGTGTCCCTATTATTTTTCCAGGCCTTTATTTTACTTTTTTTTAAGCATTTGGCAGAGCTAGTCAAATATTTTTATTTTATTAGTTAAACTATTTGAATACCTTTAATTTAGTGTATATATTTTGTAATATTTATGGAAAAATAATTAAAAATATAAGAATATATTGAAAAATTTAAGTGTCCCTATTATTTTTCCAGGCCTTTACTTTACATTTTTTTCAGAATTTTGCAGAGCTAGTCAAATATTTTTTTTTATTAGTTAAAGTATTTGAATACCTTTAATTTAGTGTATATATTTTGTAATATTTATGGAAAAATAATTAAAAATATAAGAATACATTGAAAAATTTAAGTGTCCCTATTATTTTTCCAGGCCTTTATTTTCCTTTTTTTTTTAAGAATTTGGCAAAGCTAGTCAAATATTTTTATTTGATTAGTTAAACTATTTGAATACCTTTAATTTAGTGTATATATTTTGTAATATTTATGGAAAAATAATTAAAAATATAAGAATATATTGAAAAATTTAAGTGTCCCTATTATTTTTCCAGGCCTTTATTTTACATTTTTTTTAAGAATTTTGCAGAGCTAGAGAAATATTTTTATTTTATTAGTTAAACTATTTGAATACCTTTAATTTAGTGTATATATTTTGTAATATTTATGGAAAAATAATTAAAAATATAAGAATATATTGAAAAATTTAAGTGTCCCTATTATTTTTCCAGGCCTTTATTTTACTTTTTTTTTTAAGAATTTGGCAGAGCTAGTCAAATATTTTTATTTTATTAGTCAAACTATTTGAATACTTTTAATTTAGTGTATATATATTTTGTAATATTTATGGAAAAATAATTAAAAATATAAGAATACATTGAAAAATTTAAGTGTCCCTATTATTTTTCCAGGCCTTTATTTTACATTTTTTTTAAGAATTTGGCAGGGCTAGTCAAATATTTTTATTTTATTAGTTAAACTATTTGAATACCTTTATTTTATTGTATATATTTTGAAATATTTATGGAAAAATAATTAAAAATATAAGAATACATTGAAAAATTTAAGTGTCCCTATTATTTTTCCAGGCCTTTATTTTACTTTTTTTTTAAGAATTTGGCAGAGCTAGTCAACTATTTTTATTTTATTAGTTAAACTATTTGAATACCTTTAATTTAGTGTATATATTTTGTAATATTTATGGAAAAATAATTAAAAATATAAGAATATGTGGAAAAATTTAAGTGTCCCTATTATTTTTCCAGGCCTATATTTTACATTTTTTTTTAAGAATTTTGCAGAGCTAGTGAAATATTTTTTTTTTTTATTAGTTAAACTATTTGAATACCTTTAATTTAGTGTTTATACTTCGTAATATTTATGGAAAAATAATTAAAAAAATAAGAATATGTGGAAAAATTTAAGTGTCCCTATTATTTTTCCAGGCCTATATTTTACATTTTTTTTAAGAATTTTGCAGAGCTAGTGAAATATTTTTTTTTTATTAGTTAAACTATTTTAACATCTTTAATTTAGTGTATATATTTTGTAATATTTATGGAAAAATAATTAAAAATATAAGAATATGTTGAAAAATTTAAGTGTCCCTATTATTTTTCCAGGCCTATATTTTACATTTTTTTAAGAATTTTGCAGAGCTAGTCAAATATTTTTATTTTATTAGTTAAACTATTTGAATACCTTTAATTTAGTGTATATACTTCGTAATATTTATGGAAAAATAATTAAAAATATAAGAATATATTGAAAAATTTAAGTGTCCCTATTATTTTTCCAGGCCTTTATTTTACTTTTTTTTTAAGAATTTGGCAGAGGTAGTCAAATATTTTTATTTTATTAGTTAAAGTATTTGAATACCTTTAATTTAGTGTATATACTTCGTAATATTTATGGAAAAATAATTAAAAATATAAGAATATATTGAAAAATTTAAGTGTCCCTATTATTTTTCCAGGCCTTTATTTTACTTTTTTTTAAGAATTTGGCAGAGCTAGTCAACTATTTTTATTTTATTAGTTAAACTATTTGAATACCTTTAATTTAGTGTATATACTTCGTAATATTTATGGAAAAATAATTAAAAATATAAGAATATATTGAAAAATTTAAGTGTCCCTATTATTTTTCCAGGCCTTTATTTTACTTTTTTTTTAAGAATTTGGCAGAGGTAGTCAAATATTTTTATTTTATTAGTTAAAGTATTTGAATACCTTTAATTTAACGTATATACTTTGTAATATTTATGGAAAAATAATTAAAAATATAAGAATATATTGAAAAATTTAAGTGTCCCTATTATTTTTCCAGGCCTTTATTTTACTTTTTTTTTAAGAATTTGGCAGAGCTAGTCAAATATTTTTATTTTATTAGTTAAACTATTTGAATACCTTTAATTTCATGTATATACTTTGTAATATTTATGGAAAAATAATTAAAAATATAAGAATACATTGAAAAATTTAAGTGTCCCTATTATTTTTCCAGGCCTTAATTTCACTTTTTTTTTTAGAATTTTCAGAGCTAGTCAAATATTTTTTTTTATTAGTTAAACTATTTGAATACCTTTAATTTAATGTATATACTTTGTAATATTTATGGAAAAATAATTAAAAATATTAGAATATATTGAAAAATTTAAGTGTCCCTATTATTTTTCCAGGCCTTTATTTTACTTTTTTTTTAAGAATTTGGCAGAGCTAGTCAAATATTTTTATTTTATTAGTTAAACTATTTGAATACCTTTAATTTCATGTATATACTTTGTAATATTTATGGAAAAATAATTAAAAATATAAGAATACATTGAAAAATTTAAGTGTCCCTATTATTTTTCCAGGCCTTAATTTCACTTTTTTTTTTAGAATTTTCAGAGCTAGTCAAATATTTTTTTTTATTAGTTAAACTATTTGAATACCTTTAATTTAATGTATATACTTTGTAATATTTATGGAAAAATAATTAAAAATATTAGAATATATTGAAAAATTTAAGTGTCCCTATTATTTTTCCAGGCCTTTATTTTACTTTTTTTTTTAGAATTTTCAGAGCTAGTCAAATATTTTATTTTATTAGTTAAACTATTTGAATACCTTTAATTTAGTGTATATATTTTGTAATATTTATGGAAAAATAATTAAAAATATAAGAATATATTGAAAAATTTAAGTGTCCCTATTATTTTTCCAGGCCTTCATTTTAAATTTTTTTTAAGAATTTGGCAGAGGTAGTCAAATATTTTTATTTTATTAGTTAAAGTATTTGAATACCTTTAATTTAGTGTATATATTTTGTAATATTTATGGAAAAATAATTAAAAATATAAGAATATATTGAAAAATTTAAGTGTCCCTATTATTTTTCCAGGACTTTATTTTACTTTTTTTTAAGAATTTGGCAGAGCTAGTCAAATATTTTTATTTGATTAGTTAAACTATTTGAATACCTTTAATTTAGTGTATATATTTTGTAATATTTATGGAAAAATAATTAAAAATGTAAGAATATATTGAAAAATTTAAGTGTCCCTATTATTTTTCCAGGCCTTTCTTTTACTTTTTTTAAGAATTTGGCAGAGCTAGTCAAATATTTTTTTTTTTATTAGTTAAACTATTTGAATACCTTTAATTTAATGTATATACTTTGTAATATTTATGGAAAAATAATTAAAAATATAAGAATATATTGAAAAATTTAAGTGTCCCTATAATTTTTCCAGGCCTATATTTTACTTTTTTTTTAAGAATTTTCTGAGCTAGTCAAATATTTTTATTTGATTAGTTAAACTATTTGAATACCTTTAATTTAGTGTATATATTTTGTAATATTTATGGAAAAATAATTAAAAATGTAAGAATATATTGAAAAATTTAAGTGTCCCTATTATTTTTCCAGGCCTTTATTTCACTTTTTTTTTTAACAATTTTCAGAGCTAGTCAAATATTTTTTTTTATTAGTTAAACTATTTGAATACTTTTAATTTAGTGTATATACTTTGTAATATTTATGGAAAAATAATTAAAAATATAAGAATATATTGAAAAATTTAAGTGTCCCTATTATTTTTCCAGGCCTTTATTTTACTTTTTTTTTTTAAGAATTTGGCAGAGCTAGTCAAATATTTTTTTTATTAGTTAAACTATTTGAATACCTTTAATTTAGTGTATATATTTTGTAATATTTATCGAAAAATAATTAAAAATATAAGAATATATTGAAAAATTTAAGAGTCCCTATTATTTTTCCAGGCCTTTATTTTACTTTTTTTTTTAAGAATTTGGCAGAGCTAGTCAAATATTTTTATTTTATTAGTTAAACTATTTGAATACCTTTAATTTAGTGTATATATATTGTAATATTTATGGAAAAATAATTAAAAATATAAGAATATATTGAAAAATTTAAGTGTCCCTATTATTTTTCCAGGCCTTTATTTTACATTTTTTTTAAGAATTTGGAAGAGCTAGTCAAATATTTTTATTTGATTAGTTAAACTATTTGAAAACCTTTAATTTAGTGTATATATTTTGTAATATTTATGGAAAAATAATTAAAAATATAAGAATATATTGAAAAATTTAAGTGTCCCTATTATTTTTCCAGGCCTTTCTTTTACTTTTTTTAAGAATTTGGCAGAGCTAGTTAAATATTTTTATTTTATTAGTTAAACTATTTGAATACCTTTAATTTAGTGTATATATTTTGTAATATTTATGGAAAAATAATTTAAAATATAAGAATACATTGAAAAATTTAAGTGTCCCTATTATTTTTCCAGGCCTTTATTTCACTTTTTTTTTAAGAATTTTCAGAGCTAGTCAAATATTTTTTTTTATTAGTTAAACTATTTGAATACCTTTAATTTAATGTATATACTTTGTAATATTTATGGAAAAATAATTAAAAATATAAGAATATATTGAAAAATTTAAGTGTCCCTATTATTTTTCCAGGCCTTCATTTTAAATTTTTTTTAAGAATTTGGCAGAGCTAGTCAAATATTTTTATTTTATTAGTTAAAGTATTTGAATACCTTTAATTTAGTGTATATACTTTGTAATATTTATGGAAAAATAATTAAAAATATAAGAATATATTGAAAAATTTAAGTGTCCCTATTATTTTTCCAGGACTTCATTTTAAATTTTTTTTAAGAATTTGGCAGAGCTAGTCAAATATTTTTATTTTATTAGTTAAAGTATTTGAATACCTTTAATTTAGTGTATATACTTTGTAATATTTATGGAAAAATAATTAAAAATATAAGAATATATTGAAAAATTTAAGTGTCCCTATTATTTTTCCAGGCCTTTCTTTTACTTTTTTTTAAGAATTTGGCAGAGCTAGTCAACTATTTTTATTTTATTAGTTAAACTATTTGAATACCTTTAATTTAATGTATATATTTTGTAATATTTATGGAAAAATAATTAAAAATATAAGAATATATTGAAAAATTTAAGTGTCCCTATAATTTTTCCAGGCCTATATTTTACTTTTTTTTAAGAATTTTCTGAGCTAGTCAAATATTTTTTTTTTTTATTAGTTAAAGTATTTGAATACCTTTAATTTAGTGTATATATTTTGTAATATTTATGGAAAAATAATTAAAAATATAAGAATATATTGCAAAATTTAAGTGTCCCTGTTATTTTTCCACGCCTTTATTTTACTTTTTTTTTTAAGAATTTGGCAGAGCTAGTCAACTATTTTTATTTTATTAGTTAAACTATTTGAATACCTTTAATTTAGTGTATATATTTTGTAATATTTATGGAAAAATAATTAAAAATATAAGAATATGTTGAAAAATTTAAGTGTCCCTATTATTTTTCCAGGCCTTTATTTTACTTTTTTTTTAAGAATTTGGCAGAGGTAGTCAAATATTTTTATTTTATTAGTTAAAGTATTTGAATACCTTTAATTTAGTGTATATACTTTGTAATATTTATGGAAAAATAATTAAAAATATAAGAATATATTGAAAAATTTAAGTGTCCCTATTATTTTTCCAGGCCTTTATTTTACTTTTTTTTAAGAATTTGGCAGAGCTAGTCAAATATTTTTATTTTATTAGTTAAACTATTTGAATACCTTTAATTTAGTGTATATATTTTGTAATATTTATGGAAAAATAATTAAAAATATAAGAATATATTGAAAAATTTAAGTGTCCCTATTATTTTTCCAGGCCTTTATTTTACTTTTTTTTAAGAATTTGGCAGAGCTAGTCAAATATTTTTATTTTATTAGTTAAAGTATTTGAATACCTTTAATTTAGTGTATATATTTTGTAATATTTATCGAAAAATAATTAAAAATATAAGAATATATTGAAAAATTTAAGTGTCCCTATTATTTTTCCAGGCCTTTATTTTACATTTTTTTTCAAGAATTTTGCAGAGCAGTGAAATATTTTTATTTTATTAGTTAAACTATTTCAATACCTTTAATTTAGTGTATATATTTTGTAATATTTATGGAAAAATAATTAAAAATATAAGAATATATTGAAAAATTTAAGTGTCCCTATTATTTTTCCAGGCCTTTATTTTACATTTTTTTTAAGAATTTGGCGGAGCTAGTCAAATATTTTTATTTTATTAGTTAAACTATTTGAATACCTTTAATTTAGTGTATATATTTTGTAATATTTATGGAAAAATAATTAAAAATATAAGAATACATTGAAAAATTTAAGTGTCCCTATTATTTTTCCAGGCCTTTATTTTACATTTTTTTAAGAATTTTGCAGAGCTAGTGAAATATTTTTTTTTATTAGTTAAACTATTTTAGTGTATATATTTTGTAATATTTATGGAAAAATAATTAAAAATATAAGAATATGTTGAAAAATTTAAGTGTCCCTATTATTTTTCCAGGCCTTTATTTTACTTTTTTTTTAAGAATTTGGCAGAGTAGGTCAAATATTTTTATTTTATTAGTTAAACTATTTTAACATCTTTAATTTAGTGTATATATTTTGTAATATTTATGGAAAAATAATTAAAAATATAAGAATATATTGAAAAATTTAAGTGTCCCTATTATTTTTCCAGGCCTATATTTTACATTTTTTTTTAAGAATTTTGCAGAGCTAGTCAAATATTTTTATTTTATTAGTTAAACTATTTCAATACCTTTAATTTAGTGTATATACTTTGTAATATTTATGGAAAAATAATTAAAAATATAAGAATATATTGAAAAATTTAAGTGTCCCTATTATTTTTCCAGGCCTTTATTTTACTTTTTTTTAAGAATTTGGCAGAGCTAGTCAAATATTTTTATTTTATTAGTTAAACTATTTGAATACCTTTAATTTAGTGTATATACTTCGTAATATTTATGGAAAAATAATTAAAAATATAAGAATATATTGAAAAATATAAGTGTCTCTATTATTTTTCCAGGCCTTTATTTTACTTTTTTTTTAAGAATTTGGCAGAGGTAGTCAAATATTTTTATTTTATTAGTTAAAGTATTTGAATACCTTTAATTTAGTGTATATATTTTGTAATATTTATGGAAAAATAATTAAAAATATAAGAATATATTGAAAAATTTAAGTGTCCCTATTATTTTTCCAGGCCTTTATTTTACTTTTTTTTAAGAATTTGGCAGAGCTAGTCAAATATTTTTATTTTATTAGTTAAACTATTTGAATACCTTTAATTTAGTGTATATATTTTGTAATATTTATGGAAAAATAATTAAAAATATAAGAATATATTGAAAAATTTAAGTGTCCCTATTATTTTTCCAGGCCTTAATTTTACTTTTTTTTAAGAATTTGGCAGAGCTAGTCAAATATTTTTATTTTATTAGTTAAAGTATTTGAATACCTTTAATTTAGTGTATATACTTTGTAATATTTATGGAAAAATAATTAAAAATATAAGAATATATTGAAAAATTTAAGTGTCCCTATTATTTTTCCAGGCCTTTATTTTACTTTTTTTTAAGAATTTGGCAGAGCTAGTCAAATATTTTTATTTTATTAGTTAAACTATTTGAATACCTTTAATTTAGTGTATATATTTTGTAATATTTATGGAAAAATAATTAAAAATATAAGAATATATTGAAAAATTTAAGTGTCCCTATTATTTTTCCAGGCCTTTATTTTACATTTTTTTTTAAGAATTTTGCAGAGCTAGTGAAATATTTTTATTTTATTAGTTAAGCTATTTCAATACCTTTAATTTAGTGTATATATTTTGTAATATTTATGGAAAAATAATTAAAAATATAAGAATATATTGAAAAATTTAAGTGTCCCTATTATTTTTCCAGGCCTTTATTTTACATTTTTTTTTAAGAATTTGGCAGAGCTAGTGAAATATTTTTATTTTATTAGTTAAACTATTTGAATACCTTTAATTTAGTGTATATAATTTGTAATATTTATGGAAAAATAATTAAAAATATAAGAATACATTGAAAAATTTAAGTGTCCCTATTATTTTTCCAGGCCTTTATTTTACATTTTTTTAAGAATTTTGCAGAGCTAGTGAAATATTTTTATTTTATTAGTTAAACTATTTGAATACCTTTAATTTAGTGTATATATTTTGTAATATTTATGGAAAAATAATTAAAAATATAAGAATATATTGAAAAATTTAAGTGTCCCTATTATTTTTCCAGGCCTTTATTTTACATTTTTTTCAGAATTTTGCAGAATTAGTCAAATATTTTTTTTTATTAGTTAAACTATTTGAATACCTTTAATTTAATGTATATACTTTGTAATATTTATGGAAAAATAATTAAAAATATAAGAATATATTGAAAAATTTAAGTGTCCCTATTATTTTTCCAGGACTTTATTTTACTTTTTTTTAAGAATTTGGCAGAGCTAGTCAAATATTTTTATTTTATTAGTTAAACTATTTGAATACCTTTAATTTAGTGTATATATTTTGTAATATTTATGGAAAAATAATTAAAAATATAAGAATATATTGAAAAATTTAAGTGTCCCTATTATTTTTCCAGGCCTTTATTTTAAATTTTTTTTAAGAATTTGGCAGAGGTAGTCAAATATTTTTATTTTATTAGTTAAAGTATTTGAATACCTTTAATTTAGTGTATATACTTTGTAATATTTATGGAAAAATAATTAAAAATATAAGAATATATTGAAAAATTTAAGTGTCCCTATTATTTTTACAGGCCTTTATTTTACTTTTTTTTAGGAATTTGGCAGAGCTAGTCAAATATTTTTTTTTATTAGTTAAACTATTTGAATACCTTTAATTTAGTGTATATATTTTGTAATATTTATGGAAAAATAATTAAAAATATAAGAATATATTGAAAAATTTAAGTGTCCCTAATATTTTTCCAGGCCTTTATTTTACTTTTTTTCAAGAATTTGGCAGAGCTAGTCAAATATTTTTATTTTATTAGTTAAACTATTTGAATACCTTTAATTTAGTGTATATATTTTGTAATATTTATGGAAAAATAATTAAAAATATAAGAATATATTGAAAAATTTAAGTGTCCCTATTATTTTTCCAGGCCTTTATTTTACATTTTTTTTAAGAATTTTGCAGAGCTAGTGAAATATTTTTATTTTATTAGTTAAACTATTTGAATACCTTTAATTTAGTGTATATATTTTGTAATATTTATAGAAAAATAATTAAAAATATAAGAATATATTGAAAAATTTAAGTGTCCCTATTATTTTTCCAGGCCTTTATTTTACTTTTTTTTTAAGAATTTGGCAGAGCAGGTCAAATATTTTTATATTATTAGTTAAAGTATTTGAATACCTTTAATTTAGTGTATATATTTTCTAATATTTATGGAAAAATAATTAAAAATATAAGGATATATTGAAAAATTTAAGTGTCCCTATTATTTTTCCAGGCCTTTATTTTACTTTTTTTTAAGAATTTGGCAGAGCTAGTCAAATATTTTTATTTTATTAGTTAAACTATTTGAATACCTTTAATTTAGTGTATATATTTTGTAATATTTATGGAAAAATAATTAAAAATATAAGAATATATTGAAAAATTTAAATGTCCCTATTATTTTTCCAGGCCTTTATTTTACATTTTTTTAAGAATTTGGCAGAGCTAGTCAAATATTTTTATTTTATTAGTTAAACTATTTGAATACCTTTAATTTAGTGTATATATTTTGTAATATTTATGGAAAAATAATTAAAAATATAAGAATATATTGAAAAATTTAAGTGTCCCTATTATTTTTCCAGGCCTTTATTTTACTTTTTTTTTAAGAATTTGGCAGAGCTAGTCAAATATTTTTATTTTATTAGTTAAAGTATTTGAATACCTTTAATTTAGTGTATATATTTTGTAATATTTATGGAAAAGTAATTAAAAATATATAAGAATATATTGAAAAATTTAAGTGTCCCTATTATTTTTCCAGGCCATTATTTTACTTTTTTTTTAAGAATTTGGCAGAGTTAGTCAAATATTTTTATTTTATTAGTTAAACTATTTGAATACCTTTAATTTAATGTATATACTTTGTAATATTTATGGAAAAATAATTAAAAATATAAGAATATATTGAAAAATTTAAGTGTCCCTATTATTTTTCCAGGCCATTATTTTACTTTTTTTTTAAGAATTTGGCAGAGTTACTCAAATATTTTTTTTTATTAGTTAAATTATTTGAATACCTTTAATTTAGTGTATATATTTTGTAATATTTATGGAAAAATAATTAAAAATATAAGAATATATTGAAAAATTTAAGTGTCCCTATTATTTTTCCAGGCCTTTATTTTACATTTTTTTTAATAATTTGGCAGAGCTAGTGAAATATTTTTTTTTATTAGTTAAACTATTTGAATACCTTTCAGTTAGTGTATATATTTTGTAATATTTATGGAAAAATAATTAAAAATATTAGAATATATTGAAAAATTTAGGTGTCCCTATTATTTTTCCAGGCCTTTATTTTACTTTTTTTTTAAGAATTTGGCAGAGCAGGTCAAATATTTTTATTTTATTAGTTAAACTCTTTAAATACCTTTAATTTAGTGTATATATTTTGTAATATTTATGGAAAAATAATTAAAAATATAAGAATATATTGAAAAATTTAAGTGTCCCTATTATTTTTCCAGGCCTTTATTTTACTTTTGTTTTAAGAATTTGGCAGAGCTAGTCAAATATTTTTATTTTATTAGTTAAACTATTTGAATACCTTTAATTTAATGTATATATTTTGTAATATTTATGGAAAAATAATTAAAAATATAAGAATATATTGAAAAATTTAAGTGTCCCTATTATTTTTCCAGGCCTTCATTTTACTTTTGTTTTAAGAATTTGGCAGAGCTAGTCAAATATTTTTATTTTATTAGTTAAACTATTTGAATACCTTTAATTTAATGTATATATTTTGTAATATTTATGGAAAAATAATTAAAAATATAAGAATATATTGAAAAATTTAAGTGTCCCTATTATTTTTCCAGGCCTTTATTTTACTTTTTTTTTAAGAATTTGGCAGAGCAGGTCAAATATTTTTATTTTATTAGTTAAAGTATATGAATACCTTTAATTTAGTGTATATATTTTGTAATATTTATGGAAAAATAATTAAAAATATAAGAATATATTGAAAAATTTAAGTGTCCCTATTATTTTTCCAGGCCTTCATTTTACTTTTGTTTTAAGAATTTGGCAGAGCTAGTCTAATATTTTTATTTTATTAGTTAAACTATTTGAATACCTTTAATTTAGTGTATATATTTTGTAATATTTATGGAAAAATAATTAAAAATATAAGAATATATTGAAAAATTTAAGTGTCCCTATTATTTTTCCAGGCCTATATTTTACTTTTTTCTAAGAATTTGGCAGAGCAGGTCAAATATTTTTATTTTATTAGTTAAAGTATTTGAATACCTTTAATTTAGTGTATATATTTTGTAATATTTATGGAAAAATAATTAAAAATATAAGAATATATTGAAAAATTTAAGTGTCCCTATTATTTTTCCAGGCCTTTATTTTACTTTTTTTTTAAGAATTTGGCAGAGCAGGTCAAATATTTTTATTTTATTAGTTAAAGTATTTGAATACCTTTAATTTAGTGTATATATTTTGTAATATTTATGGAAAAATAATTAAAAATATAAGAATATATTGAAAAATTTAAGTGTCCCTATTATTTTTTCAGGCCTTTATTTTACTTTTTTTTTAAGAATTTGGCAGAGCTAGTCAAATATTTTTATTTTATTAGTTAAAGTATTTGAATACCTTTAATTTAGTGTATATACTTTGTAATATTTATGGAAAAATAATTTAAAATATAACAATATATTGAAAAATTTAAGTGTTCCTATTATTTTTCCAGGCCTTTATTTTACTTTTTTTTTTAAGAATTTGGCAGAGCAGGTCAAATATTTTTATTTTATTAGTTAAAGTATTTGAATACCTTTAATTTAGTGTATATATTTTGTAATATTTATGGAAAAGTAATTAAAAATATATAAGAATATATTGAAAAATTTAAGTGTCCCTATTATTTTTCCAGGCCTTTATTTTACTTTTTTTTAAGAATTTGGCAGAGCTAGTCAAATATTTTTTTTATTAGTTAAACTATTTGAATAGCTTTAATTTAGTGTATATATTTTGTAATATTTATGTAAAAGTAATTAAAAATATATAAGAATATATTGAAAAATTTAAGTGTCCCTATTATTTTTCCAGGCCTTTATTTTACTTTTTTTGAAGAATTTGGCAGAGCTAGTGAAATATTTTTTTTTATTAGTTAAACAATTTGAATACCTTTAATTTAGTGTATATATTTTGTAATATTTATGTAAAAGTAATTAAAAATATATAAGAATATATTGAAAAATTTAAGTGTTCCTATTATTTTTCCAGGCCTTTATTTTACTTTTTTTTAAGAATTTGGTAGAGCTAGTCAAATATTTTTATTTTATTATTTAAACTATTTGAATACCTTTAATTTAGTGTATATATTTTGTAATATTTATGGAAAAATAATTTAAAATATAAGAATATATTGAAAAATTTAAGTGTCCCTATTATTTTTCCAGGCCTTTATTTTACTTTTGTTTTAAGAATTTGGCAGAGCTAGTCAAATATTTTTATTTTATTAGTTAAACTATTTGAATACCTTTAATTTAGTGTATATATTTTGTAATATTTTTGGAAAAATAATTAAAAATATAAGAATATATTGAAAAATTTAAGTGTCCCTATTATTTTTCCAGGCCTTTATTTTACTTTTTTTTTTTAAGAATTTGGCAGAGCAGGTCAAATATTTTTATTTTATTAGTTAAAGTATTTGAATACCTTTAATTTAGTGTATATATTTTGTAATATTTATGGAAAAATAATTAAAAATATAAGAATATATTGAAAAATTTAAGTGTCCCTATTATTTTTCCAGGCCTTTTTTTTACATTTTTTTTAATAATTTGGCAGAGCTAGTCAAATATTTTTATTTTATTAGTTAAACTATTTGAATACCTTTAATTTAGTGTATATATTTTGTAATATTTATGGAAAAATAATTAAAAATATAAGAATATATTGAAAAATTTAAGTGTCCCTATTATTTTTCCAGGCCTTTATTTTACTTTTTTTTAAGCATTTCGCAGAGCTAGTCAAATATTTTTATTTTATTAGTTAAACTATTTGAATACCTTTAATTTAGTGTATATATTTTGTAATATTTATGGAAAAATAATTAAAAATATAAGAATATATTGAAAAATTTAAGTGTCAGTATTATTTTTCCAGGCCTTTATTTTACTTTTTTTTAAGCATTTCGCAGAGCTAGTCAAATATTTTTACTTTATTAGTTAAACTATTTGAATACCTTTAATTTAGTGTATATATTTTGTAATATTTATGGAAAAATAATTAAAAATATAAGAATATATTGAAAAATTTAAGTGTCCCTATTATTTTTACAGGCCTTTATTTTACTTTTGTTTTAAGAATTTGGCAGAGCAGGTCAAATATTTTTATTTTATTAGTTAATCTATTTGAATACCTTTAATTTAGTGTATATATTTTGTAATATTTATGGAAAAATAATTAAAAATATAAGAATATATTGAAAAATTTAAGTGTCCCTATTATTTTTCCAGGCCTTTATTTTACTTTTTTTTAAGAATTTGGCAGAGCAGGTCAAATATTTTTATTTTATTAGTTAATCTATTTGAATACCTTTAATTTAGTGTATATATTTTGTAATATTTATGGAAAAATAATTAAAAATATAAGAATATATTGAAAAATTTAAGTGTCAGTATTATTTTTCCAGGCCTTTATTTTACTTTTTTTTAAGAATTTGGCAGAGCTAGTGAAATATTTTTATTTTATTATTTAAACTATTTGAATACCTTTAATTTAGTGAATATATTTAGTAATATTTATGGAAAAATAATTAAAAATATAAGAATATATTGAAAAATTTAAGTGTCCCTATTATTTTTCCAGGCCTTTATTTTACTTTTTTTTAAGAATTTGGCAGAGCAGGTCAAATATTTTTCTTTTATTGCTTAAAGTATTTGAATACCTTTAATTTAGTGTATATATTTTGTGATATTTTTGGAAAAATAATTAAAAATATGAGAATATATTGAAAAATTTAAGTGTCCCTATTATTTTTCCAGACCTTTATTTTACATTTTTTTAATAATTTGGCCGAGCTAGTGAAATATTTTTTTTTATTAGTTAAACAATTTGAATATCTTTAATTTAGTGTATATATTTTGTAATATTTATGGAAAAATAATTAAAAATATAAGAATATATTGAAAAATTTAAGTGTCCCTATTATTTTTCCAGGCCTTTATTTTACTTTTTTATAAGAATTTGGCAGAGCAGGTCAAATATTTTTATTTTATTAGTTAAAGTATTTGAATACCTTTAATTTAGTGTATACATTTTGTAATATTTATGGAAAAATAATTAAAAATATAGGAATATATTGAAAAATTTAAGTGTCCCTATTATTTTTACAGGCTTTATTTTACTTTTTTTTAAGAATTTGGCAGAGCTAGTCAAATATTTTTATTTTATTAGTTAAAGTATTTGAATACCTTTAATTTAGTGTATATATTTTGTAATATTTATGGAAAAATAATTAAAAATATAAGAATATATTGAAAAATTTAAGTGTCCCTATTATTTTTCCAGGCCTTTATTTTACTTTTTTTTTAAGAATTTGGCAGAGCTAGTGAAATATTTTTTTTTATTAGTTAAACAATTTGAATACCTTTAATTTAGTGTATATATTTTGTAATACTTATGGAAAAATAATTAAAAATATGAGAATATATTGAAAAATTTAAGTGTCCCTATTATTTTTCCAGGCCTCTATTTTATATTTTTTTAATAATTTGGCAGAGCTAGTGAAATATTTTTTTTTATTAGTTAAACAATTTGAATATCTTTAATTTAGTGTATATATTTTGTAATATTTATGGAAAAATAATTAAAAATATAAGAATATATTGAAAAATTTAAGTGTCCCTATTATTTTTCCAGGCCTTTATTTTACTTTTTTTTAAGAATTTGGCAGAGCTAGTGAAATATTTTTTTTTTTTTATTAGTTAAACAATTTGAATACCTTTAATTTAGTGTATATATTTTGTAATATTTATGGAAAAATAATTAAAAATATAAGAATATATTGAAAAATTTAAGTGTCCCTATTATTTTTACAGGCTTTTATTTTACTTTTTTTTTAAGAATTTGGCAGAGCTAGTCAAATATTTTTATTTTATTAGTTAAAGTATTTGAATACCTTTAATTTAATGTATATATGTACTTTGTAATATTTATCGAAAAATAATTAAAAATATATAAGAATATATTGAAAAATTTAAGTGTCCCTATTATTTTTCCAGGCCTTTATTTTACTTTTTTTTTAAGAATTTGGCAGAGCTAGTGAAATATTTTTATTTTATTAGTTAAACTATTTGAATACCTTTAATTTAGTGTATATATTTTGTAATATTTATGGAAAAATAATTTAAAATATAAGAATATATTGAAAAATTTAAGTGTTCCTATTATTTTTCCAGGCCTTTATTTTACTTTTTTTTTAAGAATTTGGCAGAGCTAGTCAAATATTTTTATTTTATTATTTAAACTATTTGAATACCTTTAATTTAGTGTATATATTTTGTAATATTTATGGAAAAATAATTAAAAATATAAGAATATATTGAAAAATTTAAGTGTCCCTATTATTTTTCCAGGCCTTTATTTTACTTTTTTTAAGCATTTGGCAGAGCTAGTCAAATATTTTTATTTTATTAGTTAAACTATTTGAATACCTTTAATTTAGTGTATATATTTTGTAATATTTATGGAAAAATAATTAAAAATATAAGAATATATTGAAAAATTTAAGTGTCCCTATTATTTTTCCAGGCCTTTATTTTACTTTTTTTTAAGAATTTGGCAGAGCTAGTGAAATATATTTTTTTTTATTAGTTAAACAATTTGAATACCTTTAATTTAGTGTATATATTTTGTAATATTTATGGAAAAATAATTAAAAATATAAGAATATATTGAAAAATTTAAGTGTCCCTATTATTTTTCCAGGCCTTTATTTTACTTTTTTTAAGCATTTGGCAGAGCTAGTCAAATATTTTTATTTTATTAGTTAAACTATTTGAATACCTTTAATTTAGTGTATATATTTTGTAATATTTATGGAAAAATAATTAAAAATATAAGAATATATTGAAAAATTTAAGTGTCCCTATTATTTTTCCAGGCCTTTATTTTACTTTTGTTTTAAGAATTTAGCAGAGCAGGTCAAATATTTTTATTTTATTAGTTAAAGTATTTGAATACCTTTAATTTAGTGTATATATTTTGTAATATTTATGGAAAAATAATTAAAAATATAAGAATATATTGAAAAATTTAAGTGTCCCTATTATTTTTCCAGGCCTTTATTTTACTTTTTTTTAAGAATTTGGCAGAGCTAGTGAAATATTTTTTTTTTATTAGTTAAACAATTTGAATACCTTTAATTTAGTGTATATATTTTGTAATATTTATGGAAAAATAATTAAAAATATAAGAATATATTGAAAAATTTAAGTGTCCCTATTATTTTTACAGGCCTTTATTTTACTTTTTTTTCCAGAATTTGGCAGAGCTAGTCAAATATTTTTATTTTATTAGTTAAAGTATTTGAATACCTTTAATTTAGTGTATATATTTTGTAATATTTATGGAAAAATAATTAAAAATATAAGAATATATTGAAAAATTTAAGTGTCCCTATTATTTTTCCAGGCCTTTATTTTACTTTTTTTTAAGAATTTGGCAGAGCTAGTGAAATATTTTTTTTTTATTAGTTAAACAATTTGAATACCTTTAATTTAGTGTATATATTTTGTAATATTTATGGAAAAATAATTAAAAATATAAGAATATATTGAAAAATTTAAGTGTTCCTATTATTTTTCCAGGCCTTTATATTACTTTTTTTTTAAGAATTTGGCAGAGCTAGTCAAATATTTTTATTTTATTAGTTAAACAATTTGAATACCTTTAATTTAGTGTATATATTTTGTAATATTTATGGAAAAATAATTTAAAATATAAGAATATATTGAAAAATTTAAGTGTCCCTATTATTTTTCCAGGCCTTTATTTTACTTTTTTTTAAGAATTTGGCAGAGCTAGTGAAATATTTTTTTTTTATTAGTTAAACAATTTGAATACCTTTAATTTAGTGTATATATTTTGTAATATTTATGGAAAAATAATTAAAAATATATGAATATATTGAAAAATTTAAGTGTCGCTATTATTTTTCCAGGCCTTTATTTTACTTTTTTTTAAGATTTGGCAGAGCTAGTCAAATATTTTTATTTTATTAGTTAAACTATTTGAATACCTTTAATTTAGTGTATATATTTTGTAATATTTATGGAAAAATAATTAAAAATATAAGAATATATTGAAAAATTTAAGTGTCCCTATTATTTTTCCAGGCCTTTATTTTACTTTTGTTTAAAGATTTGGCAGAGCTAGTCAAATATTTTTATTTTATTAGTTAAACTATTTGAATACCTTTAATTTAGTGTATATATTTTGTAATATTTATGGAAAAATAATTAAAAATATAAGAATATATTGAAAAATTTAAGTGTCCCTATTATTTTTAAAAGGCCTTTATTTTACTTTTGTTTTAAGATTTGGAAGAGCTAGTCAAATATTTTTATTTTATTAGTTAAATTATTTGAATACCTTTAATTTAGTGTATATATTTTGTAATATTTATGGAAAAATAATTAAAAATATAAGAATATATTGAAAAATTTAAGTGTCCCTATTATTTTTCCAGGCCTTTATTTTACTTTTTTTTTAAGAATTTGGCAGAGCTAGTGAAATATTTTTATTTTATTAGTTAAACTATTTGAATACCTTTAATTTAGTGTATATATTTTGTAATATTTATGGAAAAATAATTAAAAATATAAGAATATATTGAAAAATTTAAGTGTCCCTATTATTTTTCCAGGCCTTTATTTTACTTTTTTGGAAGAATTTGGCAGAGCTAGTCAAATATTTTTATTTTATTAGTTAAACTATTTGAATACCTTTAATTTAGTGTATATATTTTGTAATATTTATGAAAAATAATTAAAAATATAAGAATATATTGAAAAATTTAAGTGTCCCTATTATTTTTCCAGGCCTTTATTTTACATTTGTTTTAAGATTTGGCAGAGCTAGTCAAATATTTTTATTTTATTAGTTAAACTATTTGAATACCTTTAATTTAGTGTATATATTTTGTAATATTTATGAAAAATAATTAAAAATATAAGAATATATTGAAAATTTTAAGTGTCCCTATTATTTTTCTAGGCCATTATTTTACTTTTGTTTTAAGATTTGGCAGAGCTTGTCAAATATTTTTATTTCATTGTTAAACTATTTGAATACCTTTAATTTAGTGTATATATTTTGTAATATTTATGGAAAAATAATTAAAAATATAAGAATATATTGAAAAATTTAAGTGTCCCTTTTATTTTTCCAGGCCTTTATTTTACATTTTTTTTAAGAATTTTGCAGAGCTAGTGAAATATTTTTTTTTATTAGCTAAACTATTTGAATACCTTTAATTTAGTGTATATATTTTGTAATATTTATGGAAAAATAATTAAAAATATAAGAATATATTGAAAAATTTAAGTGTCCCTATTATTTTTCCAGGCGTTTATTTTACTTTTGTTTAAAGATTTGGCAGAGCTAGTCAAATATTTTTATTTTATTAGTTAAACTATTTGAATACCTTTAATTTAGTGTATATATTTTGTAATATTTATGGAAAAATAATTAAAAATATAAGAATATATTGAAAAATTTAAGTGTCCCTATTATTTTTCCAGGCCTTTATTTTACTTTTGTTTTAAGATTTGGCAGAGCTAGTCAAATATTTTTATTTTATTAGTTAAACTATTTGAATACCTTCAATTTAGTGTATATATTTTGTAATATTTATGGAAAAATAATTAAAAATATAAGAATATATTAAAAATTTAAGTGCCCCTATTATTTTTCCAGGCCTTTATTTTACTTTTGTTTTAAGATTTGGCAGAGCTAGTCAAATATTTTTATTTTATTAGTTAAACTATTTGAATACCTTTAATTTAGTGTATATATTTTGTAATATTTATGGAAAAATAATTAAAAATATAAGAATATATTGAAAAATTTAAGTGTCCCTATTATTTTTCCAGGCCTTTATTTTACTTTTGTTTTAAGATTTGGCAGAGATAGTCAAATATTTTTATTTTATTAGTTAAATTATTTGAATACCTTTAATTTAGTGTATATATTTTGTAATATTTATGGAAAAATAATTAAAAATATAAGAATATATTGAAAAAATTTAAGTGTCCCTATTATTTTTCCAGGCCTTTATTTTACTTTTTTTAAGCATTTGGCAGAGCTAGTCAAATATTTTTTTTTTAATAGTTAAACTATTTGAATACCTTTAATTTAGTGTATATATTTTGTAATATTTATGGAAAAATAATTAAAAATATAAGAATATATTGAAAAATTTAAGTGTCCCTATTATTTTTCCAGGCCTTTATTTTACTTTTGGTTTAAGATTTGGCAGAGCTAGTCAAATATTTTTATTTTATTAGTTAAACTATTTGAATACCTTTAATTTAGTGTATATATTTTGTAATATTTATGGAAAAATAATTAAAAATATAAGAATATATTGAAAAATTTAAGTGTCCCTATTATTTTTCCAGGCCTTTATTTTACTTTTGTTTTAAGATTTGGCAGAGCTAGTCAAATATTTTTATTTTATTAGTTAAACTATTTAAATACCTTTAATTTAGTGTATATATTTTGTAATATTTATGGAAAAATAATTAAAAATATAAGAATATATTGAAAAATTTAAGTGTCCCTACTATTTTTCCAGGCCTTTATTTTACTTTTGTTTTAAGATTTGGCAGAGCTAGTCAAATATTTTTATTTTATTAGTTAAACTATTTGAATACCTTTAATTTAGTGTATATATTTTGTAATATTTATGGAAAAATAATTAAAAATATAAGAATATATTGAAAAATTTAAGTGTCCCTATTATTTTTCCAGGCCTTTATTTTACTTTTGTTTTAAGATTTGGCAGAGCTAGTCAAATATTTTTATTTTATTAGTTAAACGATTTGAATACCTGTAATTTAGTGTATATATTTTGTAATATTTATGGAAATATAGTTAAAAATATAAGAATATATTGAAAAATTTAAGTGTCCCTATTATTTTTCCAGGCCTTTATTTTACTTTTGTTTTAAGATTTGGCAGAGCTAGTCAAATATTTTTATTTTATTAGTTAAACTATTTGAATACCTTTAATTTAGTGTATATATTTTGTAATATTTATGGAAAAATAATTAAAAATATAAGAATATATTGAAAAATTTAAGTGTCCCTATTATTTTTCCAGGCCTTTATTTTACTTTTTTTAAGCATTTGGCAGAGCTAGTCAAATATTTTTATTTTATTAGTTAAACTATTTGAATAGCTTTAATTTAGTGTATATATTTTGTAATATTTATGAAAAATAATTAAAAATATAAGAATATATTGAAAAATTTAAGTGTCCCTATTATTTTTCCAGGCCTTTATTTTACTTTTGTTTTAAGATTTGGCAGAGCTAGTCAAATATTTTTATTTTATTAGTTAAACTATTTGAATACCTTTAATTTAGTGTATATATTTTGTAATATTTATGAAAAATAATTAAAAATATAAGAATATATTGAAAAATTTAAGTGTCCCTATTATTTTTCCAGGCCTTTATTTTACTTTTTTAAGCATTTGGCAGAGCTAGTCAAATATTTTTATTTTATTAGTTAAACTATTTGAATACCTGTAATTTAGTGTATATATTTTGTAATATTTATGAAAAATAATTAAAAATATAAGAATATATTGAAAAATTTAAGTGTCCCTATTATTTTTCCAGGCCTTTATTTTACTTTTGTTTTAAGATTTGGCAGAGCTAGTCAAATATTTTTATTTTATTAGTTAAACTATTTGAATAACTTTAATTTAGTGTATATATTTTGTAATATTTATGAAAAATAATTAAAAATATAAGAATATATTGAAAAATTTAAGTGTCCCTATTATTTTTCCAGGCCTTTATTTTACTTTTGTTTTAAGATTTGGCAGAGCTAGTCAAATATTTTTATTTTATTAGTTAAACTATTTGAATAACTTTAATTTAGTGTATATATTTTGTAATATTTATGAAAAATAATTAAAAATATAAGAATATATTGAAAAATTTAAGTGTCCCTATTATTTTTCCAGGCCATTATTTTACTTTTGTTTTAAGATTTGGCAGAGCTAGTCAAATATTTTTATTTTATTGTTAAACTATTTGAATACCTTTAATTTAGTGTATATATTTTGTAATATTTATGAAAAATAATTAAAAATATAAGAATATATTGAAAAATTTAAGTGTTCCTATTATTTTTCCAGGCCTTTATTGTACTTTTTTTAAGCATTTGGCAGAGCTAGTCAAATATTTTTATTTTATTAGTTAAACTATTTGAATACCTTTAATTTAGTGTATATATTTTGTAATATTTATGAAAAATAATTAAAAATATAAGAATATATTGAAAAATTTAAGTGTCCCTATTATTTTTCCAGGCCATTATTTTACTTTTGTTTTAAGATTTGGCAGAGCTAGTCAAATATTTTTATTTTATTGTTAAACTATTTGAATACCTTTAATTTAGTGTATATATTTTGTAATATTTATGAAAAATAATTAAAAATATAAGAATATATTGAAAAATTTAAGTGTCCCTATTATTTTTCCAGGCCTTTATTTTACTTTTGTTTTAAGATTTGGCAGAGCTAGTCAAATATTTTTATTTTATTAGTTAAACTATTTGAATACCTTTAATTTAGTGTATATATTTTGTAATATTTATGGAAAAATAATTAAAAATATAAGAATATATTGAAAAATTTAAGTGTCCCTATTATTTTTCCAGGCCTTTATTTTACTTTTTTTTTAAGATTTGGCAGAGCTAGTCAAATATTTTTATTTTATTAGTTAAACTATTTGAATACCTTTAATTTAGTGTATATATTTTGTAATATTTATGAAAAATAATTAAAAACATAAGAAAATATTGAAAAATTTAAGTGTCCCTATTATTTTTAATATAAGAATATATTGAAAAATTTAAGTGTCCCTATTATTTTTCCAGGCCTTTATTTTACTTTTTTTTTAAAATTTGGCAGAGCTAGTCAAATATTTTTATTTTATTAGTTAAACTATTTAAATACCTTTAATTTAGTGTATATATTTTGTAATATTTATGGAAAAATAATTAAAAATATAAGAATATATTGAAAAATTTAAGTGTCCCTATTATTTTTCCAGGCCTTTATTTTACTTTTGTTTAAGATTTGGCCGAGCTAGTCAAATATTTTTATTTTATTAGTTAAACTATTTGAATACCTTTAATTTAGTGTATATATTTTGTAATATTTATGGAAAAATAATTAAAAATATAAGAATATATTGAAAAATTTAAGTGTCCCTATTATTTTTCTAGGCCTTTATTTTACTTTTGTTTTAAGATTTGGCAGAGCTAGTCAAATATTTTTATTTTATTAGTTAAACTATTTGAATACCTTTAATTTAGTGTATATATTTTGTAATATTTATGGAAAAATAATTAAAAATATAAGAATATATTGAAAAATTTAAGTGTCCCTATTATTTTTCCAGGCCTTTATTTTACTTTTGTTTTAAGATTTGGCAGAGATAGTCAAATATTTTTATTTTATTAGTTAAATTATTTGAATACCTTTAATTTAGTGTATACATTTTGTAATATTTATGGAAAAATAATTAAAAATATAAGAATATATTGAAAAATTTAAGTGTCCCTATTATTTTTCCAGGCATTTATTTTACTTTTTTTTTAAGATTTGGCAGAGCTAGTCAAATATTTTTATTTTATTAGTTAAACTATTTGAATACCTTTAATTTAGTGTATATATTTTGTAATATTTATGAAAAATAATTAAAAATATAAGAATATATTGAAAAATTTAAGTGTCCCTATTATTTTTCCAGGCCTTTATTTTACTTTTGTTTTAAGATTTGGCAGAGCTAGTCAAATATTTTTATTTTATTAGTTAAACTATTTGAATACCTTTAATTTAGTGTATATATTTTGTAATATTTATGGAAAAATAATTAAAAATATAAGAATATATTGAAAAATTTAAGTGTCCCTATTATTTTTCCAGGCCTTTATTTTACTTTTGTTTTAAGATTTGGCAGAGCTAGTCAAATATTTTAATTTTATTAGTTAAACTATTTGAATACCTTTAATTTAGTGTATATATTTTGTAATATTTATGGCAAAATAATTAAAAATATAAGAATATATTGAAAAATTTAAGTGTCCCTATTATTTTTCCAGGCCTTTATTTTACTTTTGTTTTAAGATTTGGCAGAGCTAGTCAAATATTTTTATTTTATTAGTTAATCTATTTGAATACCTTTAATTTAGTGTATATATTTTGTAATATTTATGGAAAAATAATTAAAAATATAAGAATATATTGAAAAATTTAAGTGTCCCTATTATTTTTCCAGGCCTTTATTTTACTTTTGTTTTAAGATTTGGCAGAGCTAGTCAAATATTTTTATTTTATTAGTTAATCTATTTGAATACCTTTAATTTAGTGTATATATTTTGTAATATTTATGGAAAAATAATTAAAAATATAAGAATATATTGAAAAATTTAAGTGTCCCTATTATTTTTCCAGGCCTTTATTTTACTTCTGTTTTAAGATTTGGCAGAGCTAGTCAAATATTTTTATTTTATTAGTTAAACTATTTGAATACCTTTAATTTAGTGTATATATTTTGTAATATTTATGGAAAAATAATTAAAAATATAAGAGTATATTGAAAAATTTAAGTGTCCCTATTATTTTTCCAGGCCTTTATTTTACTTTTGTTTTAAGATTTGGCAGAGCTAGTCAAATATTTTTATTTTATTAGTTAAACTTTTTGAATACCTCTAATTTAGTGTATATATTTTGTAATATTTATGGAAAAATAATTAAAAATATAAGAATATATTGAAAAATTTAAGTGTCCCTATTATTTTTCCAGGCCTTTATTTTACTTTTGTTTTAAGATTTGGCAGAGCTAGTCAAATATTTTTATTTTATTAGTTAAACTATTTGAATACCTTTAATTTAGTGTATATATTTTGTAATATTTATGGAAAAATAATTAAAAATATAAGAATATATTGAAAAATTTAAGTGTCCCTATTATTTTTCCAGGCCTTTATTTTACTTTTGTTTTAAGATTTGGCAGGGCTAGTCAAATATTTTTATTTTATTGTTAAACTATTTGAATACCTTTAATTTAGTGTATATATTTTGTAATATTTATGGAAAAATAATTAAAAATATAAGAATATATTGAAAAATTTAAGTGTCCCTATTATTTTTCCAGGCCTTTATTTTACTTCTGTTTTAAGATTTGGCAGAGCTAGTCAAATATTTTTATTTTATTAGTTAAACTATTTGAATACCTTTAATTTAGTGTATATATTTTGTAATATTTATGGAAAAATAATTAAAAATATAAGAGTATATTGAAAAATTTAAGTGTCCCTATTATTTTTCCAGGCCTTTATTTTACTTTTGTTTTAAGATTTGGCAGAGCTAGTCAAATATTTTTATTTTATTAGTTAAAATTTTTGAATACCTCTAATTTAGTGTATATATTTTGTAATATTTATGGAAAAATAATTAAAAATATAAGAATATATTGAAAAATTTAAGTGTCCCTATTATTTTTCCAGGCCTTTATTTTACTTTTGTTTTAAGATTTGGCAGAGCTAGTCAAATATTTTTATTTTATTAGTTAAACTATTTGAATACCTTTAATTTAGTGTATATATTTTGTAATATTTATGGAAAAATAATTAAAAATATAAGAATATATTGAAAAATTTAAGTGTCCCTATTATTTTTCCAGGCCTTTATTTTACTTTTGTTTTAAGATTTGGCAGAGCTAGTCAAATATTTTTATTTTATTGTTAAACTATTTGAATACCTTTAATTTAGTGTATATATTTTGTAATATTTATGAAAAATAATTAAAAATATAAGAATATATTGAAAAATTTAAGTGTCCCTATTATTTTTCCAGGCCTTTATTTTACTTTTGTTTTAAGATTTGGCAGAGATAGTCAAATATTTTTATTTTATTAGTTAAACTATTTGAATACCTTTAATTTAGTGTATATATTTTGTAATATTTATGGAAAAATAATTAAAAATATAAGAATATATTGAAAAATTTAAGTGTCCCTATTATTTTTCCAGGCCTTTATTTTACTTTTTTTTAAGATTTGGCAGAGCTAGTGAAATATTTTTATTTTATTAGTTAAACTATTTGAATACCTTTAATTTAGTGTATATATTTTGTAATATTTATGAAAAATAATTAAAAATATCAGAATATATTGAAAAATTTAAGTGTCCCTATTATTTTTCCAGGCCTTTATTTTACTTTTGTTTTAAGATTTGGCAGAGCTAGTCAAATATTTTTATTTTATTAGTTAACCTATTTGAATACCTTTAATTTATTGTATATATTTTGTAATATTTATGGAAAAATAATTAAAAATATAAGAATATATTGAAAAATTTAAGTGTCCCTATTATTTTTCCAGGCCTTTATTTTACTTTTGTTTTAAGATTTGGCAGAGCTAGTCAAATATTTTTATTTTATTAGTTAAACTATTTGAATACCTTTAATTTAGTGTATATATTTTGTAATATTTATGGAAAAATAATTAAAAATATAAGAATATATTGAAAAATTTAAGTGTCCCTATTATTTTTCCAGGCCTTTATTTTACTTTTGTTTTAAGATTTGGCAGAGATAGTCAAATATTTTTATTTTATTAGTTAAACTATTTGAATACCTTTAATTTAGTGTATATATTTTGTAATATTTATGGAAAAATAATTAAAAATATAAGAATATATTGAAAAATTTAAGTGTCCCTATTATTTTTCCAGGCCTTTATTATACTTTTGTTTTAAGAATTTGGCAGAGCTAGTCAAATATTTTTATTTTATTAGTTAAACTATTTTAATACCTTTAATTTAGTGTATATATTTTGTAATATTTATGGAAAAATAATTTAAAATATAAGAATATATTGAAAAATTTAAGTGTTCCTATTATTTTTCCAGGCCTTTATTTTACATTTTTTTAATAATTTGGCAGAGCTAGTCAAATATTTCTATTTTATTAGTTAAACTATTTTAATACCTTTAATTTAGTGTATATATTTTGTAATATTTATGGAAAAATAATTAAAAATATAAGAGTATATTGAAAAATTTAAGTGTCCCTATTATTTTTCCAGGCCTTTATTTTACTTCTGTTTTAAGATTTGGCAGAGCTAGTCAAATATTTTTATTTTATTAGTTAAACTATTTGAATACCTTTAATTTAGTGTATATATTTTGTAATATTTATGGAAAAATAATTAAAAATATAAGAGTATATTGAAAAATTTAAGTGTCCCTATTATTTTTCCAGGCCTTTATTTTACTTTTGTTTTAAGATTTGGCAGAGCTAGTCAAATATTTTTATTTTATTAGTTAAACTTTTTGAATACCTCTAATTTAGTGTATATATTTTGTAATATTTATGGAAAAATAATTAAAAATATAAGAATATATATTGAAAAATTTAAGTGTCCCTATTATTTTTCCAGGCCTTTATTTTACTTTTGTTTTAAGATTTGGCAGAGCTAGTCAAATATTTTTATTTTATTAGTTAAACTATTTGAATACCTTTAATTTAGTGTATATATTTTGTAATATTTATGGAAAAATAATTAAAAATATAAGAATATATTGAAAAATTTAAGTGTCCCTATTATTTTTCCAGGCCTTTATTTTACTTTTGTTTTAAGATTTGGCAGAGCTAGTCAAATATTTTTATTTTATTAGTTGAACTATTTGAATACCTTTAATTTAGAGTATATATTTTGTAATATTTATGGAAAAATAATTAAAAATATAAGAATATATTGAAAAATTTAAGTGTCCCTATTATTTTTCCAGGCCTTTATTTTACTTTTGTTTTAAGATTTGGCAGAGCTAGTCAAATATTTTTATTTTATTAGTTAAACTATTTGAATACCTTTAATTTAGTGTATATATTTTGTAATATTTATGGAAAAATAATTAAAAATATAAGAATATATTGAAAAATTTAAGTGTCCCTATTATTTTTCCAGGCCTTTATTTTACTTTTGTTTTAAGATTTGGCAGAGCTAGTCAAATATTTTTATTTTATTAGTTAAACTATTTGAATACCTTTAATTTAGTGTATATATTTTGTAATATTTATGGAAAAATAATTAAAAATATAAGTGTTTAGAAACACGCCAAAGTGGCCACATTGTTTTGTTAACTTCACCCCCTGAATTGACAATACAACTCTGTTCCTACAAATATATACATCTTTTCTCTTTATTTAAAAGACTCTTACTTCTTTTTTGCGACTCTAAACTACAAGCAGCAACAGCGGCAAACAATAAAAATAAAATTAAAAAACATTGTTAATCAAAATAGGAATAAATTTGGTAATTTGTGAAGATAAATAAAAAACTACAGAAAAATAAAAATTGGATTTAAATTAAAAAATAAAAACAAAGAACCGTGTTATTTATTAATATTTAAGGCAGACCCTTAAACATTGATGGTCCTTCGAGCCGGATTTGCAAAAAAAAAAAAAAATTTTTAAATAAAACAAAAACAAATTAAAATTACTAACGGGACAAACAAAATAAGAAAGGAACATCAGTGGAGTTTTTTAAAATAATTGTGACACAGACCCATCATCAACAACAACAGCAAGTAACAAAAAATCATCATCAACAACAGCAAGTAATAAAAAACCGACAACAACAGTAAGTAAAGAAAACATTTACAAAATATATATACTGAATATTTATGAACAACAACAAACATTAAAAACGGTTTAAAGAAGACAACGAAAGAATAACAAAAAAGGGTTACCAACGAGCCCAAAAGAAATTAATTCCGGGGAAAATTCATTTCAAATTAGGAATTAATAAATAATATTTTGTTTCTTTATTACTGGCTGTTAAATCGCTAGCAGGCATTTTTTGACCCAATTATTCCGAAATTTAATCACCTCTCCTCAAATAAATATTTTAATATGGCTTTTAAGAAATTTTATAATTGCACTGACGATTTAATCGAATTTGAGAAAGTTTTTTCGGCAAGTCATGCTGAGGATAATGTTCATGCATTACAAATTCTACGTATAGAATTAGACTCACTCTGGACCCAGGTGAAAAGGTCCTATGAGGAATGCAGAGATATAGAAATGGAAGGTGATAAACCAATGGATATGAAAAGACTTAGGGAAAGATACCAACAGACTCTATTGGCATACAAAAGGTGTCTGTCGTCTATTAACGCGGAAATTCAGGCGCTATCTGACTCCGTAGGGAAAACAGAACGTCAGTCGACCATCCCTCAGGAAAATGAAAGTTTTTCAATAAGACTCCCTCCCTGCGATACCGATATATTTTTTGGCGATTATAAATTGTGGCCCAGTTTTCGTGATTTATTTACGGCCATATACATCAGAAACTCAAGACTCAGTAATGTCGAGAGATTATTCTACTTGACCCAAAAAACTGGCGGCGAGGCAAGGGAGATAATTGCTCACGCACCCTTGACAAATGACGGCTTCACCCTTGCTTGGAGGAATTTGGTAGACCGTTACGAAAACAAATGGATGCAGGTTAATGAACAATATAAAATTATTTTAGACCTCCCTCATGCAACTGTAAGTGCAGGATCCTCAATTAAAAAATTACAGCGCACTATAAATGATTGCAGACAGACCCTTAAAATGTTAGGCGTAGACACAGTAACATGGGAGTCATTCCTGATTTATATTTGCTCTCAAAAACTTCCGAGAAGTTTGGTGCAGGAGTTTGAGAATTCTCGGGAAGACTGTGCGGAAATACCCACCTGGACGGAATTCGACAAATTTCTGACCCACAAGTTCAAAACTTTAGAGTCCGTAGAAAATATCGTTTCGAGAAATAGATTTACCCAAAATGTCCCTGAGGTCACAAAATTGCCCACTGTCAGAAGAAATATCAACTCACTACAAACGAATATATCGAAACCAGTTGATAACAGAAAAAACAGAAACTCATCCACAACGAGAGAGAAATGTCAGTACTGCAACGACACACACTCACTACGATCCTGTCCCTTATTTTTAGAGAAAAATGTCAATGATCGAATTCACATAGTAAGGACCACAAATTCTTGCTACAACTGCTTATCAGAAGCACACAGTGTCAAAAATTGCCCTAGTAAATATAGTTGTAGGTTATGTAAGCAAAAACATAACACTTTGCTGCATAAGGTAACTGTGACTCAATCTGCAAACTTTACTCAGGTAAATACTGAGGAAGAACCATCTACGAGTCCCACAGCTTTAACCTCTAGAATACAGTCCACTCCTACTTCACACATTCCAAACTATACGTCTTTGACCCTTCAAAGGAATTCTGACCCTACAGAATTACAAGTCAAAGATACTTTACTGTTTACCGCTGTAGTCCAAATCGAAGTCAAAGGTATACGATACCAGGCGAGAGCTATCATCGACCCTGGATCACAATCCACATTCATATCGGACAAATTGCAGAAACGATTGAATTTGACCACTAAAAGAAACCTAGTGCACGTGACAGGTTTAAGTCAGACAGTTTCTGAAACATCAACCAAAGCGTGCTTGTTCAACCTGTGTTCCCGCGTGGACCCTGGTTACAAACTTGAAGTCTGGGCACCAGTACTCAAGACTCTCCCATCGAACTTACCCGCACAAACTTTACATCCAGACATTTTCAACGAGGCGGCTAAATTGGAATTAGCAGACCTTCACTTCTATAAAAGCCGGCCCATCGATCTACTAATAGGTCTTGACCTGGGCCCATCCATTTATTGTATGGAAACACCAATGCGCTCATATGGATCCCTTTTGGCACAAAAGACAGCATTTGGCTGGATTGTGGGGGGACCAATTACGAAGGAAACGCAGACGCGAACAACGATGTCGCTACACAACACTACGTCCCTTGACCAAATCCTCACACGCTTTTGGGAGGTGGAGGAAACCCCAAAACAGATTTTGAGGTCAGACGAGGACACGCTGAGCGAAGAAAACTTTAAATCTACTACGCGTAGAAACGACACAGGGAGGTATATCGTTACCCTACCCTTCAAAAAAGAGGAGGAAATAGGATCCTCCCGCAACATAGCTATGGCTCAATATTTAAGAATGGAGAAGATGCTTAGCAAAAAACCCGAAGTGGAAAAGCTATACAGTCAAGTAATACTCGAATATCTAGAGTTGGGACACATGAGAAAAATCTCCCCCTTGGATATAAATAAGGCTCCAAATTATTACCTGCCGCATCACGCAGTAATAAAACCAGACCGGCTTACTACTAAACCTAGGGTAGTTTTCAATGCCTCAAGCCCGACGTCGAATAAGAATAGTCTTAACGACATTTTATATCCAGGACCCATTCTTCAGCAAGATCTTGTTCTTCTGATTGCCAAATGGAGATTCTTCCGATTTGTATTCAACGCGGACATTACCAAAATGTACCGGCAAATACTCGTCGACCCATCTCAAACCCCTTATCAACGAATATTGTTTCGCAAAACACCGAAAGATCCTACAGAGGATTATGAGCTCTTAACCGTCACGTTTGGAGTTAACTGCGCACCATTCTTAGCCATAAGGACACTTCTACACTTGGCTGAAGAAGTAAAAACAACAAACCCGTTAGCGTCAAAAATACTACAACAACACATGTATGTAGACGACGTTTTAGCTGGCGGCCATACTTTCGAAGAAACTATTAAATCCCGAAGAGAACTAACTAATGTCCTAGCATCGGCAGGATTTGACCTTATGAAATGGACATCCAACGATCCAAGAATCATTCAGGATTTACCCAAGGAAAAACTATTGCCCCTAGATTGGTTAAATCTTTCAGAAGACGACAGCACTAAAACTCTTGGGATCAAATGGAATATTTCGTCAGACTCTTTCACATTTACTGCCCCAGATGTCAAATTAACGGAAGTCTATACAAAACGAGAAGTTTTGTCCATCATTGCCAGATTTTTCGACCCATGCGGTTGGCTTTCGCCCATCATAATTGATGCCAAGCACATTATGCAACAAATTTGGTTAGACAAAATAGGATGGGACGATCCTTTAAAACCATTAGCGCACAAAAAATGGAAAGAGTTTGTGAAAAACTGTCCCCAAGTTGACACTTTAAAAGTTCCACGTTGGATTCACTACAAGCCTTCATGCGTTGCTGAAATACATGGTTTCAGCGACGCGTCTGAGAAAGCATACGCAGCCGTACTATACATAAGAGTATGCGATGGAGACAGCCCAGCAAAAACCTCTTTACTGGCATCTAAGACTCGTGTGGCCCCGCTAAAGAAGTTATCTCTTCCCCACCTGGAGCTTTGTGGAGCTGTACTGTTAGCACACCTATCAGCAGGTGTATTGGAAAAACTTGAAATCCCAAATTTAAAGACTCATTTTTGGACCGATTCCACAATCGTCTTATCATGGCTCAACAAACCTCCTTGTACATGGAATACTTTTGTTGAAAATCGAGTGTCAGAGATTCTTCGAAAAGTGGGTACAAAAAATTGGAGACACGTAGAATCCAAATTTAACCCTGCTGACATTGCTAGCAGAGGATGCTCACCTACCGAACTAGAGAAAAACACTCTGTGGTGGACAGGACCCCCATGGTTAGAACTACCTCAACAGCTATGGCCTTCATCAAATGAGATCCAAGATACAAAGTTAGAATCAAAAACCATTAAGGCTTTTACCGTTAGCTAGCGATGACCCCAATGATTTGACCCCATTGACCCCTGGACACTTCCTTATTGGTACTCCAATAATAACTCCACCTGAAAAAGATCTTACAGATGAAAATGTGACTCTAGCGAACCGTTGGAAAAACATAAAAATCATTTACCAATCGTTTTGTCAAAGATGGAAGTCTGAATATCTGGCGGAACTACATCGCAGATATAAATGGAAGTTTCCAAAAGAAAATATAAAAGTCAATGACCTAGTGGTCGTAAAGGACGATAACTTGTCTTTCCATGAGTGGAAATTTGGTCGAGTCATCAAAACCTATCCAGGACATGACAGCAACGTTAGAGTGGTAGACATTAAAACCGCAGCTGACATGTCAGCCAAACCACCCAAGATGACCCACATTCATGGCCACATGATTTTGTACCAACGGCTTCAGTTCAAATCTCATCTGAAGAGAGAAGCGACAATTGGGTATTAATCAGTAGTTTGATGAACCCATCCAGCACCACAACTAAGATAGCCTCCTCCACAGTAAAAAGAGTCAAGTTGGCAAGAATCAAACATCAAGGACATAATTTTGCAATGGTTTACATGCGTGCCAGAAACAACAAAACCAAATTTAATAAGAAAATCATGGCACTTATTACTGATGATCTGCCTCGTCGACCCTATGTGACCCCAATTAATGACAATCCCTGTGAAGAGTTTTGTGAGGATACCCTAGCAGATATGGATCCAAGATCAAATACCATGATCGAAATGGAGTTGGGTGCTGACGTATATCCTGATATTCGAAGAGATGGCACCATCGAATTAGAAATGGGAAACGTTGTTGCACAGAAAACGTGCCTTGGCTACACCTTCACAGGACCCACCAGGAGGTTGTATTAGTCCACACCCAGTCAAGGGGGGCGGTATGTTTAGAAACACGCCAAAGTGGCCACATTGTTTTGTTAACTTCACCCCCTGAATTGACAATACAACTCTGTTCCTACAAATATATACATCTTTTCTCTTTATTTAAAAGACTCTTACTTCTTTTTTGCGACTCTAAACTACAAGCAGCAACAGCGGCAAACAATAAAAATAAAATTAAAAAACATTGTTAATCAAAATAGGAATAAATTTGGTAATTTGTGAAGATAAATAAAAAACTACAGAAAAATAAAAATTGGATTTAAATTAAAAAATAAAAACAAAGAACCGTGTTATTTATTAATATTTAAGGCAGACCCTTAAACAATAAGAATATATTGAAAAATTTAAGTGTCCCTATTATTTTTCCAGGCCTTTATTTTACTTTTGTTTTAAGATTTGGCAGAGCTAGTCAAATATTTTTATTTTATTAGTTAATCTATTTGAATACCTTTAATTTAGTGTATATATTTTGTAATATTTATGGAAAAATAATTAAAAATGTAAGAATATATTGAAAAATTTAAGTGTCCCTATTATTTTTCCAGGCCTTTATTTTACTTTTGTTTTAAGATTTGGCAGAGCTAGTCAAATATTTTTATTTTATTAGTTAAACTATTTGAATACCTTTAATTTAGTGTACACTAGAGCCCCGACATGCGTCGTTAATGGGGAAAGGAGAATTGCGACGCAAATCGGAACGACGCAAATCGAAACAACTTTTTCTATACAAATGCATCGAAATTTAATTTATTGGGACCAAGAATTCAAACGAAAGCAAAATGAATGAATAATGAAAACATTTTTCATTATTTTATTTAGGTCAACAAATGTTTTTTAATTATTATAAAGAAATAACAAAACAATAAACAAAGTTGCAAGAATTTTAAAATAAAAAAAAAATTCTAAATATGTACCACAATACAAATACTAAAATGGTAGTACTCAATGCTGCAAGAAAAAAATTAAACGTATGTAGCGTCACAAATCGAAATTTAAACGACGCAAGTTGGGATTCAAACGACGCAAATCGAATCGACTCCAATCGGGGACGAAACGACGGAAATTTAATCGACGCGAATTGAAATTGCAACAACGCAAGCTGAGTTTTGTCAATATTTAAAAAGCGACGCAAATCGAAACGACGCAAATCGGGTCGACGCAAGTCGGGGCTCTAGTGTATATATTTTGTAATATTTATGGAAAAATAATTAAAAATATAAGAATATATTGAAAAATTTAAGTGTCCCTATTATTTTTCCAGGCCTTTATTTTACTTTTGTTTTAAGATTTGGCAGAGCTAGTCAAATATTTTTATTTTATTAGTTAACCTATTTGAATACCTTTAATTTAGTGTATATATTTTGTAATATTTATGGAAAAATAATTAAAAATGTAAGAATATATTGAAAAATTTAAGTGTCCCTATTATTTTTCCAGGCCTTTGTTTTACTTTTGTTTTAAGATTTGGCAGAGCTAGTCAAATATTTTTATTTTATTAGTTAATCTATTTGAATACCTTTAATTTAGTGTATATACTTTGTAATATTTATGAAAAATAATTAAAAATATAAGAATATATTGAAAAATTTAAGTGTCCCTATTATTTTTCCAGGCCTTTATTTTACATTTTTTTTAAGAATTTGGCAGAGCGGGTCAAATATTTTTTTTTATTAGTTAAACTATTTGAATACCTTTAATTTAATGTATATACTTTGTAATATTTATGGAAAAATAATTAAAAATATAAGAATATATTGAAAAATTTAAGTGTCCCTATTATTTTTCCAGCCCTTTATTTTACTTTTTTTTAAGAATTTGGCAGAGCAGGTCAAATATTTTTATTTTATTAGTTAAAGTATTTGAATACCTTTAATTTAGTGTATATATTTTGTAATATTTATGGAAAAATAATTAAAAATATAAGAATATATTGAAAAATTTAAGTGTCCCTATTATTTTTCCAGGCCTTTATTTTACATTTTTTTTTAAGAATTTGGCAGAGCAGGTCAAATATTTTTTTTTTATTAGTTAAACAATTTGAATACCTTTAATTTAGTGTATATATTTTGTAATATTTATGGAAAAATAATTAAAAATATAAGAATATATTGAAAAATTTAAGTGTCCCTATTATTTTTCCAGGCCTTTATTTTACTTTTTTTTAAGAATTTGGCAGAGCTAATCAAATATTTTTATTTTATCGGTTAAACTATTTGAATACCTTTAATTTAGTGTATATATTTTGTAATATTTATGGAAAAATATTTAAAAATATAAGAATATATTGAAAAATTTAAGTGTCCCTATTATTTTTCCAGGCCTTTATTTTACATTTTTTTTAAGAATTTGGCAGAGCAGGTCAAATATTTTTTTTTTTATTAGTTAAACAATTTGAATACCTTTAATTTAATGTATATATTTTGTAATATTTATGGAAAAATAATTAAAAATATAAGAATATATTGAAAAATTTAAGTGTCCCTATTATTTTTCCAGGCCTTTATTTTACTTTTTTTTAAGAATTTGGCAGAGCTAATCAAATATTTTTATTTTATCGGTTAAACTATTTGAATACCTTTAATTTAGTGTATATATTTTGTAATATTTATGGAAAAATAATTAAAAATATAAGAATATATTGAAAAATTTAAGTGTCCCTATTATTTTTCCAGGCCTTTATTTTACTTTTGTTTTAAGAATTTGGCAGAGCAGGTCAAATATTTTTATTTTATTAGTTAAAGTATTTGAATACCTTTAATTTAGTGTATATATATTGTAATATTTATGGAAAAATAATTAAAAATATAAGAATATATTGAAAAATTTAAGTGTCCCTATTATTTTTCCAGGTCTTTAATTTACTTTTTTTTTAAGAATTTGACAGAGCAGGTCAAATATTTTTATTTTATTAATTAAAGTATTTGAATACCTTTAATTTAGTGTATATATTTTGTAAAATTTATGGAAAAATATTTAAAAATATAAGAATATATTGAAAAATTTCAGTGTCCCTATTATTTTTCCAGGCCTTTATTTCACTTTTTTTTAAGAATTTTGCAGAGCTAGTGAAATATTATTTTTTTATTAGTTAAACTATTTGAATACCTTTAATTTAATGTATATATTTTGTAATATTTATGGAAAAATAATTAAAAATATAAGAATATATTGAAAAATTTAAGTGTCCCTATTATTTTTCCAGGTCTTTATTTTACTTTTTTTTAAGAATTTGGCAGAGCTAGTCAACTATTTTTATTTTATTAGTTAAACTATTTGAATACCTTTAATTTAGTGTATATATTTTGTAATATTTATGGAAAAATAATTAAAAATATAAGAATATATTGAAAAATTTAAGTGTCCCTATTATTTTTCCAGGCCTTTAATTTACTTTTTTTTTAAGAATTTGGCAGAGCAGGTCAAATATTTTTATTTTATTAGTTAAAGTATTTGAATACCTTTAATTTAGTGTATATATTTTGTAATATTTATGGAAAAATAATTAAAAATATAAGAATATATTGAAAAATTTAAGTGTCCCTATTATTTTTCCAGGCCTTTATTTCACTTTTTTTTTAAGAATTTTGCTGAGCTAGTGAAATATTTTTTTTTTATTAGTTAAACTATTTGAATACCTTTAATTTAATGTATATATTTTGTAATATTTATGGAAAAATAATTAAAAATATAAAAATATATTTAAAAATTTAAGTGTCCCTATTATTTTTCCAGGCCTTTATTTTACTTTTTTTTAAGAATTTGGCAGAGCTAATGAAATATTTTTTTTTATTAGTTAAACAATTTGAATACCTTTAATTTAGTGTATATATTTTGTAATATTTATGGAAAAATAATTAAAAATATAAGAATATATTGAAAAATTTAAGTGTCCCTATTATTTTTCCAGGCCTTTATTTTACTTTTGTTTTAAGAATTTGGCAGAGCAGGTCAAATATTTTTATTTTATTAGTTAAAGTATTTGAATACCTTTAATTTAGTGTATATATTTTGTAATATTTATATAAAAATAATTAAAAATATAAGAATGTATTGAAAAATTTAAGTGTCCCTATTATTTTTCCAGGACTTTATTTTACTTTTGTTTTAAGAATTTGGCAGAGCAGGTCAAATATTTTTATTTTATTAGTTAAAGTATTTGAATACCTTTAATTTAGTGTATATATTTTGTAATATTTATATAAAAATAATTAAAAATATAAGAATGTATTGAAAAATTTAAGTGTCCCTATTATTTTTCCAGGCCTTTATTTTACTTTTCTTTAAGAATTTGGCAGAGCTAGTGAAATATTTTTTTTTATTAGTTAAACAATTTGAATACCTTTAATTTAGTGTATATATTTTGTAATATTTATGGAAAAATAATTAAAAATATAAGAATATATTGAAAAATTTAAGTGTCCCTATTATTTTTCCAGGCCTTTATTTTACTTTTGTTTTAAGAATTTGGCAGAGCTAGTCAAATATTTTTATTTTATTAGTTAAACTATTTGAATACCTTTAATTTAGTGTATATATTTTGTAATATTTATATAAAAATAATTAAAAATATAAGAATGTATTGAAAAATTTAAGTGTCCCTATTATTTTTCCAGGCCTTTATTTTACATTTTTTTTAAGAATTTGGCAGAGCAGGTCAAATATTTTTCTTTTATTAGTTAAACAATTTGAATACCTTTAATTTAGTGTATATATTTTGTAATATTTATGGAAAAATAATTAAAAATATAAGAATATATTGAAAAATTTAAGTGTCCCTATTATTTTTCAAGGCCTTTATTTTACTTTTTTTTAAGAATTTGGCAGAGCTAATCAAATATTTTTATTTTATCAGTTAAACTATTTGAATACCTTTAATTTAGTGTATATATTTTGTAATATTTATGGAAAAATAATTAAAAATATAAGAATATATTGAAAAATTTAAGTGTCCCTATTATTTTTCCAGGCCTTTATTTTACTTTTGTTTTAAGAATTTGGCAGAGCAGGTCAACAATTTTTATTTTATTAGTTAAAGTTTTTGAATACCTTTAATTTAGTGTATATATTTTGTAATATTTATGGAAAAATAATTAAAAATATAAGAATATATTGAAAAATTTAAGTGTCCCTATTATTTTTCCAGGCCTTTAATTTACTTTTTTTTTTAAGAATTTGGCAGAGCAGGTCAAATATTTTTATTTTATTAATTAAAGTATTTGAATACCTTTAATTTAGTGTATATATATTGTAATATTTATGGAAAAATAATTAAAAATATAAGAATATATTGAAAAATTTAAGTGTCCCTATTAGTTTTCCAGGCCTTTATTTTACTTTTGTTTTAAGATTTGGCAGAGCTAGTCAAATATTTTTATCTTATTAGTTAAACTATTTGAATACCTTTAATTTAGTGTATATATTTTGTAATATTTATGAAAAATAATTAAAAATATAAGAATATATTGAAAAATTTAAGTGTCCCTATTATTTTTCCAGGCCTTTATTTTACTTTTGTTTTAAGATTTGGCAGAGCTAGTTAAATATTTTTATTTTATTAGTTAAACTATTTGAATACCTTTAATTTAGTGTATATATTTTGTAATATTTATGGAAAAATAATTAAAAATATAAGAATATATTGAAAAATTTAAGTGTCCCTATTATTTTTCCAGGCCTTTATTTTACTTTTGTTTTAAGATTTGGCAGAGCTAGTCAAATATTTTTATTTTATTAGTTAACCTATTTGAATACCTTTAATTTAGTGTATATATTTTGTAATATTTATGGAAAAATAATTAAAAATATAAGAATATATTGAAAAATTTAAGTGTCCCTATTATTTTTCCAGGCCTTTATTTTTTAAGATTTGGCAGAGCTAGTCAAATATTTTTATTTTATTAGTTAATCTATTTGAATACCTTTAATTTAGTGTATATATTTTGTAATATTTATGGAAAAATAAATAAAAATGTAAGAATATATTGAAAAATTTAAGCGTCCCTATTATTTTTCCAGGCCTTTATTTTACTTTTGTTTTAAGATTTGGCAGAGCTAGTCAAATATTTTTATTTTATTAGTTAAACTATTTGAATACCTTTAATTTAGTGTATATATTTTGTAATATTTATGGAAAAATAATTAAAAATATAAGAATATATTGAAAAATTTAAGTGTCCCTATTATTTTTCCAGGCCTTTATTTTTCTTTTGTTTTAAGATTTGGCAGAGCTAGTCAAATATTTTTATTTTATTAGTTAAACTATTTGAATACCTTTAATTTAGTGTATATATTTTGTAATATTTATGGAAAAATAATTAAAAATATAAGAATATATTGAAAAATTTAAGTGTCCCTATTATTTTTCCAGGCCTTTATTTTACTTTTTTTTTAAGATTTGGCAGAGCTAGTCAAATATTTTTATTTTATTAGTTAAACTATTTGAATACCTTTAATTTAGTGTATATATTTTGTAATATTTATGGAAAAATAATTAAAAATATAAGAATATATTGAAAAATTTAAGTGTCCCTATTATTTTTCCAGGCCTTTATTTTACTTTTGTTTTAAGATTTGGCAGAGCTAGTCAAATATTTTTATTTTATTAGTTAACCTATTTGAATACCTTTAATTTAGTGTATATATTTTGTAATATTTATGGAAAAATAATTAAAAATATAAGAATATATTGAAAAATTTAAGTGTCCCTATTATTTTTCCAGGCCTTTATTTTACTTTTGTTTTAAGATTTGGCAGAGATAGTCAAATATTTTTATTTTATTAGTTAAACTATTTGAATACCTTTAATTTAGTGTATATATTTTGTAATATTTATGGAAAAATAATTAAAAATATAAGAATATATTGAAAAATTTAAGTGTCCCTATTATTTTTCCAAGCCTTTATTTTACTTTTTTTTTAAGATTTGGCAGAGCTAGTCAAATATTTTTATTTTATTAGTTAAACTATTTGAATACCTTTAATTTAGTGTACACTAGAGCCCCGACATGCGTCGTTAATGGGGACCGGAGAATTGCGACGCAAATCGGAAAGACGCAAATCGAAACAACTTTTTCTATACAAATGCATCGAAATTTAATTTATTGGGACCAAGAATTCAAACGAAAGCAAAATGAATGAATAATGAAAACATTTTTCATTATTTTATTTAGTTCAACAAATGTTTTTTAATTATTATAAAGAAATAACAAAACAATAAACAAAGTTGCAAGAATTTTAAAATAAAAAAAAAAATTCTAAATATGTACCACAATACAAATACTAAAATGGTAGTACTCAATGCTGAAATAAAAAAATTAAACGTATGTAGCGTCACAAATCGAAATTTAAACGACGCAAGTTGGGATTCAAACGACGCAAATCGAATCGACTCCAATCGGGGACGAAACGACGGAAATTTAATCGACGCGAATTGAAATTGCAACAACGCAAGCTGAGTTTTGTCAATATTTAAAAAGCGACGCAAATCAAAACGACGCAAATCGGGTCGACGCAAGTCGGGGCTCTAGTGTATATATTTTGTAATATTTATGGAAAAATAATTAAAAATATAAGAATATATTGAAAAATTTAAGTGTCCCTATTATTTTTCCAGGCCTTTATTTTACTTTTGTTTTAAGATTTGGCAGAGCTAGTCAAATATTTTTATTTTATTAGTTAACCTATTTGAATACCTTTAATTTAGTGTATATATTTTGTAATATTTATGGAAAAATAATTAAAAATATAAGAATATATTGAAAAATTTAAGTGTCCCTATTATTTTTCCAGGCCTTTATTTTACTTTTGTTTTAAGATTTGGCAGAGCTAGTCAAATATTTTTATTTTATTATTTAATCTATTTGAATACCTTTAATTTAGTGTATATATTTTGTAATATTTATGGAAAAATAATTAAAAATATAGGAATATACTGAAAAATTTAAGTGTCCCTATTATTTTTCCAGGCCTTTATTTTACTTTTTTTTTAAGAATTTGGCAGAGCAGGTCAAATATTTTTTTTATTAGTTAAACTATTTGAATACCTTTAATTTAATGTATATACTTTGTAATATTTATGGAAAAATAATTAAAAATATAAGAATATATCGAAAAATTTAAGTGTCCCTATTATTTTTCCAGGCCTTTATTTTACTTTTTTTTAAGAATTTGGCAGAGCAGGTCAAATATTTTTATTTTATTAGTTAAAGTATTTGAATACCTTTAATTTAGTGTATATATTTTGTAATATTTATGGAAAAATAATTAAAAATATAAGAATATATTGAAAAATTTAAGTGTCCCTATTATTTTTCCAGGCCTTTATTTTACATTTTTTTTAAGAATTTGGCAGAGCAGGTCAAATATTTTTTTTATTAGTTAAACTATTTGAATACCTTTAATTTAATGTATATACTTTGTAATATTTATGGAAAAATAATAAAAAATATAAGAATATATTGAAAAATTTAAGTGTCCCTATTATTTTTCCAGGCCTTTATTTTACATTTTTTTTAAGAATTTGGCAGAGCAGGTCAAATATTTTTTTTTTATTAGTTAAACAATTTGAATACCTTTAATTTAGTGTATATATTTTGTAATAATTATGGAAAAATAATTAAAAATATAAGAATATATTGAAAAATTTAAGTGTCCCTATTATTTTTCCAGGCCTTTATTTTACTTTTTTTTAAGAATTTGGCAGAGCTAATCAAATATTTTTATTTTATCGGTTAAACTATTTGAATACCTTTAATTTAGTGTATATATTTTGTAATATTTATGGAAAAATAATTAAAAATATAAGAATATATTGAAAAATTTAAGTGTCCCTATTATTATTCCAGGCCTTTATTTTACTTTTGTTTTAAGATTTGGCAGAGCTAGTCAAATATTTTTATTTTATTAGTTAAACTATTTGAATACCTTTAATTTAGTGTATATATTTTGTAATATTTATGGAAAAATAATTAAAAATATAAGAATATATTGAAAAATTTAAGTGTCCCTATTATTTTTCCAGGCCTTTATTTTACTTTTGTTTTAAGATTTGGCAGAGCTAGTCAAATATTTTTATTTTATTAGTTAAACTATTTGAATACCTTTAATTTAGTGTATATATTTTGTAATATTTATGGAAAAATAATTAAAAATATAAGAATATATTGAAAAATTTAAGTGTCCCTATTATTTTTCCAGGCCTTTATTTTACTTTTTTTTTAAGATTTGGCAGAGCTAGTCAAATATTTTTATTTTATTAGTTAAACTATTTGAATACCTTTAATTTAGTGTATATATTTTGTAATATTTATGGAAAAATAATTAAAAATGTAAGAATATATTGAAAAATTTAAGTGTCCCTATTATTTTTCCAGGCCTTTATTTTACTTTTGTTTTAAGATTTGGCAGAGCTAGTCAAATATTTTTATTTTTTTAGTTAACCTATTTGAATACCTTTAATTTAGTGTATATATTTTGTAATATTTATGGAAAAATAATTAAAAATATAAGAATATATTGAAAAATTTAAGTGTCCCTATTATTTTTCCAGGCCTTTATTTTACTTTTGTTTTAAGATTTGGCAGAGATAGTCAAATATTTTTATTTTATTAGTTAAACTATTTGAATACCTTTAATTTAGTGTATATATTTTGTAATATTTATGGAAAAATAATTAAAAATATAAGAATATATTGAAAAATTTAAGTGTCCCTATTATTTTTCCAAGCCTTTATTTTACTTTTTTTTTAAGATTTGGCAGAGCTAGTCAAATATTTTTATTTTATTAGTTAACCTATTTGAATACCTTTAATTTAGTGTATATATTTTGTAATATTTATGGAAAAATAATTAAAAATATAAGAATATATTGAAAAATTTAAGTGTCCCTATTATTTTTCCAGGCCTTTATTTTTTAAGATTTGGCAGAGCTAGTCAAATATTTTTATTTTATTAGTTAATCTATTTGAATACCTTTAATTTAGTGTATATATTTTGTAATATTTATGGAAAAATAATTAAAAATGTAAGAAGAATATATTGAAAAATTTAAGTGTCCCTATTATTTTTCCAGGCCTTTATTTTACTTTTGTTTTAAGATTTGGCAGAGCTAGTCAAATATTTTTATTTTATTAGTTAAACTATTTGAATACCTTTAATTTAGTGTATATATTTTGTAATATTTATGGAAAAATAATTAAAAATATAAGAATATATTGAAAAATTTAAGTGTCCCTATTATTTTTCCAGGCCTTTATTTTACTTTTTTTTTAAGATTTGGCAGAGCTAGTCAAATATTTTTATTTTATTAGTTAAACTATTTGAATACCTTTAATTTAGTGTATATATTTTGTAATATTTATGGAAAAATAATTAAAAATATAAGAATATATTGAAAAATTTAAGTGTCCCTATTATTTTTCCAGGCCTTTATTTTACTTTTGTTTTAAGATTTGGCAGAGCTAGTCAAATATTTTTATTTTATTAGTTAACCTATTTGAATACCTTTAATTTAGTGTATATATTTTGTAATATTTATGGAAAAATAATTAAAAATATAAGAATATATTGAAAAATTTAAGTGTCCCTATTATTTTTCCAGGCCTTTATTTTTCTTTTGTTTTAAGATTTGGCAGAGATAGTCAAATATTTTTATTTTATTAGTTAAACTATTTGAATACCTTTAATTTAGTGTATATATTTTGTAATATTTATGGAAAAATAATTAAAAATATAAGAATATATTGAAAAATTTAAGTGTCCCTATTATTTTTCCAGGCCTTTATTTTACTTTTTTTTTAAGATTTGGCAGAGCTAGTCAAATATTTTTATTTTATTAGTTAAACTATTTGAATACCTTTAATTTAGTGTATATATTTTGTAATATTTATGGAAAAATAATTAAAAATATAAGAATATATTGAAAAATTTAAGTGTCCCTATTATTTTTCCAGGCCTTTATTTTACTTTTGTTTTAAGATTTGGCAGAGCTAGTCAAATATTTTTATTTTATTAGTTAACCTATTTGAATACCTTTAATTTAGTGTATATATTTTGTAATATTTATGGAAAAATAATTAAAAATATAAGAATATATTGAAAAATTTAAGTGTCCCTATTATTTTTCCAGGCCTTTATTTTACTTTTGTTTTAAGATTTGGCAGAGATAGTCAAATATTTTTATTTTATTAGTTAAACTATTTGAATACCTTTAATTTAGTGTATATATTTTGTAATATTTATGGAAAAATAATTAAAAATATAAGAATATATTGAAAAATTTAAGTGTCCCTATTATTTTTCCAAGCCTTTATTTTACTTTTTTTTTAAGATTTGGCAGAGCTAGTCAAATATTTTTATTTTATTAGTTAAACTATTTGAATACCTTTAATTTAGTGTACACTAGAGCCCCGACATGCGTCGTTAATGGGGACCGGAGAATTGCGACGCAAATCGGAACGACGCAAATCGAAACAACTTTTTCTATACAAATGCATCGAAATTTAATTTATTGGGACCAAGAATTCAAACGAAAGCAAAATGAATGAATAATGAAAACATTTTTCATTATTTTATTTAGTTCAACAAATGTTTTTTAATTATTATAAAGAAATAACAAAACAATAAACAAAGTTGCAAGAATTTTAAAATAAAAAAAAAAATTCTAAATATGTACCACAATACAAATACTAAAATGGTAGTACTCAATGCTGCAAGAAAAAAATTAAACGTATGTAGCGTCACAAATCGAAATTTAAACGACGCAAGTTGGGATTCAAACGACGCAAATCGAATCGACTCCAATCGGGGACGAAACGACGGAAATTTAATCGACGCGAATTGAAATTGCAACAACGCAAGCTGAGTTTTGTCAATATTTAAAAAGCGACGCAAATCAAAACGACGCAAATCGGGTCGACGCAAGTCGGGGCTCTAGTGTATATATTTTGTAATATTTATGGAAAAATAATTAAAAATATAAGAATATATTGAAAAATTTAAGTGTCCCTATTATTTTTCCAGGCCTTTATTTTACTTTTGTTTTAAGATTTGGCAGAGCTAGTCAAATATTTTTATTTTATTAGTTAATCTATTTGAATACCTTTAATTTAGTGTATATATTTTGTAATATTTATGGAAAAATAATTAAAAATATAAGAATATATTGAAAAATTTAAGTGTCCCTATTATTTTTCCAGGCCTTTATTTTACTTTTGTTTTAAGATTTGGCAGAGCTAGTCAAATATTTTTATTTTATTATTTAATCTATTTGAATACCTTTAATTTAGTGTATATATTTTGTAATATTTATGGAAAAATAATTAAAAATATAGGAATATATTGAAAAATTTAAGTGTCCCTATTATTTTTCCAGGCCTTTATTTTACTTTTTTTTTAAGTATTTGGCAGAGCAGGTCAAATATTTTTTTTATTAGTTAAACTATTTGAATACCTTTAATTTAATGTATATACTTTGTAATATTTATGAAAAAATAATTAAAAATATAAGAATATATCGAAAAATTTAAGTGTCCCTATTATTTTTCCAGCCCTTTATTTTACTTTTTTTTAAGAATTTGGCAGAGCAGGTCAAATATTTTTATTTTATTAGTTAAAGTATTTGAATACCTTTAATTTAGTGTATATATTTTGTAATATTTATGGAAAAATAATTAAAAATATAAGAATATATTGAAAAATTTAAGTGTCCCTATTATTTTTCCAGGCCTTTATTTTACATTTTTTTTTAAGAATTTGGCAGAGCAGGTCAAATATTTTTTTTATTAGTTAAACTATTTGAATACCTTTAATTTAATGTATATACTTTGTAATATTTATGGAAAAATAATAAAAAATATAAGAATATATTGAAAAATTTAAGTGTCCCTATTATTTTTCCAGGCCTTTATTTTACATTTTTTTTAAGAATTTGGCAGAGCAGGTCAAATATTTTTTTTTTATTTGTTAAACAATTTGAATACCTTTAATTTAGTGTATATATTTTGTAATAATTATGGAAAAATAATTAAAAATATAAGAATATATTGAAAAATTTAAGTGTCCCTATTATTTTTCCAGGCCTTTATTTTACTTTTTTTTTAAAATTTGGCAGAGCTAATCAAATATTTTTATTTTATCAGTTAAACTATTTGAAAACCTTTAATTTAGTGTATATATTTTGTAATATTTATGGAAAAATAATTAAAAATATAAGAATATATTGAAAAATTTAAGTGTCCCTATTATTATTCCAGGCCTTTATTTTACTTTTGTTTTAAGATTTGGCAGAGCTAGTCAAATATTTTTATTTTATTAGTTAAACTATTTGAATACCTTTAATTTAGTGTATATATTTTGTAATATTTATGGAAAAATAATTAAAAATATAAGAATATATTGAAAAATTTAAGTGTCCCTATTATTTTTCCAGGCCTTTATTTTACTTTTGTTTTAAGATTTGGCAGAGCTAGTCAAATATTTTTATTTTATTAGTTAAACTATTTGAATACCTTTAATTTAGTGTATATATTTTGTAATATTTATGGAAAAATAATTAAAAATATAAGAATATATTGAAAAATTTAAGTGTCCCTATTATTTTTCCAGGCCTTTATTTTACTTTTTTTTTAAGATTTGGCAGAGCTAGTCAAATATTTTTATTTTATTAGTTAAACTATTTGAATACCTTTAATTTAGTGTATATATTTTGTAATATTTATGGAAAAATAATTAAAAATATAAGAATATATTGAAAAATTTAAGTGTCCCTATTATTTTTCCAGGCCTTTATTTTACTTTTGTTTTAAGATTTGGCAGAGCTAGTCAAATATTTTTATTTTTTTAGTTAACCTATTTGAATACCTTTAATTTAGTGTATATATTTTGTAATATTTATGGAAAAATAATTAAAAATATAAGAATATATTGAAAAATTTAAGTGTCCCTATTATTTTTCCAGGCCTTTATTTTACTTTTGTTTTAAGATTTGGCAGAGATAGTCAAATATTTTTATTTTATTAGTTAAACTATTTGAATACCTTTAATTTAGTGTATATATTTTGTAATATTTATGGAAAAATAATTAAAAATATAAGAATATATTGAAAAATTTAAGTGTCCCTATTATTTTTCCAAGCCTTTATTTTACTTTTTTTTTAAGATTTGGCAGAGCTAGTCAAATATTTTTATTTTATTAGTTAACCTATTTGAATACCTTTAATTTAGTGTATATATTTTGTAATATTTATGGAAAAATAATTAAAAATATAAGAATATATTGAAAAATTTAAGTGTCCCTATTATTTTTCCAGGCCTTTATTTTTTAAGATTTGGCAGAGCTAGTCAAATATTTTTATTTTATTAGTTAATCTATTTGAATACCTTTAATTTAGTGTATATATTTTGTAATATTTATGGAAAAATAATTAAAAATGTAAGAAGAATATATTGAAAAATTTAAGTGTCCCTATTATTTTTCCAGGCCTTTATTTTACTTTTGTTTTAAGATTTGGCAGAGCTAGTCAAATATTTTTATTTTATTAGTTAAACTATTTGAATACCTTTAATTTAGTGTATATATTTTGTAATATTTATGGAAAAATAATTAAAAATATAAGAATATATTGAAAAATTTAAGTGTCCCTATTATTTTTCCAGGCCTTTATTTTTCTTTTGTTTTAAGATTTGGCAGAGCTAGTCAAATATTTTTATTTTATTAGTTAAACTATTTGAATACCTTTAATTTAGTGTATATATTTTGTAATATTTATGGAAAAATAATTAAAAATATAAGAATATATTGAAAAATTTAAGTGTCCCTATTATTTTTCCAGGCCTTTATTTTACTTTTTTTTTAAGATTTGGCAGAGCTAGTCAAATATTTTTATTTTATTAGTTAAACTATTTGAATACCTTTAATTTAGTGTATATATTTTGTAATATTTATGGAAAAATAATTAAAAATATAAGAATATATTGAAAAATTTAAGTGTCCCTATTATTTTTCCAGGCCTTTAGTTTACTTTTGTTTTAAGATTTGGCAGAGCTAGTCAAATATTTTTATTTTATTAGTTAATCTATTTGAATACCTTTAATTTAGTGTATATATTTTGTAATATTTATGGAAAAATAATTAAAAATATAAGAATATATTGAAAAATTTAAGTGTCCCTATTATTTTTCCAGGCCTTTATTTTACTTTTGTTTTAAGATTTGGCAGAGATAGTCAAATATTTTTATTTTATTAGTTAAACTATTTGAATACCTTTAATTTAGTGTATATATTTTGTAATATTTATGGAAAAATAATTAAAAATATAAGAATATATTGAAAAATTTAAGTGTCCCCTATTATTTTTCCAGGCCTTTATTTTACTTTTTTTTTAAGATTTGGCAGAGCTAGTCAAATATTTTTATTTTATTAGTTAAACTATTTGAATACCTTAATTTAGTGTACACTAGAGCCCCGACATGCGTCGTTAATGGGGACCGGAGAATTGCGACGCAAATCGGAACGACGCAAATCGAAACAACTTTTTCTATACAAATGCATCGAAATTTAATTATTGGGACCAAGAATTCAAACGAAAGCAAAATGAATGAATAATGAAAACATTTTTCATTATTTTATTTAGTTCAACAAATGTTTTTTAATTATTATAAAGAAATAACAAAACAATAAACAAAGTTGCAAGAATTTTAAAATAAAAAAAAAAATTCTAAATATGTACCACAATACAAATACTAAAATGGTAGTACTCAATGCTGCAAGAAAAAAATTAAACGTATGTAGCGTCACAAATCGAAATTTAAACGACGCAAGTTGGGATTCAAACGACGCAAATCGAATCGACTCCAATCGGGGACGAAACGACGGAAATTTAATCGACGCGAATTGAAATTGCAACAACGCAAGCTGAGTTTTGTCAATATTTAAAAAGCGACGCAAATCAAAACGACGCAAATCGGGTCGACGCAAGTCGGGGCTCTAGTGTATATATTTTGTAATATTTATGGAAAAATAATTAAAAATATAAGAATATATTGAAAAATTTAAGTGTCCCTATTATTTTTCCAGGCCTTTATTTTACTTTTGTTTTAAAATTTGGCAGAGCTAGTCAAATATTTTTATTTTATTAGTTAACCTATTTGAATACCTTTAATTTAGTGTATATATTTTGTAATATTTATGGAAAAATAATTAAAAATATAAGAATATATTGAAAAATTCAAGTGTCCCTATTATTTTTCCAGGCCTTTATTTTACTTTTGTTTTAAGATTTGGCAGAGCTAGTCAAATATTTTTATTTTATTATTTAATCTATTTGAATACCTTTAATTTAGTGTATATATTTTGTAATATTTATGGAAAAATAATTAAAAATATAGGAATATACTGAAAAATTTAAGTGTCCCTATTATTTTTTCCAGGCCTTTATTTTACTTTTTTTTTTAAGTATTTGGGAGCAGGTCAAATATTTTTTTTATTAGTTAAACTATTTGAATACCTTTAATTTAATGTATATACTTTGTAATATTTATGAAAAAATAATTAAAAATATAAGAATATATCGAAAAATTTAAGTGTCCCTATTATTTTTCCAGGCCTTTATTTTACTTTTTTTTAAGAATTTGGCAGAGCAGGTCAAATATTTTTATTTTATTAGTTAAAGTATTTGAATACCTTTAATTTAGTGTATATATTTTGTAATATTTATGGAAAAATAATTAAAAATATAAGAATATATTGAAAAATTTAAGTGTCCCTATTATTTTTCCAGGCCTTTATTTTACATTTTTTTTTAAGAATTTGGCAGAGCAGGTCAAATATTTTTTTT
>OV656872.1:24268511-24309518 GCA_927399465.1 Sarcophaga caerulescens | reverse complement strand
CTGCAGGTGAAATGTTTTTGTGAAAGCGATGTTGAGAGTTCAGAGTGCATTTCTTGTGATGATTTCCTCAAGCAGACAGATGCTTCACTACCTGGGTGATACGGTCATGCATCCAATTGAGTTTTCGAGCTCAAAACCTCAGACAGCTCTCGAATAGCTTAAAGGCCTCAGATTAGGGAGAACTTTTTTCGTTACAGCGCTCCTCTTGCCTCGAATAATGATATAAAAAGGGGCTCACCAACAATGTGAAAACTACTGGATTTCATAAGTTCAGTGCAACATCACGAATTTTTTTGGTTGCAATCTCTTGCTTGAGTTGATGATAACAGCTATGTAAAGAAAGATAAGTCTAGATCTTCATGTGGTCTGTAGGCTAGAAATATTTTCATATTTTCGTTTTGATGTCTGACCTGGGGTTTGAACTCGGGCCTTCAGTCTAATAAGCCAACACACTACCTACTAGACTACGGCGATTTGCAATAACTCCTTCAATACACTTACACTATTGGTCATTACAGGCCTTCAGTTGGAATCACAACCAAGTTTCTCACACCACTTATGTTGTGTGTGTTAATTTTATACATGAGTGAGAAACTTTTCATTGCAATTTTCATTTATCACTTTCATTAATCTAAGAACTACGGTTTAAATCCTTAATTGCAATGTAAGAGCTCATGAATAGGGCTCTTCCCGTATAAAAAGATTTACTTAATATTATTTCGTTACAAAATTTCTCAAACATTTCGTTTAAATTTCAATTTTATTACGACAAACACTCAAATTAATTGAAAATTTCTTGTCGATTTATTTTTACTTTTTTTTCTTTGATTTTAGCAAAACTCATTCTATTCTTTTTTACATTTATTTTCTCTTCTTATCATCATTTTTTTCATATAATACGACACTTTTTCTATAAAAATTTAATTTCTTTCATGCAATTTCTACAAAAAAAAAACAAAATAAAACAGGAGTCAGTCAGTTAAAGAGTAAACGGAATACAAATTAAATTTTCTTGCATAATTTACAAACGGATGTAAGGAAAATGGAGGAAAAATTCAAGCGAATACAAACAGCAAGTTTAAGAAGCAGCGCCCAAAATACAAACGAAAATTACTTTATTAAGTTGGAGTTGCCTGCGTATGCTCCACTCTATTAAACTTGCCGGTTTGCCATGTGGAAGTACTAAAGTGTTGTAAATTTGAAATGAAACCATTTTACAGAGAACACTGTTTCCAAGAGAAAATCCTTTAAAACATTTAAGTTTTCTTAGGTTAAACTTTTATAATTTAATTTATAATATATTTATAATATATTAAGGACAGTTGTCGCTTAGAGTTATACTCGACTGGTAATTTTATTGAACTGATTGTATTATCTCTACCACGACTGCAACATAAAGACGTTTAATATATATGCTCGTAGATTTCAAATAAAATAAAAATAAATCTGTGTTTAGTTTTAATTAAAATTATTTATTATTTGCACAATTCTGTATGTCACTGTTCACAACTTGATATATACAACAATTGCTTTGTTTGTTATTCCTCAGTTTACACTCTTTACATAAACAATAACAATTACTAGGCAATTGTTCGACTGATCTTTGTAACGGATCTTCAAACCACGATTACTCTCTTTAAACACACCGTGTCTTCACATAAGACTGACTGAACTTTCACTAACTCCGTCGTCTGCTTTGCCTTGCCTTTTATATGGCAAAGTAAACAGTCTGATGAATGTTCTTGAAGGCGAACGTTCATGACATCTCTATAAACGTAAACATCGTTGTTTACGTTTATTATTGCAGTGTTTTTGCTATATTTTTGTTTACTTGTTTACCATTTTTAGGAGAAATGCAAGGACTAATACCGTATAAAACTACGGAGGAGAAAATCTAATGTTTGACAAACAAATTTAACGACGAAAAATTGTAAAATGTTTTTGAAGTTCTCGATTTTATTCCCTTTAACGCCTTAGTGCAGTAGATAGTGTGTTGGCTTATTTGAAAAGAGCCCGTGATTCAAATCAAACAATTTATTTCGATGACTTTATCTTTCAGCAGTCTTGAATGTAAATGAAATTGCCATGAAAAGTCTCTCAAAAAATCTATCGTTCGAAGTCGACTTTAAACTGTAGGTTCCGTCGCTCATGGATACAAATTAACATGGATGGTAAGAGAAACTAGGTTGTAGTTCTAACTAAAGCCAGTCTTCTGGCAAAAACCTTGAGTGTAAATAAAATTGCCAAGGAAAGATTTTCAAAAAATCTATCGTTCGGAGTTGGCTTCAAATAGTAGGTTCCGTCCCTTATGGATAAAACCTGGGTAGTGTAAGAAGCTAGGTTGTAATTTTGACAAATGGATTGTAAAGAGTAATTTATCCGTTACTCCGTTCTTTTACTCAACTGCATAAAAATTCATCCGTTCAAAAAATTAAAGTAAATTTCAATGACGTAAAAAGTCGTCATCATGATTAGAGTAGTACTTCGCGTATGATGAAATATCTAGTCACACCCAGGTTAAGTAGTATTCCATAAAATAGTGTTAAACTGCACCAGGAAATGATGACAATGAGCAATACAGTCAACTTAAAAAATAACTCTAAAATATGTTTAAAATATTTCAAATCCCAAATACGAAATGCCAACAATAGCATTCAAACATAGTCTAAGAACTCTGTGTAGAAAAGACAATGTTAGGCGTTTTGGATTTTTGTTCCCGAGATGTGTCATATTTTTTCAATTGTTTTCGGGGATATGCTTAGAACTCGAAATAATGTGGGAGCGTCATAAAATCACATTTGGATTAAATAAAGTCCATGCACATCGTTAAGGCCGAGTTAAATAGAATCAATCATGCGTTGTATGTCAAAGCATTTTCTTATATTCAACAATTAAGAAAAAAATTGTAATTTCGAATTTAAAAAATTCCCCTTTAAAACCACAAAAAAAAATTAAGCTCAATTATGTTTAAAAGAAAAAAAGTTTTTCTTTTTTCTATTTTTTTTTTTTGTTGGAAAACTTTTCAACATTTTAAATTTCCTTTGAGGCATTTAACGTAAATTAATGTGTTGGTTAGCTTTTGTGACACTTGATTTGATTATTTGATTTAATTTGATTATTAAATGCGACTTTAAATTTCATTTCACTTTATTATTTTTTTTTTAATTTTAATTACAATTTCACTTAATTTTAAATCTTTAAAATTAAATTAAATTAAATTTTTTTTTCGTTTTGGTTTTACACTGGCCGTTGGCAATTTAGAAATGAAACACTGCACAACACAACACAACTGGAACACACAAATGAATTACACGTACAACAGGTATTAATTTAATGAATGGATGTATAAATGTATGTATGAATGTTATGAATGTTATGAATGTATTGTAATACAATAAATTATTATTATGATTATAATAATTACATGTTATTTATTGTTTTGAACGTATTATGCGTTGTAATTTTCCACAATTTTTTTTTTTCTACACGTTAATCTTTATTTGAAAACTAAACTTTCGCATCATAGGGCATGTATTTACACTTTAATTACACACAACCAGATATGGTTTGAGGCTAAAAAAAAAAAAATTAATTTTAAAACATAAGAAACTCAATATTGTAATCGAAATTAATTTGAATCATTTATACGATATTTTTTAAGATTTTTCTCATTTATTTCACTGTCTTAGGCAAATTAATTCCTTAAAAATTATTTCAGCCTTAGGGGCCTTTTTTTTGGCACAGGACAAAAAATAGGCACAGGTCATACATCAAAACGAAATATGAAAAAATATTTCTTCGGCGACATCCTCTCAGCAGATTTCTGGCAAAAACTCTAAGAGTGAAATAAAATTGCCATGAAAAGTTTCTCAACAATCTGTCTTTCGGAGTCGACATTAAACTGTAGGTCCCGCCACTCATGTATAAAAATTAACACACACAACATGAGTAGTGTGAGAACGTTTTTGGAAATGATGAAATCAATAACGCCATACTTATAGAACTTCCTCGTAGAGCCATGTGAATTCCTCTTCATATTTTCCATACAATTTTACATCATAAGAATAGGAATTTTCTCCTGGTAAAATAATACCAAAGCCTGACAAGGATATGACATTTGAATAACACAGAACCATAAGTTCATACGTACAATTTAATACTAATTGCATAATTGATGAGGTGCTACACGAGAGTAGGTGTAAACCAGATTTTTAATTTGACTTAGAAGGAAACACAGCTCTATCATAGACATCCACGTACATTAACACGTTGACTGCCAACTACGAGATAACTCGTACATTGCGAGGGTGCCAACTACGAGTTATCTCGTACTCAATAAACGTAAACTAAATCAAATGGTCATTTTTGGCCAGTTTTCTGAAAATTGCCGTGGCAGTCAACGTGTTAATTAAAACAAAAATTTCTTCTTGGTATTGAGAGGCCATATTATGGATCGGTCCCAGGTAGTTAGGTTGGTAAGTTGGAGTGGTAGCTCTGATTTCACAAAGCACACTTGAGCATACATAGCGGCCCATTGTAACGCCACAGGTAAGTGCAGCCCCTGTACTGACCAAATTCCAAAAATATTATTGAAGAAAATAGTCAGCGCAGAGGCTGCAGACCAAACAACAACTACACTATACTGAAAAGCAACATGAAAGTTTAATAAAGGACTCTATAGCCTTGATATCAGTTAAGCTGACAAGAAATGCATGGAAAGAATGGAAAGAATGATCCCAGGACCCGTTTCAAATTTAATATACCTTTGGGTGTGCAATTAAATCATTCGTACACGTACTTCTGCTGCCTTCTATTTAAACCAATACTTTGATGAAATCTTTGGATAATTAAAGTGAATGAACAAAAATGTACTCAAGGAATTTTCAACATCCCTGTCTGTCTGTGCGTATAAATAACCAAGAATATCTCGTAGACTTTCGCTTGAAAAAAACCCACGAATTTTTTTCAAGTGTTGCGTTTAATTTGGCCTCGACCCAACTTATATCGAAATGGGTTCCTATTTTAAATATAGCCTTTAAATAACTCTACATACATCATCGTTACCTAGCTTCTAACATCACCTATGTTGTGTGTGCTAATTTGTGTACATGAGTGGCGGAAGCTACAGTTTAAAGTCAACTACGGAACCAGCGATTTTCGAGAAACTTTTCATAGCAATTTTATTTACACTCAGAATTTTTGCCAGAAGACTGCTGAGAGGAAGTCAACGATGAAATATTGTTTTTGTTTTGTTGAAGATGTCTGACCTGGGGTTTGAACCGTGGGCCTTACGGCTAATAAGCCGACACACTGCCTATTAGACCATGGGGACTTAAAATAACTCCATTGGTTTTTATTACTCAGTCCCATTGCGTATTTAATTGTTATGTTCAGTAAAGTCGCCGTAGTCTAGTAGGTAGTGTGTTGGCTTATTAGACGTAAAGCCCGAGTTGGTATCCCAGGTCAGGCATCAAAACGAAATATAAAAAAAAAAATATTTCTTCTGCGATTTCCGCTCAGCAAATTTCTGGCAAAAACTCTGAAAGTAAATAAAGCCGCCATGAAAAAGTTTCTCAAAAATCTGTCGTTCGGAGTTGACGTTAAACTATACGTCCCGCCACTCACGTATAAAATTAACGCACACAACATGAGTCGTGTGAGAAGCTAGGCCGTAATCCAGACTGAAGTGTTGTAATGGCCAATTATGTATGTATGTATGTATGTTCAGTAAACAGTTAAGGAGAATGGAGAGTTAGCCTCTGGATTTATCAGGCTATGATGATCGCTGATAGATTTCGTTTCAGATCTTTTTTCACTTACTAAATTATTCTGCTCATAGGAGAAAAGACCTGTGTATATACCAACGTCTCTTTGTTTCAAGAATTGCTTTTTTAGTAATAATTCTTACTTTCTTTTTTCAGTTGAGAGTGAGCACATATGTACATATGATGCAAAAGAAGCAGTGAATCAATCCCAAATACCCAGAGTCGACTCGAACGCATGACCTTGGTACTTGTAGTTTAGCACTCTGCCAACTAGACCATCGCTACAACCAATCCTATCCTGATTCAAAACATAATCTCTAACGGCTCTGTTCATTACTAGCACATGTAAAGCACTTAAATTCTACAGAGCCCCTAGAGCTCTTGTAGGTTTACCAACACATTTTTGCCTGCACTTTTCGTGATATTATCTCACCCAGTAGATGAATATGTTTACATTTAGAAAGTTTCCTTCTCCTTGCAAAGGGCAATGTTGTGGTCAGACAGTTCAGACATTTTGAACAAAATGAAATATGAAAAAATATTTCTTCGGCGACTTCCTCTCAGCAGATTTCTAGCAGAAACTCTGAGAGTAAATAAAATTGCTATGAAAACTTTCTCAAATAAATCTGTCGCTTGAAGACGACTTAAAACTGCAGCTGCCGCCATTCATGTATAAAAATTACAATACACAACATAAGTGATGTGAGAAGCTAGGTCGTATTCCTGACTGAAGGGTTGTAATGGAAAAATTGTGTATGTATGTATGTAATATTGTGGCTTTCTTTATCCCTTGTAACATAAACTAATGCCTTATAATTTTAAGATTTCTTAGAATATTGAATCTCCTCTTTTCTGCCATTAGAACAATGTCGTTTGCATAGACAATTTCTTTCATATTGACAGTGGTTAGTGATTATATGTTTAGAATTCAATGGTATTTAATAAAATGAATATAAATAAAATTTAAATAGACCTATCCCCCGATTTACACGGTACTTGTTTTACACGTTTTCGCTTTTACACGGTTTTCCAAATAAGTTTTTTTTTTGTTTTTATCGCACTCTTTTTTTTTTTTCTTCTGTTTAATGTATTGTAATTAAATAAAAAAAACAGTTTTTCTTTAATATATTACATATTTTAACCTGTCAATGCATTTTCTTTTTATTTCTGTGTACACCTAAAAATATTGAAAAAAATCACAACTGTTAAATAGTAAAATTATGCATTTTCTGCAAGCTTTTCGATTTACACGGTTTTGACTTGAAAATTTTTAATTTTCTATTTACACGTTTTTCTCAGGAACGTATCTACCGTGTAAATCGGGGGATAGGTGTACTTTCAATATAATCTACTAATGAAGAAGAGAGCACAACATGTCCTTAAAGCCAGACTTATTAATTAAATTCTTAAATAATTATTCATTTGGGTTTTTCACTTTTCAAATTCACTTAGAAATTTCCATTACAATTCGTTTAATTTTATGTTTTTTTTTTAAGTTTTAAATTTCAAATAAATTTCCTTTTCTTTTGAATTTTAATTAAAAATTTTTCGATTTTTTTTTTTTTTTGAACACAAAACTATCAATTTTATTCACACGTGAATTATAAAATTTCTCTTATTAAAACGACAAAAAGACAGAGAGACAGACAGACAGACACACTGGAAATATGATACACTCGTCTAATAGGAAATTTTAAATGAAATTTGGGATACGATTTTATTTAATCAACAACAAAGCTTTTAATGGATAATAATCAGGAGATAAGGTGTTTTAAATACCACCATGAAAATGAAATCAAATCAAACAGAATAGAAGCGAATAGTATTGAATAGAGAATGTGCGATATAATCCCAACGCTTTACTAAACACAATACTACTCTACGCTCTACTGCTCCATATAAAGTTATCTCATGCAAAAGTTTAAAAAAAAACCCATACATACATACAAACCACACTAATTTGCTTTATACCACAAACAAACACAAAAACATTGAAAAATTAATAAAATTTTGAAACATGGAGGATCATTTACTGAATATAACTAAACTTTTGTAGCTCATTAATACGGCAGCAATACTTATTATTTTTTAATTAGTAATCTCAGGTAGCAAAAGAAAGAAAATTTAAATTGAAAAATTGGTGAAACACTGTGGAAATTCTAGAATGACAAGGACGGTATTTTATTACTCCAAAGCGGTGCTCAACAGAATATTCAACCACTGGCAAAAAGATGAAATTGAAGTGCAACAATGCTCTATGCTAAGATGTTGGTTACATTGTGACCAAGCAAGCGACAAATTCAATTGGGAATCCACGCGGAATAAGACTTTCTTACACACACTAATACAGACATACAGGCATACATAATTGGTCATTACAATCCTTTAGTCAGAATTACAAACTAGCTTCTCACACCACTTATGCTATGTGTGTTAACTTTATACATGAATGGCGGCATCTACAGTTTAAAGTCAACTCCGAACGGAACTTTTCATGACAATTTTATTTTACTTTCAGTAGGTTTTGCCAGAAATCTATTGAGAGGAGATCACCGGAAAAATTATTTTTTCATATTTCGTTTTGTAGGAGCTGTCTGACCTGGGGGGTTTTGAACCGAGGTCTCATGTCTACTAAGCCAGCACACTAATTATTAGACTACGGCGTGTTCCATTAACCATATTTTCTTTAATTTAATTAAAGAATCGAATAATTTCACTGATAACCTTAGTTTTTGTAATGAAAAGTGTATGGCTAAAGTTTTTCATGCGCACTCCTGTTTCTCTTGTAACACAATTCTTATATGAAACCGTAGAATTCCAAAAGAAATTCATAAGTTTGGGTTTTCAAAGCTCAAGATTTCTTGATAATAAAATACGAAATGATATACCAGCACTATGAGAGCAGCTGCTCCAAAAGTTGGACTCAGTTTCGAAATAGAAAGGGAACTTATAAAATGCCATCTTCTTCATCTTAAGCACGTATTCACAAGCCGTGATAAAATCGGACGAGTAGTGTTATGAATGTTAAGTGGCTGTAGAATTGTAGTATAGTATCAATTAGTTCCACAAATTCGCTTATTCTCCTACTCAAATGGCAATAATTAAAGGCAATTAGTAATGAGGCAGATATTCTACATTTGCTCTCTCAGTATATTTGCCACGTAAACAATTCATGTTTAATTAACAAGCGACATAGGGCAAATATCCGTGACTTCAATTTCCAATAGAAGTCGCCGTTTTTTGGTATTTTGGCTTATTACATATGAGACCGTGGTTCAAAACTTAGCCCAGGCATCTCGAACAGAAGAAAATATGAAAAAATATTTCTTCGGCAACTTCCTCTCAGCAGATTTCTGACGAAAACTCTGAGTGCAAATAAAATTTCAATGAAATGTTCCTCAAAAATAAATAAAAATGTAACACACCACATAAGTAGTGTGAGAAACTTGGTTATAATCCTAACTAAAGGGTTGTAATAGCCAATTAAGCAAGTAAGGAAGTGACTAGTAGAACAACACTTCACCTATAACAGATGGTAACGCATTGTTTCCTGTCAAAATATAAGCAAAGTGCCAAAGGACCCAAGAATTACTAAAAGAGACCACAAATTCATTGCTTTTCTACGCTGGTGAAGTGACAATTGCTGAACGAAGACAAGGCCGCAGATGAAAGGCAGCTACAAATGGACACTCTAAGGAAACTGCGGAAGAAAAGGTGTAACTTTGCAAAAGAGAGGTAGACAGTATGGCCAATACCAAGGATAGATGAGTGATATACTAGAAGTGAGCCTAACCAAACGTGGCTTTTCCCGAAATTATTTTTTGTTAGGAAAAATTTCTTATAAATTCTTTGAATATGGACGATGGGAAAATAAGGAAATGATATTGAAAGTAAAAAGAGGTCATGCACGAGTTGAAACTATCGGGAACGAAATACTATTTATCATGGGAAAATTGGACAACAATTGCGAATTATGCAAAGTGTGTTCTGAGGAAGGGCACCCACAGCAAATTGTCTGCCACTAACAATCCTGGGTAGACCTCAATGCTCGTCTCGTATATAGAAAATCTCAGCAGGAAATCGATTTTTAGTAGAATCACCATATTACCAGATACAATTATATCCGATGATTGAAGAAGGTCAAGTCCGTATGTCTAATGTTTGTTTCCAAAGCTGAACAGAAAGCTGAAGGAAAGAAGATTGGTTATCAAGAATAGCATCACCTCACAAACAAATCCACTGTGATGAGCTAAGCAAATCATATTTTTTGGAAGTGTTTACAAAAGTTTGTATGCTCGTGCAACGACGTGTATAGAGCTGAGGGAAATTTTATTCCTTAAAAAAAAATTATTCAAAACCCTACAATTCATTTTAAAAATTGCAGACTTATTCACCAACCTCCTCAGCAGATTTCTGGCAAAAGCCACTGAAAGTAAGTAAAAATTGCCATGAAAAGTTTCTCAAGGGTCTGTCCTTTGGAGTCAACTTTAAACTGTAACGCACACAACATAAGTGGTGTGAGAATCTAGGTTGTAATCCAGACTGAAGGGTAGTACAGTAATCCCTCGATTTACGTCGCAGTTGGTTCCAAAAAAAGGCAACGTAAATCGAATGACAACGCAAATTGAAGTTAGAGGTAGCAAAAAATTTGACGACTTAAATCGAAACAACGTTAATCGAGGCGACGTAAATCGATGAACTACTGTAATAATCAATTATGTATGTATGTATGTATGTAATGTATTCCCCAACCTCACATTACAGCTCTCCTTTTCTATTGATTTGTGGATCTCTGTTGTTCGCTCAGGATAAGTAAAATATTTACCACTTAAGAAAACCAACTTAAAATGGAATATCACCCTTTAAGGGTAGCGTTAGTGTCTCGAATTTTGTTTTTAAGTTTCTCGATTGTATACTCTAGGCTGTGGATGTAACCGACAAGCGCAATATGGCCTGTGTATCGCTGTATTTAGCCAAAGTGTAAAAAATATACTCGTGTTTGACTTGGAGCACTTCACAATTGATTGATCTATGGATCGCACAATGCACTAAAGAGAAATTTTGGTCTTAAACCGCACTATTCGTAGGAAGAATTTTCTCCCTCTAGTATAATTATTGTTTGTCTCTGACTCTGTAAACAGATGTTAGCTGTCTGTCTCTCACACTCAACCCATTTTCTAAGTTCCTACACAATGCCCAACATAAATAAAAAGAAGCCTTTAGCTGAGTATTGTTTGCATAACAAATTAATTGAAGAATGTATTGCGCCTTTTGAATGTGTATAATTTTTTCCAAAATCAATTTTAAAGATCATTTGAAAGGCATAATCTGCTTGTGGAAATGGTGTAAAATCCATTTTACTGCAGTAATGCTAGGCATTTATATACAATTTTGTTAATAAAAACGGGCGCGCAAATTTTGCAGCAGTTTAAAAAGGAATCTAAAATTCTCTCTCTTTTCTCGGGTTATATTTAAACAGTCAGTGTAACAGTTATTTTAAATGTCAGTCAGTTAGTCAGTCAGTGAGTGAGGCAAATAAATAGCGTTTCATACTCTCAAAAAAAAAAAAACCAAAAAAAAAAACGAAAAAGTTGAAATTGTGTTGCAAGTAAATGCATGATGTTGAAAATTGCAACAGAAATTTGTTGTTGTTGTTGCTTTATTTTTTGTTGCTATATTTTTTGTATTTTAACATACATACATACATACAACACCCAGTAATGCTGGTGTGAGGTTTGTTAAGGGGGGGCGTGGGTTTTAATGTTGCAAGAAATCCCAGTCAAAAAATTAAAGCGAACTTTAACCAAAAAAAAAAATTTTTTTTTATTTTCATTGGCACAGAAAACTGCTTTATTATATTTGTAGAGAGCACTAAGCGGAATAAAAAAATAAAAGGAAAAGAGAGTTTTTTTTGGAATTTTTATTTAAATAGAAATAAAAATTCTTTTCCTTTTTCTTCAAATTTATTATTCAAGTTTTTTTTATTCGATTTTATAATGGCTTTTTAATTAAGTGAGTAAGCGGAAATTTTTATCACCCGGCTTAATTAAATGGATAATGATGAGGGCTGTAAATGTTTGCATTTTTAAATTCAAAAGAAAGTCTTTTTTCTTCTTCCTTTTTTTCAACAAAAATTTTTATGCTGTAGTATACAGATGTATAGATTACAAGTAATTACCATTAAATTTTAGCTTTTAATCCAGCTTTTATTTAGAAATTTTAAGCACTTTTAACTTCTTTAATTTTGTAATTTTAAAAACTTTTATTTTCTGCTTTCAATTATTTTTTCTTTTTGCACTTGAATTAAATTTTATTTTTTATTCATAATTTTTTTTTTTTTAATTTAAAAAAATTTTTCTTTAAAGATTTATTTTTACATTTTTTTAACATAAAATACTTCTTAATTTCTTATGCATTCTAATCTATTTTAATTTTTTATTAAATTTTTATTTTCCATTTTATTTGAATTTAAACAGAATTTTTTTTTTTTAATTTTTCAAAAAGAATTTCTTTTAGATTTTTTTAAAATTTTAATCTTTCTTTTAAAACATTTTCCTTAACAATAATTCATTTATTTTTTTTTTTAATTAATTTTCTTTAATTTTCTTCAAAATTTTCTTAAACCTTCCTTCACTTTCATTTAAACGCATATTTTTTCGATAAAATTTTCTTCCTGCTTTCAACCAAAAACACGACACACAAAAAATATTTCCTTAAAACAGCAGAAGAAAAACTATCTACACACATACACATACACACAACAACACAAAAAGAAAACAAAAAAATTAGATTTTTATCACACACGCTGTGTATGTATCGTCGTCGTTGTTGTGGTTTGGAAAAGAAAACGCGCCCGCTTTATCCGTTTTATTACATCCATACGAGCGCACTTTAAACACGAAACTGAACAAGTGTTGTATGCGAATGTAATAAATTCTGTTTCAATTTCATTCTGTAACATCGTGCCGAATGACAACAATCACACGCACACACGCACACACACTTGGCAAATAAACCGTTATCATATGATTCCTGATTCTATTCGTTTGCATAACATTTTAGTTTAACGGTATTTAACAGTTCGTATACTACTTAAAAGGATATTATCGTTAACAGTACTTAGTTAACAGTAAGTATCCTTAACAGTGTGCTGTTCAAACTCATGTGGTATAATGTGGCAATTGAAACATTGTAGTTCTCTTGTTATGCTTCATAACATTTCACCACTTTTCGGTATGAAATGTTAAAATGAAAATCAATTTAACAGCTGTTACAACTGTAGGTTTATGGCTCTGTAAGTGACTGGTTTAAAGCAATTTAATATGGCAGTGATGATAAAACTAAATATAAACAATCAAATCATAATGAAATTATAAACGAATCATAAAAATTAGCAACACTTTGCTTCGAGGTTGGTTCGAATTTCTGAATTGTTCTAATTACATATTAGAAAATTATATTAGCCACCTAGTGTGAAGTGATATACAAGATATGTCCTCAACGCCATTGGTTTTTAGGCATTTCAACTAGAAACTGTGTTGCCTTGGCTATAACGTTCTTACGATGGTTGAAAGTTCTTATAGCAAGCTATATAGAATGAGAAGAAGCTCACTAAACTACAATCCTACTCTCATCAGGTACAGCACTGCCTTTCCTTCATCTGCCAAGCTGCAACGCCCGTAATCAGTCGTTTCAGAAACTGTTCCATTTCGCTCTATTTTATCAGTACATTGGATATGGAAATTTGTCTGTTATTTATTTTACTACTAATTAATAAAATCGATGCTCTTTTTTGTATCCAGCTAGCATCAATTGGTTGGTTATTGTTGAAGTGATGAAGGTGTCTTACGGCCTCAGGCAAATGAAATGCCTATTCAGCTGAAAATCAACAGTTGCAAAAGGAATTTCCTTCGACATGTGATCGGAAAATCCCATGATGATATTCCCCGAACTAACAAATAACAATTTATTTTTTATTTTAACCGAAAAAAGTCTGACCGCATCAAATTGCATGATCTTGACGGTTAAAGTCAAATCTGCTATAAGGCTTGTGGCACTGTACTGTTTAAACCTCAAACCGTCCAGATTGTAATATAAAATTGGATTATTACACGTCCAAAAGGCTTTAAATTGACGGTGACAGTTCATCCAAGGTAATTTACTATGGCCCAATGAGATCTACAGACCATAATGTGTACCAAACGGTCACTTTTTTCTTACGAATCAATCATAATCATATTAAGGTTGACCAGGCCTCCAATGCGACAATTTATCTTGTTGAGGTAACCACCAAAGACAAAATCAGTTTCATCGATGAATAAAATTGTATTCGAAAAGTCAGCATGAAATCGTGATGCACGCAATCAGCACATCTAAGACGTTGTGAATCAGCAACCAGATTTAATTATTCAGTTACATACATAATAGATCATTACAACTCTTTAGTTAGGATTACGACCAACTTCTCACACCACTTATGTTGTGTGCGTTAATTTTATACATGAGTGGCGTGACCTACAGTTTAAAGTCGACTCCCGACGACAGATTTTTTTTGAGAAACTTTTCATGGCAATTTTGTTTTACTCTCAGAGTTTTTGCCAGAAATCTGCTGAAAGGAAGTCGCCGAAGAAACATTTTAAAATTTTCGTTTTGACCTGGGATTTGAACTCGGGCCTTACATCTAATAAGCTAACACACTACCTACTAGACTACGGCGACTTCAGTTAGATGCACTTTATATGGATAGACATGCAAAATGCAAATCCAAAATACTCCATAATGGGCCGCAAGATAAGTACAATTGAAGAGATTGTTGTAATGCTTTCAGTCTCTTCAAATTCTTTTACTATCAACTCTTTGCATAGCACGTCAATTGTGATAACCTATTATGTCCGAAAATTGGGTAAAGCTATCACTACAGATGATAGATTTATAACTGATACGAGCTTTTCAAGACTTGCAGTTTTGAAATCATCGAACCAATAACCTATTACAATTTAGATCACCTGTGCAGTTGAAAAACATGCCGTGACATGTCCTCTGAAAACCAGACTACTTCCAATATACACTATCGTGGAAATTAGTGCAATATTGAAAACAAAGCGAGCGTTTATACAAGTTGGTGTTCTATAAGAGATACGGAAGTGCTAAAACTGTATCTGGAAGTAGGACAAGTTACTCAGAAACCGATAAACTCTAAAGAATGCAAGCCACCTGGTGTGGTATTTACACAAAATTTATTGTAAATAATTTTGCTTCACATAATTGATAGCAAAACTTCGCTAATCCTCCAATTGAATCTAAAAGGTGATTTTTTAGCTATTATCTTTTTGGCAACACTGGTTTAAACAGCTCACGCACGTTTCGTGTTTTGTTTCACTGTCAAACATCTTCAGTTTGGTCTATAATTTAACCATGAATCGTTTAACAAACGAACAACGCTTGCAAATCATTGAATTTGGCATCATTGGACCGAACTTCTTCAATGATGCTGCGAGTCGTAACGTAACTGTGAATGGTGAGCACTACCATGAGATGATATCCAACTTTTTTTTTGCCCAAAATGCAAGAGCTTGACTTGCATGACATGTGGTTTCAACAAGACGGTGCCACATGCCACACAGCACGCGTAACAATGGACTTATTGAGAGGCGAGTTCGGTGAACATTTTATTTCACGTTCGGGACCGGTCAATTGGCCGCCAAGATCGTGCGATTTTACGCCTTTAGACTATTTTTTGTGGGGCTATGTTAAAGCTCATGTCTATACAGACATTGAAGCATTTATTCGTGAGATACCGGCCGAAATGTTGGAAAGAGTATGCCAAAATTGGACTAAGCGGATGGACCATTTGATCCGCATTCGCGGTCAACATTTGCATGAAATAATTCAAGTACAGATTTCATGCATTTTTCTGAATTTTATGTGTTTTTTTTTTTTGAAAAATTTTCCTATAGCTCTTAAAAAATCACCCCTTATAAGTTTGACAACATTATTGTAAATATTTCGAAAAATAATTCCCAAAAATTAAATCAAATCTTATATTATTAAACCCATGTAGCCTTTTGTCACGGTCGTATTAAACCACCACCACCAATATTACCAATAAAAAAATTAAAGGCAAAATAAAAACTGTGAATCAAGATTTCGTTGTGTGTGTGTGTGTGTGTGTTGTAATTTTTTCATTTCATGTGAATTAGTATTGGTTTCATCTGATTTGAAAATATTTATTTAAAATATTGTTAGTTCGACTAATATATTTAGATGATACCGATTGCTGTAGGAGATTTTATTCGAAAAGTGGCTGCTTTTTAATCACCTCTACGCCTTTCTTTGATTTATTCGTTAAACGAACTATATGCGCAAATGTGTCGCATTTTTGCACCAACAATTATGTATTCCATTTCAATAAGTCATGGAATGACTCCTACTTATGCAGTTCATTGTGTTGGAGCTAGGAAAATATGTTACGGGAAGGAGGAAAGAGGAAATAGTATTTGTGGACATTAGGTTTGAATGCTTTTATATTATAAGTGACAGGAAAGACCTTTGCTGGAAGAGAGTCTCACATACGGATAGTTCGGCTAAAGAACGAATTCTGTCTGTAATACAATGTGCGATTCTCTGACAAATCGACCACAAACGGATGAGCTTTGCGAGAAAGATGAGGGTTACGTACTAATACATGATTATCGAGAACTAGTCCACATATTTCACTCATGCAAAATCCTTTGTAATATCGATAGAACAGTGAAACACAATCTACATTGAGGTGCTTTAATTAATCAAAAGCGTTAGATACCCTGAAGTAGCCGTAGTCTAGTAGGTAATGTGTTGGCTTATTAGACGTTAGGCTACGGTTGAAATATGAAAAAATATTTCCCCGGTGACTTCCACTCATCAGTCTTCTGACGTAAAGTGTGAGAGTAAAATAAAATTGCCATGAAAAGTTTCTCAAAAATCTATTGTTCTCTGTCGATTTTGAACTGTAGGGCTCTCCTCTCATGTATAAAATTAACACACACAAGAAGCTAGGTCGTAATCCTGACTGAAGGATTATAATAACCAATTATGTATGTATGTATGGAAAACCCGTTGTAATATCGATAGAATAGTGAAACATAAGCCATATTGCAGCCGTACTCCAATGAATCAATATTGTAGGATATCCTACCGTCATTAATGAGTACCCTTGCGGTATCCTTTATGCGGTCAAGAAGCCTAAAAGTAGACTTCGAGACACCGACCCATACATGAGAGTTCTATTCCATTCTCGGTCGGTTGAGAGATACTTAACAGTTAATAGCCGTACTAGTTGAACTAGTTCGATAATCTGATAATCTGGAGTCTCTAACTGACCCTAAAATGGCTTCTAGTTGTTGTGCCACTGCCTGATAGTTCTTGTGCCATATTGTTCTTAGCTTAGTAATGTCCTGCCTGCCTTCTCTGCTGCCATTTAATTAACTGTAATTATAATAGAGAAAATGAACTGGTTTTTCATGTGTCAACACTGAAATTAGTGTCATTAAAATATCGTTAAAAAAAACAAATACAAGCAAAATAATAAAAATTTAAACAAAAAATTAAAAAAAAAGAAATAATAAATAAAAAAAATGGAAACAATAAAGCAGAAAATTATTTTAAATTATATTTACATGAGTAAGTGAGTGTCTCTAAGAGAGAGAGGGAGAGTAGAACTTTCATATCTCAACAGAATATCTACAACAATACTCGTATTAACAAACAAAAATTACAAATAGAACATGGCAATAACAACAAATAGAGAAATAAATGTAAAAGTTTATTTAACAACTACAACAACACAACAATAAAAATAGAACCCAGCAAAAGAATTTAAATTGGCAATACAATACAAATTATAGAAATGACTGGCAAGCAAGCATGAGTAAATGAAAATACCAAATGAATGCATGAATTAAAGCATGCCTAAGTGAATGAATGAATGAACGACTGAATAAATAAACGAATGACAAAACAAAGTTTTAATTTTTAAAATTGCCCATAAAAATGTTAGAGAGACTATTAAAATGAATCAACGAACAAACCTTTGCTCTCCCCTGCTCCCCAGGCCTCTCTCCTCTCTATAGGCCTTGACTCTTGTTGTCGACATATGCTTAAATTGTATGCTGCCTTTAACATAAAATTTTACCACAAAACATTTGTGGCTAAATAAAGTTGAAGAATATCGAATAGAAGGCGAGTGGTGATGAGGGGGCAATACAAATTCAAGGGAATCTTAGAAATGCTGGTGTTTTCTTGTATCTCCTCTCACACAAGCGAAAGAGAAATAGAGGAAGAGCAGGAGAGATTTTATCAGCCTTAAAAATACTTGTTCGAGAGTATTTTAAAAGGCACACCCCCACTTGATTAGGCCACAATAAAAATGTTGTTAACAACTGACAAAAACAACAACAACAATAATGGTAATAATATAAAATTATATTTCAACAACAAAATAAAACAATTATTTGTTTGTATAAGTTATTCTCACACTGCCATACCGTATGTTTGTCTGTCTGTCGATCCGTATGGTCTTTCTGTCCCCATCTGTCCCTTGTATTTCATGTACAACGATGATGTCAACTGTGGTGAGAGTGTATGTATACAAGTTCAGGCTCATGTTCATTCGTATGTCAGAAAAGTCTACAATTTGGTATTTAAAGGTCTTCCTTTCATTTTGTTGGTGTTGTTGTTCTTGTTGCTTTTATCAATTTTATTTAATTTTTTTTCCAGGGTTTGTTGTTCTTGTTGCTTTTGTTTTGTTCTTATTTTGGATATTTTTTTTTTTTTTTGTTTTGTTTTCAGTAATTGTTGTGATTGCCACAAAAGTTATCACGTTGACAATTTAACATCCCATGTAGTCATGCATACAGTATGTGACAAAAATGTGTACTTGTTGGCTAAATTTATAACTTTTTTGTTAACCATAAAGCAACTCGACGGTCATTATGATACCACAATATTTGAAGCCATTAACCATCTTACTGGTCAATTACAATAACAAATCAACAGTAGGGTTCTAGAAGTTGCCAGATGAAAAATGAAAGAAGCAAATGATAATATTCTCAGTCATTGTAGTAAAAGAAAGGGCCACTTAAATACATTTAGTGAGAGATTCACAAGAAGGAAACTAAAAGAATCCAAAGCCTATCGGGGCACTAAGAATCGTATAAAAGTAGGCTAAAATGTCACATACGCTTCTATGGAACAGCGACATTGTAGGTAAAATCATTAAAACACTCCTCAGACTATTTAAATATAGGAAAGACAATACGCTCGTAAAGTCAGAATAAGAGAAAACTAGAATCTCCGTTGTCCAGTGGATAGTGGGTTGGCCCAGTACACTAGCGCTTGTAAGTTCAAACTTCGTCTCTGTCATAACGAAAAAATGTACAAAATATGTTCCTTTTGATGACACTCTCAAATAACTGCCATGAAAATTGCTCTTATTCCTCTCGTTCGGCATCGTCATTAAACTATAGTTCCCGCCAATCACGTATAAAATTAACACCCGCAAGTTGGTAGTGTGTTGGCATATTAGGCGTGAGTTCCCGGCTCAAACCCCAGGTCAGACATCTAGAATAAAACGTGATATGAACAAATATTTCTACATACTTCCCCTCAGCATTCTTTTAAATGCTGAAAAGTTTCTCAAAGATCTGTTGTTCAGAGTGGACTTTAAACTTTAGGTCCCACCACTTATGATCGCCGTAATCTAGTAGGTAGTGTGTTGGCTTATTAGACGTAAGGCCAAGGTTCAAACCCAAAACAAAAATTATTTCTTCTGGGACTTCCTCTCAGTAGATTTCTGGCAAAAACTCTGAGAGTAAAATAAAATTGCCATGAAAAGTTTCTCAAAAATCTGTCGTTCGGAGTGGACTTTAAACTGTAGGTCCCGCCACTCATGTATAAATTAAAACACACAACATAAGTGGTGTGAGAAGCTAGATCGTAAACCCGATTGAGGGGTTGTGAAGGACAATTAAGTATCTGCACAGCAATGTGATAATAAGCATGGAGAACGTCCAATGCTATCCGATGGTCACCTTTAAAATGTAGACAAGTGTAAATACGTGTGCGACATATCTCCGAAAATAAAGAACAGAAACAAAAAGTCAAACCATACGATAAGAAGACCATTCCCCAGCATACCCTAAGAATACTATCACAAGATATTGATATTCTTCTGGCCTAAATTTTAGGTCAGACTAAATGATAAATTGGAATCATTGATGGTTTGTTCAAAGGAATGAAAATTGTCATCTCCACTGAATTACTGAAAGATAAAATGAAAGAAATTTTTCATTTTTTATTTAACTTGAAACATTTATTTGTCTTGAAACAGGATTATTATCCCTGATACATAAGTTCAGAACCATGACTTTTATCTCCCACTGTACATGCGTAATATGTCAGTGTATTATTCAGGCAGTAACCAACTGAAGAAGCAAAAAATAAAACACAGAAAAAACTACCCTGAGTAATAAAATTAGCCAACAACGAGAACAACAACAGTAATTGTAACTGAAATCATATCGAGTATATCCTGAAGGCAATTACAATATTTTGAATAAATATTTTCAAATCAGATGAAACCAAAACTAATTCGTATGAAATGAAAACATGACAACACACATACACACACACACAACGAAATCTTGATTCACAGATTTTATTTCGCCTTTATTTTTTGTTCTTTTATTGATAATATTGGTGGTGGCTGTGATGGTGGTGGTGGTGGTTTAATACGACCATGACAAAAGGCTACATTGGGTTTAACAATTTGGAATTTGATTTAATTTTGAGAATTTCAAGCATATTTTGGGTATAAATGTTGTCAACTCCACGGATCAAGCGATTGTAATAGAATATCTCCAAAAGAATTGAAGAGAAATATCCTGAGTTCATTTTCTTTATCATTTGTGAGTTGTTTAAAGGTTAATTTCTCGATAAGGTGAAATAGAAAAATTTACAATAAATTTTGTGTAAAAAAATATACCAGGCGCCTTGCTATTCTTCTGAGTTTTTCGGTTGGTTGGGCATCAGTTGTACCAACACTCCAGTTCTACTATTTCTAGACTTCTTAGAGACTTATACAAACGATTTCTAAACACTGTTTTACAGTTCTGTAGTAAGGTGTCGGAAATAGCCTCGGCTTTAAAAAACTTCTTCGTTCTTTTGATCAGGAGGTTGCATTTACAAGACTTTTAAGCAAAATTTAAGGTTCTTATACTTGTAATGAGTTCAGCATTTAGTGCTTTTAAAACTGCCGTCCTAACAAGGCTGTCAGCTGTTAAATGTTCTTCATCAGAAGTGAAAAGTTTATCATTTACGACTATGGATGCTTTAAAAATTGAAGGAAGCATAAAACTACAATAGAGGAAAATCAAACGTGACCTATTTACGAGCACTACTGACTGATCATGCCCACCTACTGTGCATGAAATTATCCAGATTATAAAGAGACTCGAAGAGGCTGAAAACGTTACAGCTTTGGTCAAGCCTAGACAACATTGCACTGATGTTCGTACATCCGAGAATATCGCTTCTGTAAGAGATATTCTGGTGGATCATTTGTCGATGTCAGCCCTCTCAGCATTTGTGTCTATATTACTGCTTATTGTGTGTACATATTAGCTCCAATCACATGCATACATACATATATAATTGGTCATTACAACCCTTCAGTCTGGATTACGACCTAGCTTCATACACCACTTATATTGGTTGCATTAATTTTATACATGAGTGACGGGACCTACAGTTTAAATTCGATTCCGAACTACCGAATTTTTTTAAAAACTTTTTATGACAGTTTCATTTACTCTCAGAGTTTTTGCCAAAAATCTGCTGAGAGGAAGTCGCCGAAAAAATATTTTTTCATATTTTCGGTTTGATGTCGGACCTGGGGTTTGAACCCGGGTCTGACGTCTAATAAGCCAACACACTACCAACTAGACTACGACGACTTCTCGAATAGTTCCAGTCCAATCGCTCCAATCACGCAACAATTAAAATTGGTTGATCAGTCATAACATTGTCGATATGATGATTTCGTACTAAAGCAACAGGCTTTCAATGCTGAGCTTTCGAACAAAATTTTCTTTACCAATGAAGCTGATTTCTTACTCGTTAGGGTTCATCAAAAAGGAAAATCATCGAATTGCGTAATCGGTGAACCCAGAACTGTTTGTGGAAAAGCCATTTCAACCAGAAAAATGTGACATTTTTATGCATTATGATGTCGATGAGTTTTTCGGCCATATTTGTTTGAAAAAGACCCTGAAAGTACCGCCATTATCAATTCAGAGATGATAACTTTCTCACTTAGCACTTGATTTGAAGACATTGAACAGTACGGTGTGTACTTTCAACAGGTAGGTGCCTCAAACTCTACAATGCGACTGATTTTGGTTTCATTGCATAATAAGTTCTCAGAAAGCGTAATTTCATGTACGTTTTCTTTTTTTTTTTCTTTTTTTATTAGCGACCAATATGAAGTAATTTGATCCCTGTACACATTTTTTATGGGACTCAACTCAACTCGTAATAATCTCCGAACGTTGAAGCATTTGAAAACCAACATTGATCCTTTGGAGATGAAAGGCTTTTACGAATGACTCTTACGCACCCAACATGCGCATTCAGCTATCTTCGAAGAGAGTCTTGGAAGTAAAATTAATGCGCTCAAGACCCAAGACTCGTTTACTAACTCATAAAAGCACCGTTCATAATATGTCAACTGACGTACATATTGTGGGATCAGAAGCTTTAATGGCTTTGGAAGTACCATAGGGAATTCATTCCTTAGTCTCTATAGAACTTTTCCCTGCTACTCAGAATACAAATTGATTCTTTTCTAACCGTTTTAAATTTTAGTCCCACTTTCCTTCTTTCTTTTACCCACGACTTGATTTGCTTGTTCCTATTCATTAAACTGCTTGAGTAGAGATCATCTTCGGAGTGGTGGTTGTCCAAAAAAAACAAATTAAAGAATAAAACACACGATATAATTATTTATAAGCTGTATATCCAGTTTGTGTTTGTATCCCAAGCCAAATTGTTTAAATTTATTTGGTAGAATTTAAATTTGTTTTGAAAATAAAAGTTTTGTTTGGTTTTTCTAAGTTTTAGAAAGTACTTGCCATAAAATTAAGCTGATTTATTAAGTACTCAACCACAGATAATTGCTTTTATTTTACAAACAAACAACAACAAAACATTTTTTTACTTTAATTTTGTAAAATACTTGGCTTCAATCCAAATGGTCTAAAGTAGGGTATCACACGAAAGAAAAGAAAAAAAAACATGTAAACGGCTAGTAAAAGAAAACCTGTTTTTTTTTCTCTTCATGCAACATAAAAAGTTACTACGCTTTTCTTTCTCTCTCACTCTCCCTCTCTCTCTCTCTCTCTCTCTCTCTCTCTCTCTCTCTCTCTCTATTTTCTATGACTATTTCAAAATCCCAGATACACGATATGATAGTTTTTAAAAACATACTCGAACACATTCAAACTGTTACACCAACAGACAGATACCACTTATTACAGCAGAAATGCAAAAAGAACTACACAGAGAGATAGAAAGAGAAAGAAGAAACAAGCTAAAAAAGCATATGAAAACTACTGATAAAAAATACAAAACGTAACGGGAATTTATCCCAGTTTTAGTTTTGAACACAAAAGACTGCAATTACACTGGTGTGTGTTGAATTGAAGTGACATGACGTGACGCAACGAAGAAAAATTGCAATTATGACCCACAAAAGTCAAAAAATGGACAATCCGTTAAGAGATCTCTCCTTCTTTTTTATTCATCTCCTGCAACACAAAAATTAAAACTAAAACGAAAAAATTTTATAAAAAGATTTTGAACATTCACATGCAGATGTATACATATACATACATCCACAGTAAATGTCAGATTTCTTCTTAATTTCATTCTCTCTTAACCTCTTTCATTCTCTTTCGGTCTTTGCAAATGGTTTAATAGAAACCAAAACTAATATTCACTGTTCGAGTGGATATCAAAATATTGTAAATCAGGGTTAACGTATAACACTCACTCTTCCTATTAACTTCAATTAAAGTAAACTTTAAATGCTCTCAGTTCAATTGGAAATATTCAAGAGCAATCTTTTAAAAAAGGTTTCAAACAGCTTCAAATCAGATGACCACGGTGTCTAGTTGATGTCACCCAAAAGTAGAATCCACTCTTTCTGGAAATTTCTCATAAAAAACCAAAATTTGACGACATGTGTGGCTCGTATACATAATATTCAATTGGAGGCTAAATAAAGTTGGTCGTCATACGGCCATAACGCTCTTGCTTACTTAATTTCCCGTTAGCAACCCGTTTAACGAATTTAGGCCTGCCTTAACACATATGTATGTACTTCCAGGTGCCACTGCTTCTTGCGCGCCTTCGCCTGTTTTGTCATACCAATCAATGACAGTGCTTCCTCTAAACTAGATAATGTCATCCTCTACGCCGACATCCGCTAATTTCAGTATCAAATAACCGTCCGGCCGAAGCATCCTCTTTCATTCGAACGACATGGCCAGGCCAGCACACATTAAAATTATAAACAAAAGCTATAAAATAAAAACAATGCAGTAAACAAAACTGTTTACTAATTATCGTACTGCTTAATACAACAACAAACACCAGCATAAAAAAAATGGTAAACGAGTAAACAAAAATATAACAACAACACTACAATAATAAATGTAAACAACGATGTTTACATTTATCCAGATTTCAACAAGGCGAAGTCATGAACATTCACCTTCAAGAACATTCATCAGACTGTTTACTTTTCCATATAAAAGGCAAGGGAAAGCAGACGACGGAGTCAGCAAAAGTTCAGTCAGTCTTGTGTGAAGACGCGATGTGTCTGAAGAGAGTAATCGCGGTTTGAAGATCTCCGTTACAAAGATCTTTCGAATAATTGTCTAGTAATTGTTATTGTTTATGCAAAGGGTATAAACAGAGAAATAACAAAGAAAAGCAATTGTTGTTGTTTACATCAAGTTGTGAACAGTGGCACACAGAATTGTGCGAATAATAAAGAATTTTTACTAAAACTAAATACAGATTTATTTTAAACGTTTTTAAAAGGTAAAAACCTAACAATATTCAGGAGAAAGAACGAAGGTTGCATCGTATCTGGCCAACCCAACTGCCCTGTTTTCAAATGTCCTCCTCTTTGAATTTTTTGTCTCATAACAAACACTGTTAATGGATGAAAGGTGCATCTCGTCGTTCTCCGTCTCTCTCTTTCTCTTTCTCTGTATGTGTATATGCATTCCACACTCGTGAAGTTCCAATGCCCGACGTGAGTACTTAAATTATTGTAACGTTAAAGAAATTGTTGTTGGTGTCATTTAATTTGTTTTCATTTTAAATTGCCTCTCTTAATGACCCTTCACGTGGATGCTCTTCTATTAATTAATGTTGTTGTAGAAGAACTACTTGTAGTAGTAGTAGTAGTAGTAGCAGTATTAGTGGTAAATGCTCTTTTATTGCATCGTGTTTTTATTGTTTTATTGTGTGTTTTTATTACAGTTATTGTGCCTCCATTATGGATTATAATTTTAGGAAATCGTTGTGTTAAGAAAAGAGCAGCCATTTAAAGAGCGCACACAATCATACGTGTAAGTGTGTGCGTTTATTCACAACCAATACTCGTTTTGAAACATTAACAGGCCAATAACATAATAAAATTTCAGAAATTCCCAAACATTTTGTTTATGAGGAGAGGGTGTAACGTTTGATACTTAAATTGTTTCTTTGAATTCCTATTACAGAGGGTTGAACGTTGTTTATCGTTTTAATGATTGATTGATTGTTTCGGCACGTGTTCGATACGTTGTCAATTGGTTGTTGTTTTTGTTTTGATGAAAATATCCTACGTATTTATTTAATCGCTATTCTTTGGCCACTTGAATAGCTTATTCCCATTAGATTTGGTTACCTTTTAAGTGGCTACACACTTGCACTGCAAAGGGGGGTTAAAGTGTTCAAAAAGTACTTTTGAACGTATGTTACACAGTAGAGAAATGGCAAGATGGTACGAATTTGAAGGCAATCATGAAAACCATTCAATATATCAGAAACCGAGGAGGTTTTTGGTACATAACCAGAAATAAGTCAGAGAGCGTAGTTGCAAATGTCAGCCTAAATTTTAAGAGCTGATTTTGGAATCCACGGATGAATTTCTATAGCCTCACATTTCATCAGTACGGAAGGTAGAAGGTCTAGATCCAACTTCAAAAAACGCAGAATTTATGAGCAATCGAGACTAAACGACTTTAAAAACTAGCAGTCATAATTAAGATAAGATTTTAAAATAAAACAGAGACCAGGCAACGAGATAAGCAGGCTGATTTAAGGTCGAATACCATAGAAGCGAATGGAAAAGCAAAGAAGTAACTTAGAAAACAAATCTAATTCTTAGTACCACGTAATGGAATACAGAACTCTCTATTCTTCTTCTTCTTGACATCAACATCAGTCAACCGAATACTTCAAATATTGTACGCCATGCTGTATAAGAAAAGTCTGATTAGGGAAAATAACAATTACTTGGAACCTCTTACGTCAACTCGAAGATTTAAAGGAATATACGGCTCATAATGCAAATGTATAGGATTATGTATTAAAGCATAATATTGAACTTAAGAAAAGAACAGAGAACATCAGCCTATAAGACCATCCATCAGCCGAAAATAAGATAGTTTTGCGAAAATTCTCCAAAAAATTGGGAATTGCAACCCTAGTCCTAGGTCTCTAGTCTAGTAGGTAGTGTGTTGGCTTATTAGACGTAAGGTCACGGTTATAATCCCAGGTCAGACATCGCCAACAAAACGAAAAAATTAAAAAAAAATTATTTCTTCGGCGACTTCCTCTTAGCAGATTTCTGCCCATGAAAAATTTCTCAAAAAAATCTATCATTCGGAGTCGAATTTAAACTGTATATCCCAACACTAATGTCTAAAATTAACGCGCACAACATAAATGGTGTGAGAAACTAGGTTGTGATTCCGACTAAAGGGTTGTAGTGATCAATTATGTATGTATGTGTGTATGTATGGTGAAGCGAACAAGGTTCTGTAAGCTTTTTGTGCTGACCTTTAAGAAAAAATCTCATGAGAAGCACGTAAAGCTGGAGATGAGATAGTTTTGCGAAGATTATTCGAAGAATTGGAATATGAAAGCGAACCAGAATCAAACTCCTAATGAAATTAATTAGAAAAGTTATGTCAATACTCACACAATATACACTACAACTTACGTTTTAACATTCAGTGTCAAATAGTTTTGAGTATTTTGAGTCAAATGCATTATCCTTCAAAGTCAACGCTAGGTAGGAGGCCATACGATACTGAATACTTTGCAGGTAATGATGTTGGAACACCACTGTTTAATATTTCTCACGCCCATTCATCTATTAAGTTCGATTATACAATTGAAAATCACGTATGCTTTCCTGTAGTCGCCGTAGTCTAGTAGGTATTGTTTTAACGTATAACATGTTAAGCAAGCCACAGTTCAACCCCCTAATCAGTCATCTCCAACAAGACGAAGCATGGAAAAATCTTTCTGCGGCAGCTTCCTCTCATCAGATTTCTGGCAAAAACTCTGAGAGTCAATAAAATTGCCATGAAAAGTGTGTCAAAAATCTGTCGTTCAGAGTCAACTTTAAACTGTAGGTCCCGCCACTATTGTATAAAATTATCGCACACACAACATAAGTGGTGTGAGAAACTTTCCTGCTCAAGAGCCACATCTTAAGATGATTCCTGAACAATATCATTGTCTCGAACATTCGTATAATTGCCGTGTTATACGTTGTTAGTCTAAAAGTAAACAAATGCAGCTTAAAACCCATTCGTATGTTATTATGTTGGAATGAAAAACATTTTTTGTTGCAATACTGCCCGCATTGATACCAATAGCCAAAGCTGCGTGATTTTATTATCGAATACAACAGATGGGGGTAAAACTGCAACTGGAAAACAATGAAAATTTTGAGAAGAACTAAAAATAAAATCATAATAATAATGTTTTCGATTAAATTTGTTTTACAGTTAAGAAAATTTCAGTAGAACGAATTACCAAAAAGCCGCTGATGAGCCGCGTATTTTACGTTTTAAATTTTTACTCAAAAATCCTATACAATAGCGAAACCTTTAATGATGATATTACTGCAGATACATGGGTCATCAATCAAATAAATTCTTCATGGTTTTATTATTTTATTTCACCAAATAAACACAAAAAAAACTGCCTTTTGTAATACAAAGCGTATCATTCTGTTGACTTTTTTCACTCTTAAATTTAAAAGAGGTACGCGTGTGTGTGTATGCCTGTATATCTTTGTATCATAAATTATTTGAATATGAATTTAAATTTGAATATAAATGTGTATGCGAGCAAAAGAAGACCCTTCTTTGATGATACTCTCTGTCTGTCTGGTATTCGGTGTAACTTTACATTCTTAAACTGATTGGCTGTTGTTTGAGCAATAATGGTTGTTTTATTGTTGTTGTACTCTCTTTTTTTCCTTTTCTTATGGTCTTAAAATGACTTTTCTACGCTCTTTTAATGCAAAGAAGTGATGCCAATGACATTTGACAGTGATTTATTAGTTGAGAGAGACGCCAAAAAGTAAGCTACAATGCATCACTTTATAAAAGTGTACAAAAATATACTGATAAAAAGACACATATATACATACATATACACAAACAAATAAATAACAACAACAGAAACATCCTTTAAATCCATTCATTCATTTATTTCTACACTAAATAATACCGTGACTACTGACAAACTACAACACCAGCAACAACAACTACATGTATTGCATACGTTGGTAAAACTGTCTTCCTGTATATTGTTTACAAATGTGTACATGTGTGCGTATGTGTGTGTGTGAAAGTAAGTAAACCATACTCTGCATACTACTCTGAAGCTTCCATATTTACTTACTTTCCTCTCTTTATACTTGTTGTTGTTGTTGTTCATGTAGTTGTTGCTTGAGTTTCGTTTGTTTTTTTGTTTTTCTATTTTTAGTTTCACTTACTCTTACACTTTCACGGTGAAAAACACTTTTCTAACTTTAGCTAATACACAGAAAAACCCATAAATAGTCTTGTGTTCTCCTCGCTCTCTTCCCGTCTCGCTCTCTTTCTCTTTTTTACTTTTCAAACACTCCAACATACACGTTTGCACGAGTATTTAAAACACATAAAAAAATATTTTTTTTTTGTTATGAAAACAAACTCTTGAAATTTATATGTGTGTGTGCGAAAGAGAAGAGAGAGAGAGAGCGAAAGAGGGAGTTAAGGAAAAAAAATTCGATCATTCATAGAAAAATATCAGCAGAAACATTATTTTTAATGGCTTTTGACATAAGAAGGGCGTCATTGTGCCATTGTGGTGTTTGATATACGATATATAAACTGTACATGCATACATATATTTATTTATGGTTGTATATATGTAGGTATGTATGTGTGTGTTTTATAAAACACCATAAAAACCCTGTGTGCTGCGCTATACCCCAAAGATTTCATTGAAATTAATAATGAAATAAAGGGTGATTGTTTTAAGCATTTGAGTTTAGAAAATTGTACAAGAAATCAAAGAAAGTTTGCAACAGTAAATGAAATGAGGATTTTGGAATGTCGAAGACGGCATAGTCTAGTAGCCAGTCTAGTTGGCTCGTTAGACGTGAGGCCACGGTTCAAAGCCCAGGTCAGACATCTAAACCAAAACGAAATAAAAAAAATATTTCTTCCCTCGACTTCCTCTCAGCATATTTCTGGCAAAAACTCTGAGAGTAAATAAAAAATTTCCATGAAAAAGTTTCTGCCGCTCGGAGTAGACTTTAAACTGTAGGTCCCGATGCTCATATATAAAAACTAGCATCCACAACATCAGTGCTTTCAGAAACTAGGCTGTAATCCCGGCTGAAGCGTTGTAATGACCATTAAGTACGTACGTAAAGAATGATTGATTTTGATTTTAAAATAGTATTTAATTTAAATATTGTCGCCGTAGTCTAATAGGTAGTGTGTTGGCTTATTAGACGAAAGGCCCGGGTTCAAACCTCAGGTCAGGCATCAAAAACGAAAATATGAAAATATTTCTTCGGTGACTTCCTCATAGCAGATTTCTGGCAAAAACTCTGAGAGTAAATAAAATTGCCATGAAAAGGTTCTCAAAAGATCTGTCATTCGGAGTCGACTTTAAACTGTAGGTCCCGCCACTCATGTATAAAATTAACGCTCACAACATAGGTGGTGTGAGAAGCTAGGTCGTAATCCTGACTGAAGGGTTGTAATGACCAATTATGTATGTATTGTCCTACGCCTCAGGCACTCTATTCATAAACTTAAACCAAGTTAACTTACTTTATACAGCCTATCTGACCATTGCCAGCTTTAATGTTATTTTCTAGCTTGTCTCTGTACAATACAGTCTTGACATATCCCCACAAAAAATTTTCTATTGCGATCAAATTGTAGGCATTTGGCGGCCAATGGACACGAAATTAATTGCCTATTAAACAGCTCTCTTTATAACGCATGCAGTGTGGCATTTATCGTTGTGTTGTTTCAAACCCGTTGAATTTTTATTGGAAGTAAAGAACATTGCACTTGTTCTTGCACTGTACCCTGACCAGATTGACTATAATGTTACGATTTTCATCGCTCTAGATGAGAAAAACGATTTAATATTGATTTTCTTTTAAGGACAAAAAATCAGAGAAGACTACTACGGTAACTTATTGCAGCGCTTATGGAAGTAAAAATAAGGAAATAAAACGTTAACAGTTCATAGATCAACTATTGCTATGGCCAAATTCAATGAATTATTTCTCAAATTCATTATCCAGGGCTTGAAAAAATTTCTCGGTAGTACCAAATTCAGTGCAAGCATTCGTAATACCCTGAGTCTATGCTGATAATCCTTTGTTTGATCTACTTTGAGTATCTAATCAACTGCAAATCGTGAAACGCAGCGATCAGAAAGATGACAATTTCATTCCGCTGTTTATTAGCGGAATATAATAATATTCTGGCTGGAAATAATATCGTATCGTTCTTTATGGCAAAGATCCTACCACTTTTCTATGATGAAGGAAATTAAAAGAAGTAAAGTGAGAAGAGATTTATTGGTTACATCCTAAGAGCTGATGACATTAACAGACTGTGGAACTTCACACGAGAGCTACTTGTGGCCTCATTAGAGAATTTTCTTTGGTCAGAAGTAGGTAGAAAGAATGTGCTACGGTACTATGATCTCACAGGAATAAATGATAATAAATTTTTGAACAATGAAGAGATGGAGCCTTGATTGATTGCTATTTTAAGAAGATAGGATATCGAAGCTATACAATATTCCAGCTGACAGATCTTATCAAGCTAGTTGAGTTCTTCGCTTATTAAATATGTTAAAAAATAAAAAGAATTTTTCATAAAAATGTTTTTCTGTTCCCCTTATTGGGTAAGCATGAGAAGGAATCACCCTCATATCATGTAACAAATTTTACAAAAAAAAAATAATTTTGCAGAATATCATGCTAGGCTAGTTGCGTTAAAAATCTGATCTAATATATAGCAGGGTATGAAATAGTCGGTCATATCCATATTTGGCTTCCCTGCCAAGGCTTGTATTTGTATATTAAGGTAGAAAAAAAGTTTAAAATTATAACTTTCTCACACTGTGTTTAAGTATGCCATTTGCACTATGGCACGAGTAGAGATCTTTTTGGGAAAAAAAAATGTGTATCATGCAATAATATTTCTAAATAAACGCTATGACGGTAAGGTCCACAGTAACCCGTATTGAAAATGTCTGAACGTATAATGCACTCTTGTATCAGTGAGTATATATCGTTGGTTAGTTATTCCACTGCTGCCAGTTCTGCAAACTAGTGTTAGATTTAAGCCCAATTTTTCTCTAATTAAAAGCAAACATTGCCAAATTCCTCTGGTAATATAAAGAACCATTATTTTTCCTTCGAGCTCTGTTTTATCATGGATTATAAAGGTAGATTCCATAAACATGGCTTTTACTTCTTCTCATTTTGTTGGAACGCTTATCTGTGTTACGAATAAAAAATAAAAAAAAATCTATTCCATGCCGTCGAATTTAAAAAAGTTTTAATCGCGCGCCTTTGACTACTAAAGCGAATTCTATACCAGTTTCTGTTGTGTTATCCAGGTAGCTTAATCAGATGAAATATCAATAGGAAAACAAAAAAGAGAAAATATTCCTTTGGCGGCTTAATCTCAGCAGTCTTCGGCCAAAAACTCTAAGGATGAATAAATTGCCATGGAAAGCTTTTCTGTGGTTAAACTCATGTATAAAATTAACACACCCTCCGTGAGTGGTGTTGTGATTCTGACCAAAGGGTTGTAATGGCCAATCAATTAAGTAAGTAATGTAGACTTGATTTCTAGTCTAAAATGCAGAAAACGTTGTAGCGATACAAACCAGTATCCCGTTTAAACCCCTGCAATAGATCAAGAGTCCGTAATTTAATGTGGGCTTAACATCTACAACTTCTTTTACGTGAAGTCCAATAGCTCACTATTTCAATAAATTATTTTACCAGCCTATAGCCATCGTAATGGTTTGGCATTTTTGCATCCTTTAGATTATGTGCCCATAGGTTGGATGATGTTTCTATGGTTGCATGTCTGTCGGTTTCGATTGAGTCTGTATAACCAGAAGGTGGCTACACCGTTCATATCTGTCGATAAGAACATCGAAACAGATACATGCCATTGAGTACTTATTGCCCTGTATGCGATTCAATTGTTGTTTCCATAGCCCAGGTAAACCGTACTTCCTAGTAAATTATTCTGTCAGAATATAATGACCCTCTTAGGATCAAATCATTGCATCATTTGCTATTTTATGATCAAACGCTTAAGTGGCATAACAAACGTAAGTTTAATGTTTTCGCAGGCAATTTTCGCCAATTTTCCGGCGATATTGTATTCATGAATGGACCCATCAAACGTTTAGAAAAATTAATTTTTGCTACCTTGATTAGAAGTGTATGTAATTGAATTTTAAAGGAACAAATTTTATATTTTTTGCGTATTTTTTTAGAGCACCAAGGCCCCATTGTGCTTTAGTGTCTACTCAAACATTAGATACCGGAAGTTTATGTAGGAGTAACAGTTTATTTCGATTTCTATTTGTGTTTGTGTTCGTCGTATTTGTCTTTTTTGTTTTTACTGTGTTGATATACTATTTAAAATATAATGCATATGTGCATACATACATGCATACATACATACATATATACATGTATGCACATGTATGTGATTGTAGGTCATTATGTTTATCATGTGTGCGTGTATGTTGTTATTTCAAAAGTTTTACAAGAACATAAAGAACATAAAACTGACAACGTTTTACAAAATGTTGAACAAAAAACTCAAAAAACTGTTTTTTTTTGTTTTGTTTTCATTAGTTTTCCATACAAATTTATATCCATCAAATACAGGCGTTTCACTGTTTCAGTGTGTGTGTGTGAGCGTGTAAAGAGTTTATGTTTATGTTTTTCTCTCCATTTTGGCTTTTTTGTCATTCTTTTTGACTCTCTGTCACCATAAAGTCTTCGATTTACTGTCTGTCTGTTTGAGTGTGTGTATGTAGGCGTGTATGTCTGTTGTTTTTATGTATGTATGCAGTTAATAATGATGATAGTTTTTCTATTTTCTATTTTGATTTCAATTTCTCGTCCTATTTGAAGTAAAAATTTGTTATTCTTGAGTTTTAAACACATGCTTTACTTTTCTTATTTATTTGTATGTATTAAAATAATTCTATATGTGTGTGTGTATATGTGTATATTTCTTCTCATTTTATGTCTGTATTACTCCTTACCCTACCCTAGCGTGGGTGTTTGGCGAGCACTTGAATTGTGGATATCTTTATTACGGGTACTGGCTAATCAATAGTGAGGACTGAGTACCGTGTGATCCCCGAGACCACGGTTCAAACTCCATGTCAGACATCTTTAACAAAACGAAATATGAAAAAATATTTCTTCGGCGACTGCCTCTCAGTAGATTCCTGGCAAAAACTGAGTAAAATTGCCATGAAAAGGTTTCACAAAATTTATCGTTCGGAATCGCCTTTATGCTGTATGTAAGGTCATTCATGTATAAAATTAACACACGAAAAATAAATGCTATGAGAAGCTTGTAATCCTAACTGAAGGGTTGTAATGACCAATTATGTATGTATGTATACTGGCTAATCAGTTATTGTGTGAATAAATTCGACCACTCACAGCATGCTCACAGATTGCTTATATCAGCAAACACTGCAATTGAATTATAATTCAGAATTGTAAAGGAAATTTAATGAACGTTTTTTAAACCAATTGTTTGAACAATAAGACAATCCGGTCCAGTGGTGTGAAGTCGCCGTTATATAATAGAAACCAAGCTGGCTTATTAGACGCGAACCCGTGGTTTATATCTTAGCTCAGACATCTCAAACAAATCGAAATAATGAAAAATTATTTCTTCGGAGACTTCCTCTCAGCAGATTTCAGGCAAAAACTCTGAGGGTAAAATAAAATTACCATAAAAAGTTTCTCAAAAATCTGTCGTTCGTAGTGAACTTTGAACTGTAGGTTCCTCCTCGTGGATACAAAATTAACACACACATCATAGGTGGTGTAAGAAACTAGGTTGTAGTACTGACTAAACAGTTCTAATGACCAATTTTAAACATATCGATTTCAGGCAGTCGCCGTTGTCTAGTAGGTAGTTTGTTGGCGTATTGGATTTCTGGCAAAAACTCTGAGAGTGAAATAAAATTGTCATGAAAAGTTTCTCAAAAATCTGTCGTTCGAAGTATATATTAAACTTTAGGTCTCGCCACTCGTGAATAAAATTAACACACGTAACATAAGTGGTGTGAGAAGCTAGGTTGTAACCCTGAATGAAGGGTTGCAATGACTAGTTATGTATGTGTATGTAGGGGTCATAGATCTTCACTCACCCGTCAAAATTCGTATTTAGCCTACAACTGTTCAAAATTACTCCTCACAAGAATTGTTAGAAATCATGGTTTGAAGCTTTTTTGAAATCTGGCAGTCGCAGTTGGCAGTTGGTTAATTGATGGATGGATTGTGGTATTATAAGGTATGATAAAGTAGACGTGTCCTACTGATTATTTATACATACATAATTGGTCACAATTGTAACAACCATTCAGTAAAGATTACGATCTAGCTTCTTGCAATACTTATGTTGTGTGTGTTAAATTTTTACATGAGTGATGGGGCCTGCAGTTTGAATCCGACGCCAAACGACAGATTTTTGAGAAACTTTTTCATGGCAATTTTATTTACTCTTAGAGTTTTTGCCAGAAATCTGCTGAGAGGCAGTCACCGAAGAAATATTTGTTCATATTTCGTTTCGTTGGAGGTGTCTGACATGGGGTTTGAAACGAGGCCTCACGTCTAATAAGCCAACGACCTACTGGTTATAGTCTCCCTCCTTTTACGCAATTCTTTTCTGCTTTTCAGTCCCTTGTTTTTGCGCTTAAATTGCATAATAGCCATAAGAAACTTGTAAACTTGTTTCTTATTTCAATTTGTTGCTGTCGTTGTTGTTTTTTGTATTAATCATTATGGAGAGTATTTATGGTTTTTTGTTTATCCACTCTTTCCACTTTCTTCTATCATTCTTCGGCTTTGTCTTTGTCTTTTATTTATAAATTATTATCATGCCGGTTTTTTTCTTTCTTTGTTGCTGCTTCTATTCTTTTTTGTATTTTGTCCTTTTCCTTTTCCTATTTCTTTTTTTGGTTTTGCTATTATTGTTGAAATAGTTTCAGTTGTTTTTGCTGATTTTTTTGTTGCCATAAATTGTGTTGTTTTATGTCACACAACTAAAGTTTTATTGATTTCAGTACGTTTTTTATTTTCAATTTTATTTCTCTGTTTTTGTTTTTTTAATAGTTTTAGAACAACAAAAAAACGTTTAAATTAAATGAGTATTAAACAATCGACGTAAACAAATTGATTAAATGGATGAAAAGGTATTGAACAGAATGCGAGGCAATAAATTAAGAAAAACAAACTAAAAATTGACAACCTATTGAGGGTTAAACCGAACGTAATAAAATATGAATATAGGGGTTCTTTGACTATTTTTGCTGAGGATCGTTTAATTTTTAATTGCTTAATGCACATAAATGGATTAACCAAGGAGCAAGGATCAAAGAAAAATTCAATTCCTTACTTACTTAATTTGTCATAACAGACCTTCATTTGGGATTACAACCTAGCTTCTCAACACCACCTTTGTAGGTAATAATATGCTGTTTCAAATCTCAGCTCAGGTGTCTCGAACAGAAAACGAAATATGAAAAGAAATATTTCTTCGGCAACTTTCTCCCAGCAGTCTTGTGGCAAAAACTCTGAGAATAAATAAAAATTGCCATGAAAAGTTTCTCAAAAATCTGTCGTTCGGAGTTGCAAATTGCAGGAGTTAAGTTGCAGGCTCCGCCACTCTCTGGACAAACTTAACATGCGTGTCGGTGGTGTAAAAAGCTGTGTTGTTATCTTAACTAAAGGCCTGTAATGGCGAATCCAGTAAGCAAGCAGTACTGTTGCACAGAAGACACAGTTTAGTACATTAATGGGTGCCGAGGATTTTCTGAAAAACCCAATAAAACTCGTCTCGCCAAAAACCATTGGCCTACGCGTTGAATAGGTATTTCGGTCAGGCTTCTCAGACGATTTCTTGTGATGGGCAAGCTATGAACTGCAAGTGGGTTGCGACGAATTTCCTGCGTTTATACCGGAATCTGGCTGTGTTTTCACAGGACATTCTAACACTCCCATTGAAGGGGATTGTTTAGTTCATTGACGTACTAAAAGTGTGTGATTGACTACACAAAGTCGCCATAGGCTAGTAGGTAGTGTGTTGGCTTATTAGACGTGAGGCCACGGTTCAAAATCCAGGTCAGACATCTTTAACAAAATGAAATTAAAAAAATATTTCTTTGGCTACTTCCTCTTAGAGGTTTTGCCAGGAATCTGCTGAGCGGAAGTCATCAATGAAATATTTTTTTTAATTTCCTTTTGTAAATAAAACTGCCACGAAAAGTTTCTTAAAAATTCTGTCGTCCGGAATCGACTTTAGGCTGTAGGTCCCGCCAGTCATGTATAAAATTAACACACACAGCATAAGGGGTGTGAGAAGCTACCTCGTAATCCTGACTTGAAGGATTGTAATGATCAATTATGTTCTCAGATCATTTCTTGTCAAAACCCATAAGGAGGCTGCTACAAATTTCTTGTGTTCATTCCTGAATCTGGCACTACTATACGCTGTGTTTGAAGGGGATAGTTTCGTTCATTGGCGTACTAAGTGTGTGATGGACTGTACGAATCACAATAGATTAACAACAGTGGGATCACAGTGCAAACGTATTTCTTCATCTTTAAAATCATTTCCATTGCATTACATTACCTCAACAAAAACTGCTTCTAGATGACATTGGCTAATCACGCTTAATAAACGATTTGAGTGGATAACTGCCCTTCGATTATTATTCTCCCTAAAACTAGCTTTTAACACTTTAAACACAGCGTGAAGGAAATTATTTTCTGTGTTTTTTTTCTTCTCCGCGTTTTTGTTGTTGTTGTAGCATCTGTAAAACGAAGGAATAACTTAAACAATCAAAAAAAAAAAAAAAAACAATTCTTTAACGCCCATTATCATCCGCTTAAGAGGGGACGTAAAAGAAATGAAAACATGACTGTTAAACACAGGTTTGATGCTTTTTTGCATTGAAGGCAGGCAGCAACACTCAACAAAAAAGGAAAAAAAGATTGTTACCGCCTGTTGTTCTACGTTGTATTTGGTGGTGTTCGTCAATCCGGCTAATTTATGATAAAAAAAAAAATGACAAAAAAATAATCATAATAAATATTAAACAAAAACAAAAACAACAACAACTATAAATATGGAAAAAAAAGTAACAAATTGTACAACATCTGTCACATTTTCTGTTGTTCCATTGCCTTGCAATTTATGTCATTGTCGTTATTTACAACGTAGTTTTTTTGTTCATTCATTCAACACAGCTCAACTCAATACAATTCAATCATTTATTCATTTTATTATGAATGTATACATACATTCATACATACATACATCTCTACATTTAAAGTGTTAATATTTATTTAGTGTATTTTTCTTTTTGCATTGTTTTTGTTGTAAATGATGGTGTTTCGCTCTTGGAAAAAAAAATTCATTTGTTTCCTCCCTTTAGAAAATTTCAATTTTTATTTGACTTTTATTCTCATTTAAATAGTCAACGGTAGTCAAGGAAATAATTTCAAAGATTTAGTTCCTCTTCCTTTTTTTCTCTCTCTACCTCTCTCTCTCTCTCTCTCCCTTTATGAAATCAACCACAAATAAGTGTTGCAATGACAAAACCTTATTGCTTTCATTTTACAAATAAATATTACGCACAATATCCCTTCTCTACATCTTCTCGAAACATCTCTTTTATTACGGTTTTTACCTCACATTGTGTTGCATGCCACCCCATCATGAATTTTAATCATACAGTCACTGTAAACGCAACTCATAAACAAATAACCTGTGACAACCCCTTTCACAGTGGCCTCAATTCCATTAGATTGTCACACACACACTGTGAATTAAATTAAGGCAGAGCAGTAATCTTCCACGAGGAATTATTAGACGAAAGAAATCCTTTTTTCAATATAAGTTTTGATCCTTTTGTCTATCAAAGGATAATGCGTGTAAATACCTTTGAATTGAAATAAGTATTTTTTTTTTTGGAATTTATTTTCAAAAAATTAATAAAAAATCCAAAAACAAGGGGTTAAGTCGGTTTCTGTCCTAATTAAAGTCTTCAATCAATCATAAAACCAAATAAAAAATAATTATTCTGCTACTCATAATTATTATTGGTTGAGGGAAAAAGCAATTTCTTTCGTTCGTTACTACTTAATTATCCTACTTAGAATTCACTAAGAATTTAAATACTTATCTTAACTGCCATGTTATTCTGCTTATAAATGGTACGACTAATCCAAGGTCTAGAATTTATGGACCATGTGGTAAATCTGCCATAATCCCACGCTTACGTTGAAATTTTCAGTCAATATTGATCATATGGATTAAGCGGGTAGCTTAACGTTCACTCATTGTGTTACACAGTGTAAGGTATGCCGTTTGTCTGGATCCGTCATTGGTGGGTTTGAACCACCCCCAGCTCTAAATGAAACCGCCAGTTCCCTTAGGTGGACCGTTCGTTAACATGTCCAGATCTTCAAACGTTCTGTCATCCAAAAACCGATGACGTCTGCAACCACGGTTTATTGAATTCCCTTGCAGACTTTTCCAATTTGGAAAAGTGTTTCTGTAGAGGCGAATGTATCTCCTCTAACGTCTCTTCCTCAGACATGTCCGATCGCTTACGTGCCAGTTCGTCCGACTTTTTCGTTTCTCAACTTAAGGGCTTGTATACTTCCTAATTCTAAAAAATTTTCTCAGGGCTTTAGTTACTTAAGAGCCTTAGGGTTAAGGTAGAAATCTTCCTTTCCCTCAAACGATACGAAAATTAGGGAGAGTGCTGGAAGCGACTCGATTTGTCAAATCACAATGGCCCTCTAAAGAATTTAGTGTTAGACTTGTTGTCAATTGGCCTAATCATAGTCTACATTTGTCTTGCTCTCACTGCCATATGAAGCGGGCTTAAATCCAGCGGAGCCTTAAGCGCCGCTGTAGTACAAATTCTCGTTCCCCTGGTTATACCAACGCATGTGTCCAAAAGTGTTGTGTCTGTCAAAGCAATGGCTTCATCCAATGCATAATTCTGGGGTTTAATCTCCAAAATATTTCTACAAGTCTTCTGCGTTCCATTATAGCATGCTTGATCCTGCCTGAAATGCTCTCTAAGGAAGCATTTCTTGTCAATTTACTATCCAACACTATTATCAGATATTTTGCCTTATTTTTCTGGGATGTTATTTCACCCTGGAATCAAATATTCTTGAACTCATGAAGCTTCTTTCTCATTGGAAATGGTACTCAAAAGGCTTTACACGGCTTTACTTTCGAACGCACTAACCAACTTCATCGATTTAAAAATGCGCAGCATTCCTGAAGTTGATCTAGTTGAGACTAATGAACCTCAGCATTCACAGTCAAATAACTTATTGTTCCATAGTAACATAGCGTATCGTATGATAGGATTTCATCGACTCAAACTTTTTTACTTGTTTTTTAATTTCTTATGTTTTTTTTCCAATTTTTTCTACGAACAAATGTAGAACATGTTCACATTTGTGTTAAAAACCAAAAACAACAATAATAACAACGATAATAACAACAAAAACAACAACAAAATGAAAGGAAAACAATAGTTTTTTAGCAACCAATTAAATTTGTTTAAAACAATAGTTGTTGCTGTGCTGAAAACAGCATTTAACTTTAAAAAACTCCCCAAAAGTTATAATTTTCTGATAAACATACACTTACACAACACTCACACACACACACACAAAGATATACACTCGCAAGCCAGCACGCTTACACACTAGTGAGCTCGCACATACAATTACTTGGTGAGAAACACTCTCATACAGGAGAAGAAAAAGAAGAAAACTGTATTTAATATTTTTATTTGGAATTAAGTCAGGAGCACCACTCTTTTTCACATACACATACACTTACACACTTTTTGATTTTGGTGGAAAAGTAGTAAAAAAAATTGCAAACAGTGTTGCCGTTCTGGACATAAGGTGAATATGATGGCTGAGGTATGAATGTGACATATCGAAGGCGAAGTTATTGATGGTTCTTCTAGATAAAATTTTTTGAAATTGGCAAACGTCTCAAGACTAAGATTGGATATTGAACCTGCCATTACCGCATTACAACCCTACATACATATTTGGTCATTACAATCCTTCAGTCAGGATATGTCGTAATCCATTTATGCTGTATGTGTTTATTTTATCCATGACCTTCTTTTTCTGAGAAACTTTTCATGGCAATTTTATTTACTACCAGAGATATTCCCAGAATACTGCTGAGAGAAAGTCGCCGAAGAAATATTTTTTCATATTTCGTTTTGATGTCTGACCTGAGGTTTGAATCGTGGCTTTACGTCCACTAAGCTA